>JARPMR010000021.1:2373204-2719581 GCA_029955525.1 Oeneis ivallda
CCGGCCAAGCTGGTGCACGAGAAGGAGCTCGCGCACAGCGTGCTGCCCTGCCTCGCCACGCCAGCGACGCTGTCGAGGTGCGCTATCAACAGAGTCGCCAGTTCGCGCCGCCCGCCCGCCTACCGCGGCCTGCGCGTGCTGCCCGCCAAGCTGGTGCACGAGAAGGAGCTCGCGCACAGCGTGCTGCCCTGCCTCGCCACGCCCAGCGACGCTGTCGAGGTGCGCTATCAACAGAGTCGCCAGTTCGCGCCGCCCGCCTACCGCGGCCTGCGCGTGCTGCCCGCCAAGCTGGTGCACGAGAAGGAGCTCGCGCACAGCGTGCTGCCCTGCCTCGCCACGCCCAGCGACGCTGTCGAGGTGCGCTATCAACAGAGTCGCCAGTTCGCGCCGCCCGCCTACCGCGGCCTGCGCGTGCTGCCCGCCAAGCTGGTGCACGAGAAGGAGCTCGCGCACAGCGTGCTGCCCTGCCTCGCCACGCCCAGCGACGCTGTCGAGGTGCGCTATCAACAGAGTCGCCAGTTCGCGCCGCCCCCCGCCTACCGCGGCCTGCGCGTGCTGCCCGCCAAGCTGGTGCACGAGAAGGAGCTCGCGCACAGCGTGCTGCCCTGCCTCGCCACGCCCAGCGACGCTGTCGAGGTGCGCTATCAACAGAGTCGCCAGTTCGCGCCGCCCGCCCCGCCCGCCTACCGCGGCCTGCGCGTGCTGCCCGCCAAGCTGGTGCACGAGAAGGAGCTCGCGCACAGCGTGCTGCCCTGCCTCGCCACGCCCAGCGACGCTGTCGAGGTGCGCTATCAACAGAGTCGCCAGTTCGCGCCGCCCGCCTACCGCGGCCTGCGCGTGCTGCCCGCCAAGCTGGTGCACGAGAAGGAGCTCGCGCACAGCGTGCTGCCCTGCCTCGCCACGCCCAGCGACGCTGTCGAGGTGCGCTATCAACAGAGTCGCCAGTTCGCGCCGCCCCGCCCCGCCCGCCTACCGCGGCCTGCGCGTGCTGCCCGCCAAGCTGGTGCACGAGAAGGAGCTCGCGCACAGCGTGCTGCCCTGCCTCGCCACGCCCAGCGACGCTGTCGAGGTGCGCTATCAACAGAAGTCGCCAGTTCGCGCCGCCCCGCCCCGCCGCCTACCGCGGCCTGCGCGTGCTGCCCGCCAAGCTGGTGCACGAGAAGGAGCTCGCGCACAGCGTGCTGCCCTGCCTCGCCACGCCCAGCGACGCTGTCGAGGTGCGCTATCAACAGAGTCGCCAGTTCGCGCCGCCCGCCTACCGCGGCCTGCGCGTGCTGCCCGCCAAGCTGGTGCACGAGAAGGAGCTCGCGCACAGCGTGCTGCCCTGCCTCGCCACGCCCAGCGACGCTGTCGAGGTGCGCTATCAACAGAGTCGCCAGTTCGCGCCGCCCCGCCCCGCCCGCCTACCGCGGCCTGCGCGTGCTGCCCGCCAAGCTGGTGCACGAGAAGGAGCTCGCGCACAGCGTGCTGCCCTGCCTCGCCACGCCCAGCGACGCTGTCGAGGTGCGCTATCAACAGAGTCGCCAGTTCGCGCGCCGCCCGCCTACCGCGGCCTGCGCGTGCTGCCCGCCAAGCTGGTGCACGAGAAGGAGCTCGCGCACAGCGTGCTGCCCTGCCTCGCCACGCCCAGCGACGCTGTCGAGGTGCGCTATCAACAGAGTCGCCAGTTCGCGCCGCCCGCCCTACCGCGGCCTGCGCGTGCTGCCCGCCAAGCTGGTGCACGAGAAGGAGCTCGCGCACAGCGTGCTGCCCTGCCTCGCCACGCCCAGCGACGCTGTCGAGGTGCGCTATCAACAGAGTCGCCAGTTCGGCGCCGCGCCCGCCTACCGCGGCCTGCGCGTGCTGCCCGCCAAGCTGGTGCACGAGAAGGAGCTCGCGCACAGCGTGCTGCCCTGCCTCGCCACGCCCAGCGACGCTGTCGAGGTGCGCTATCAACAGAGTCGCCAGTTCGCGCCGCCCGCCTACCGCGGCCTGCGCGTGCTGCCCGCCAAGCTGGTGCACGAGAAGGAGCTCGCGCACAGCGTGCTGCCCTGCCTCGCCACGCCCAGCGACGCTGTCGAGGTGCGCTATCAACAGAGTCGCCAGTTCGCGCCGCCCGCCCTACCGCGGCCTGCGCGTGCTGCCCGCCAAGCTGGTGCACGAGAAGGAGCTCGCGCACAGCGTGCTGCCCTGCCTCGCCACGCCCAGCGACGCTGTCGAGGTGCGCTATCAACAGAGTCGCCAGTTCGCGCCGCCCGCCTACCGCGGCCTGCGCGTGCTGCCCGCCAAGCTGGTGCACGAGAAGGAGCTCGCGCACAGCGTGCTGCCCTGCCTCGCCACGCCCAGCGACGCTGTCGAGGTGCGCTATCAACAGAGTCGCCAGTTCGCGCCGCCCCGCCCGCCCGCCTACCGCGGCCTGCGCGTGCTGCCCGCCAAGCTGGTGCACGAGAAGGAGCTCGCGCACAGCGTGCTGCCCTGCCTCGCCACGCCCGGCGACGCTGTCGAGGTGCGCTATCAACAGAGTCGCCAGTTCGCGCCGCCCCGCCCCGCCGCCTACCGCGGCCTGCGCGTGCTGCCCGCCAAGCTGGTGCACGAGAAGGAGCTCGCGCACAGCGTGCTGCCCTGCCTCGCCACGCCCAGCGACGCTGTCGAGGTGCGCTATCAACAGAGTCGCCAGTTCGCGCCGCCCGCCTACCGCGGCCTGCGCGTGCTGCCCGCCAAGCTGGTGCACGAGAAGGAGCTCGCGCACAGCGTGCTGCCCTGCCTCGCCACGCCCAGCGACGCTGTCGAGGTGCGCTATCAACAGAGTCGCCAGTTCGCGCCGCCCGCCTACCGCGGCCTGCGCGTGCTGCCCGCCAAGCTGGTGCACGAGAAGGAGCTCGCGCACAGCGTGCTGCCCTGCCTCGCCACGCCCAGCGACGCTGTCGAGGTGCGCTATCAACAGAGTCGCCAGTTCGCGCCGCCCCGCCCCGCCCGCCTACCGCGGCCTGCGCGTGCTGCCCGCCAAGCTGGTGCACGAGAAGGAGCTCGCGCACAGCGTGCTGCCCTGCCTCGCCACGCCCAGGCGACGCTGTCGAGGTGCGCTATCAACAGAGTCGCCAGTTCGCGCCGCCCGCCTACCGCGGCCTGCGCGTGCTGCCCGCCAAGCTGGTGCACGAGAAGGAGCTCGCGCACAGCGTGCTGCCCTGCCTCGCCACGCCCAGCGACGCTGTCGAGGTGCGCTATCAACAGAGTCGCCAGTTCGCGCCGCCCGCCTACCGCGGCCTGCGCGTGCTGCCCGCCAAGCTGGTGCACGAGAAGGAGCTCGCGCACAGCGTGCTGCCCTGCCTCGCCACGCCCAGCGACGCTGTCGAGGTGCGCTATCAACAGAGTCGCCAGTTCGCGCCGCCCCGCCTACCGCGGCCTGCGCGTGCTGCCCGCCAAGCTGGTGCACGAGAAGGAGCTCGCGCACAGCGTGCTGCCCTGCCTCGCCACGCCCAGCGACGCTGTCGAGGTGCGCTATCAACAGAGTCGCCAGTTCGCGCCGCCCGCCCGCCGCTACCGCGGCCTGCGCGTGCTGCCCGCCAAGCTGGTGCACGAGAAGGAGCTCGCGCACAGCGTGCTGCCCTGCCTCGCCACGCCCAGCGACGCTGTCGAGGTGCGCTATCAACAGAGTCGCCAGTTCGCGCCGCCCGCCTACCGCGGCCTGCGCGTGCTGCCCGCCAAGCTGGTGCACGAGAAGGAGCTCGCGCACAGCGTGCTGCCCTGCCTCGCCACGCCCAGCGACGCTGTCGAGGTGCGCTATCAACAGAGTCGCCAGTTCGCGCCGCCCGCCTACCGCGGCCTGCGCGTGCTGCCCGCCAAGCTGGTGCACGAGAAGGAGCTCGCGCACAGCGTGCTGCCCTGCCTCGCCACGCCCAGCGACGCTGTCGAGGTGCGCTATCAACAGAGTCGCCAGTTCGCGCCGCCCCGCCCCGCCCGCCTACCGCGGCCTGCGCGTGCTGCCCGCCAAGCTGGTGCACGAGAAGGAGCTCGCGCACAGCGTGCTGCCCTGCCTCGCCACGCCCGGCGACGCTGTCGAGGTGCGCT
This sequence comes from Oeneis ivallda, assembly GCA_029955525.1. Taxonomy (NCBI): domain Eukaryota; kingdom Metazoa; phylum Arthropoda; class Insecta; order Lepidoptera; family Nymphalidae; genus Oeneis; species Oeneis ivallda. The sequence continues at coordinate 2,377,252 of JARPMR010000021.1, forward strand.
ATCAACAGAGTCGCCAGTTCGCGCCGCCCCGCCCCGCCCGCCTACCGCGGCCTGCGCGTGCTGCCCGCCAAGCTGGTGCACGAGAAGGAGCTCGCGCACAGCGTGCTGCCCTGCCTCGCCACGCCCAGCGACGCTGTCGAGGTGCGCTATCAACAGAGTCGCCAGTTCGCGCCGCCCGCCTACCGCGGCCTGCGCGTGCTGCCCGCCAAGCTGGTGCACGAGAAGGAGCTCGCGCACAGCGTGCTGCCCTGCCTCGCCACGCCCAGCGACGCTGTCGAGGTGCGCTATCAACAGAGTCGCCAGTTCGCGCCCGCCCGCCTACCGCGGCCTGCGCGTGCTGCCCGCCAAGCTGGTGCACGAGAAGGAGCTCGCGCACAGCGTGCTGCCCTGCCTCGCCACGCCCAGCGACGCTGTCGAGGTGCGCTATCAACAGAGTCGCCAGTTCGCGCCGCCCCGCCCCGCCCGCCTACCGCGGCCTGCGCGTGCTGCCCGCCAAGCTGGTGCACGAGAAGGAGCTCGCGCACAGCGTGCTGCCCTGCCTCGCCACGCCCAGCGACGCTGTCGAGGTGCGCTATCAACAGAGTCGCCAGTTCGCGCCGCCCGCCTACCGCGGCCTGCGCGTGCTGCCCGCCAAGCTGGTGCACGAGAAGGAGCTCGCGCACAGCGTGCTGCCCTGCCTCGCCACGCCCAGCGACGCTGTCGAGGTGCGCTATCAACAGAGTCGCCAGTTCGCGCCGCCCCGCCCCGCCCGCCTACCGCGGCCTGCGCGTGCTGCCCGCCAAGCTGGTGCACGAGAAGGAGCTCGCGCACAGCGTGCTGCCCTGCCTCGCCACGCCCAGCGACGCTGTCGAGGTGCGCTATCAACAGAGTCGCCAGTTCGCGCCGCCCCGCCCCGCCCGCCTACCGCGGCCTGCGCGTGCTGCCCGCCAAGCTGGTGCACGAGAAGGAGCTCGCGCACAGCGTGCTGCCCTGCCTCGCCACGCCCAGCGACGCTGTCGAGGTGCGCTATCAACAGAGTCGCCAGTTCGCGCCGCCCGCCCTACCGCGGCCTGCGCGTGCTGCCCGCCAAGCTGGTGCACGAGAAGGAGCTCGCGCACAGCGTGCTGCCCTGCCTCGCCACGCCCAGCGACGCTGTCGAGGTGCGCTATCAACAGAGTCGCCAGTTCGCGCCGCCCGCCTACCGCGGCCTGCGCGTGCTGCCCGCCAAGCTGGTGCACGAGAAGGAGCTCGCGCACAGCGTGCTGCCCTGCCTCGCCACGCCCAGCGACGCTGTCGAGGTGCGCTATCAACAGAGTCGCCAGTTCGCGCCGCCCGCCTACCGCGGCCTGCGCGTGCTGCCCGCCAAGCTGGTGCACGAGAAGGAGCTCGCGCACAGCGTGCTGCCCTGCCTCGCCACGCCCAGCGACGCTGTCGAGGTGCGCTATCAACAGAGTCGCCAGTTCGCGCCGCCCCGCCCCGCCCGCCTACCGCGGCCTGCGCGTGCTGCCCGCCAAGCTGGTGCACGAGAAGGAGCTCGCGCACAGCGTGCTGCCCTGCCTCGCCACGCCCAGCGACGCTGTCGAGGTGCGCTATCAACAGAGTCGCCAGTTCGCGCCGCCCGCCCGCCGCCTACCGCGGCCTGCGCGTGCTGCCCGCCAAGCTGGTGCACGAGAAGGAGCTCGCGCACAGCGTGCTGCCCTGCCTCGCCACGCCCAGCGACGCTGTCGAGGTGCGCTATCAACAGAGTCGCCAGTTCGCGCCGCCCGCCTACCGCGGCCTGCGCGTGCTGCCCGCCAAGCTGGTGCACGAGAAGGAGCTCGCGCACAGCGTGCTGCCCTGCCTCGCCACGCCCAGCGACGCTGTCGAGGTGCGCTATCAACAGAGTCGCCAGTTCGCGCCGCCGCCCGCCTACCGCGGCCTGCGCGTGCTGCCCGCCAAGCTGGTGCACGAGAAGGAGCTCGCGCACAGCGTGCTGCCCTGCCTCGCCACGCCCAGCGACGCTGTCGAGGTGCGCTATCAACAGAGTCGCCAGTTCGCGCCGCCCCGCCCCGCCCGCCTACCGCGGCCTGCGCGTGCTGCCCGCCAAGCTGGTGCACGAGAAGGAGCTCGCGCACAGCGTGCTGCCCTGCCTCGCCACGCCCAGCGACGCTGTCGAGGTGCGCTATCAACAGAGTCGCCAGTTCGCGCCGCCCGCCTACCGCGGCCTGCGCGTGCTGCCCGCCAAGCTGGTGCACGAGAAGGAGCTCGCGCACAGCGTGCTGCCCTGCCTCGCCACGCCCAGCGACGCTGTCGAGGTGCGCTATCAACAGAGTCGCCAGTTCGCGCCGCCCCGCCCCGCCCGCCTACCGCGGCCTGCGCGTGCTGCCCGCCAAGCTGGTGCACGAGAAGGAGCTCGCGCACAGCGTGCTGCCCTGCCTCGCCACGCCCAGCGACGCTGTCGAGGTGCGCTATCAACAGAGTCGCCAGTTCGCGCCGCCCCGCCCCGCCCGCCTACCGCGGCCTGCGCGTGCTGCCCGCCAAGCTGGTGCACGAGAAGGAGCTCGCGCACAGCGTGCTGCCCTGCCTCGCCACGCCCAGCGACGCTGTCGAGGTGCGCTATCAACAGAGTCGCCAGTTCGCGCCGCCCGCCTACCGCGGCCTGCGCGTGCTGCCCGCCAAGCTGGTGCACGAGAAGGAGCTCGCGCACAGCGTGCTGCCCTGCCTCGCCACGCCCAGCGACGCTGTCGAGGTGCGCTATCAACAGAGTCGCCAGTTCGCGCCGCCCGCCTACCGCGGCCTGCGCGTGCTGCCCGCCAAGCTGGTGCACGAGAAGGAGCTCGCGCACAGCGTGCTGCCCTGCCTCGCCACGCCCAGCGACGCTGTCGAGGTGCGCTATCAACAGAGTCGCCAGTTCGCGCCGCCCCGCCCCGCCCGCCTACCGCGGCCTGCGCGTGCTGCCCGCCAAGCTGGTGCACGAGAAGGAGCTCGCGCACAGCGTGCTGCCCTGCCTCGCCACGCCCAGCGACGCTGTCGAGGTGCGCTATCAACAGAGTCGCCAGTTCGCGCCGCCCGCCTACCGCGGCCTGCGCGTGCTGCCCGCCAAGCTGGTGCACGAGAAGGAGCTCGCGCACAGCGTGCTGCCCTGCCTCGCCACGCCCAGCGACGCTGTCGAGGTGCGCTATCAACAGAGTCGCCAGTTCGCGCCGCCCGCCTACCGCGGCCTGCGCGTGCTGCCCGCCAAGCTGGTGCACGAGAAGGAGCTCGCGCACAGCGTGCTGCCCTGCCTCGCCACGCCCAGCGACGCTGTCGAGGTGCGCTATCAACAGAGTCGCCAGTTCGCGCCGCCCGCCTACCGCGGCCTGCGCGTGCTGCCCGCCAAGCTGGTGCACGAGAAGGAGCTCGCGCACAGCGTGCTGCCCTGCCTCGCCACGCCCAGCGACGCTGTCGAGGTGCGCTATCAACAGAGTCGCCAGTTCGCGCCGCCCGCCCCGCCCGCCTACCGCGGCCTGCGCGTGCTGCCCGCCAAGCTGGTGCACGAGAAGGAGCTCGCGCACAGCGTGCTGCCCTGCCTCGCCACGCCCAGCGACGCTGTCGAGGTGCGCTATCAACAGAGTCGCCAGTTCGCGCCGCCCCGCCCGCCCGCCTACCGCGGCCTGCGCGTGCTGCCCGCCAAGCTGGTGCACGAGAAGGAGCTCGCGCACAGCGTGCTGCCCTGCCTCGCCACGCCCAGCGACGCTGTCGAGGTGCGCTATCAACAGAGTCGCCAGTTCGCGCCGCCCCGCCCCGCCCGCCTACCGCGGCCTGCGCGTGCTGCCCGCCAAGCTGGTGCACGAGAAGGAGCTCGCGCACAGCGTGCTGCCCTGCCTCGCCACGCCCAGCGACGCTGTCGAGGTGCGCTATCAACAGAGTCGCCAGTTCGCGCCGCCCCGCCCCGCCCGCCTACCGCGGCCTGCGCGTGCTGCCCGCCAAGCTGGTGCACGAGAAGGAGCTCGCGCACAGCGTGCTGCCCTGCCTCGCCACGCCCAGCGACGCTGTCGAGGTGCGCTATCAACAGAGTCGCCAGTTCGCGCCGCCCCGCCCCGCCCGCCTACCGCGGCCTGCGCGTGCTGCCCGCCAAGCTGGTGCACGAGAAGGAGCTCGCGCACAGCGTGCTGCCCTGCCTCGCCACGCCCAGCGACGCTGTCGAGGTGCGCTATCAACAGAGTCGCCAGTTCGCGCCGCCCCGCCTACCGCGGCCTGCGCGTGCTGCCCGCCAAGCTGGTGCACGAGAAGGAGCTCGCGCACAGCGTGCTGCCCTGCCTCGCCACGCCCAGCGACGCTGTCGAGGTGCGCTATCAACAGAGTCGCCAGTTCGCGCCGCCCGCCGCGTACCGCGGCCTGCGCGTGCTGCCCGCCAAGCTGGTGCACGAGAAGGAGCTCGCGCACAGCGTGCTGCCCTGCCTCGCCACGCCCAGCGACGCTGTCGAGGTGCGCTATCAACAGAGTCGCCAGTTCGCGCCGCCCCGCCCCGCCCGCCTACCGCGGCCTGCGCGTGCTGCCCGCCAAGCTGGTGCACGAGAAGGAGCTCGCGCACAGCGTGCTGCCCTGCCTCGCCACGCCCAGCGACGCTGTCGAGGTGCGCTATCAACAGAGTCGCCAGTTCGCGCCCGCCCGCCTACCGCGGCCTGCGCGTGCTGCCCGCCAAGCTGGTGCACGAGAAGGAGCTCGCGCACAGCGTGCTGCCCTGCCTCGCCACGCCCAGCGACGCTGTCGAGGTGCGCTATCAACAGAGTCGCCAGTTCGCGCCGCCCCGCCTACCGCGGCCTGCGCGTGCTGCCCGCCAAGCTGGTGCACGAGAAGGAGCTCGCGCACAGCGTGCTGCCCTGCCTCGCCACGCCCAGCGACGCTGTCGAGGTGCGCTATCAACAGAGTCGCCAGTTCGCGCCGCCCGCCCCGCCCGCCTACCGCGGCCTGCGCGTGCTGCCCGCCAAGCTGGTGCACGAGAAGGAGCTCGCGCACAGCGTGCTGCCCTGCCTCGCCACGCCCAGCGACGCTGTCGAGGTGCGCTATCAACAGAGTCGCCAGTTCGCGCCGCCCCGCCCCGCCCGCCTACCGCGGCCTGCGCGTGCTGCCCGCCAAGCTGGTGCACGAGAAGGAGCTCGCGCACAGCGTGCTGCCCTGCCTCGCCACGCCCAGCGACGCTGTCGAGGTGCGCTATCAACAGAGTCGCCAGTTCGCGCCCGCCCGCCTACCGCGGCCTGCGCGTGCTGCCCGCCAAGCTGGTGCACGAGAAGGAGCTCGCGCACAGCGTGCTGCCCTGCCTCGCCACGCCCAGCGACGCTGTCGAGGTGCGCTATCAACAGAGTCGCCAGTTCGCGCCGCCCGCCTACCGCGGCCTGCGCGTGCTGCCCGCCAAGCTGGTGCACGAGAAGGAGCTCGCGCACAGCGTGCTGCCCTGCCTCGCCACGCCCAGCGACGCTGTCGAGGTGCGCTATCAACAGAGTCGCCAGTTCGCGCCGCCCGCCTACCGCGGCCTGCGCGTGCTGCCCGCCAAGCTGGTGCACGAGAAGGAGCTCGCGCACAGCGTGCTGCCCTGCCTCGCCACGCCCAGCGACGCTGTCGAGGTGCGCTATCAACAGAGTCGCCAGTTCGCGCCGCCCCGCCCCGCCCGCCTACCGCGGCCTGCGCGTGCTGCCCGCCAAGCTGGTGCACGAGAAGGAGCTCGCGCACAGCGTGCTGCCCTGCCTCGCCACGCCCAGCGACGCTGTCGAGGTGCGCTATCAACAGAGTCGCCAGTTCGCGCCGCCCCGCCCCGCCCGCCTACCGCGGCCTGCGCGTGCTGCCCGCCAAGCTGGTGCACGAGAAGGAGCTCGCGCACAGCGTGCTGCCCTGCCTCGCCACGCCCAGCGACGCTGTCGAGGTGCGCTATCAACAGAGTCGCCAGTTCGCGCCGCCCCGCCTACCGCGGCCTGCGCGTGCTGCCCGCCAAGCTGGTGCACGAGAAGGAGCTCGCGCACAGCGTGCTGCCCTGCCTCGCCACGCCCAGCGACGCTGTCGAGGTGCGCTATCAACAGAGTCGCCAGTTCGCGCCGCCCGCCTACCGCGGCCTGCGCGTGCTGCCCGCCAAGCTGGTGCACGAGAAGGAGCTCGCGCACAGCGTGCTGCCCTGCCTCGCCACGCCCAGCGACGCTGTCGAGGTGCGCTATCAACAGAGTCGCCAGTTCGCGCCGCCCCGCCCCGCCCGCCTACCGCGGCCTGCGCGTGCTGCCCGCCAAGCTGGTGCACGAGAAGGAGCTCGCGCACAGCGTGCTGCCCTGCCTCGCCACGCCCAGCGACGCTGTCGAGGTGCGCTATCAACAGAGTCGCCAGTTCGCGCCGCCCGCCTACCGCGGCCTGCGCGTGCTGCCCGCCAAGCTGGTGCACGAGAAGGAGCTCGCGCACAGCGTGCTGCCCTGCCTCGCCACGCCCAGCGACGCTGTCGAGGTGCGCTATCAACAGAGTCGCCAGTTCGCGCCGCCCGCCTACCGCGGCCTGCGCGTGCTGCCCGCCAAGCTGGTGCACGAGAAGGAGCTCGCGCACAGCGTGCTGCCCTGCCTCGCCACGCCCAGCGACGCTGTCGAGGTGCGCTATCAACAGAGTCGCCAGTTCGCGCCGCCCGCCTACCGCGGCCTGCGCGTGCTGCCCGCCAAGCTGGTGCACGAGAAGGAGCTCGCGCACAGCGTGCTGCCCTGCCTCGCCACGCCCAGCGACGCTGTCGAGGTGCGCTATCAACAGAGTCGCCAGTTCGCGCCGCCCCGCCCCGCCCGCCTACCGCGGCCTGCGCGTGCTGCCCGCCAAGCTGGTGCACGAGAAGGAGCTCGCGCACAGCGTGCTGCCCTGCCTCGCCACGCCCAGCGACGCTGTCGAGGTGCGCTATCAACAGAGTCGCCAGTTCGCGCCGCCCCGCCCCGCCCGCCTACCGCGGCCTGCGCGTGCTGCCCGCCAAGCTGGTGCACGAGAAGGAGCTCGCGCACAGCGTGCTGCCCTGCCTCGCCACGCCCAGCGACGCTGTCGAGGTGCGCTATCAACAGAGTCGCCAGTTCGCGCCGCCCCGCCCCGCCCGCCTACCGCGGCCTGCGCGTGCTGCCCGCCAAGCTGGTGCACGAGAAGGAGCTCGCGCACAGCGTGCTGCCCTGCCTCGCCACGCCCAGCGACGCTGTCGAGGTGCGCTATCAACAGAGTCGCCAGTTCGCGCCGCCCCGCCCCGCCCGCCTACCGCGGCCTGCGCGTGCTGCCCGCCAAGCTGGTGCACGAGAAGGAGCTCGCGCACAGCGTGCTGCCCTGCCTCGCCACGCCCAGCGACGCTGTCGAGGTGCGCTATCAACAGAGTCGCCAGTTCGCGCCGCCCCGCCCCGCCCGCCTACCGCGGCCTGCGCGTGCTGCCCGCCAAGCTGGTGCACGAGAAGGAGCTCGCGCACAGCGTGCTGCCCTGCCTCGCCACGCCCAGCGACGCTGTCGAGGTGCGCTATCAACAGAGTCGCCAGTTCGCGCCGCCCGCCTACCGCGGCCTGCGCGTGCTGCCCGCCAAGCTGGTGCACGAGAAGGAGCTCGCGCACAGCGTGCTGCCCTGCCTCGCCACGCCCAGCGACGCTGTCGAGGTGCGCTATCAACAGAGTCGCCAGTTCGCGCCGCCCGCCTACCGCGGCCTGCGCGTGCTGCCCGCCAAGCTGGTGCACGAGAAGGAGCTCGCGCACAGCGTGCTGCCCTGCCTCGCCACGCCCAGCGACGCTGTCGAGGTGCGCTATCAACAGAGTCGCCAGTTCGCGCCGCCCCGCCCCGCCCGCCTACCGCGGCCTGCGCGTGCTGCCCGCCAAGCTGGTGCACGAGAAGGAGCTCGCGCACAGCGTGCTGCCCTGCCTCGCCACGCCCAGCGACGCTGTCGAGGTGCGCTATCAACAGAGTCGCCAGTTCGCGCCGCCCCGCCCCGCCCGCCTACCGCGGCCTGCGCGTGCTGCCCGCCAAGCTGGTGCACGAGAAGGAGCTCGCGCACAGCGTGCTGCCCTGCCTCGCCACGCCCAGCGACGCTGTCGAGGTGCGCTATCAACAGAGTCGCCAGTTCGCGCCGCCCGCCTACCGCGGCCTGCGCGTGCTGCCCGCCAAGCTGGTGCACGAGAAGGAGCTCGCGCACAGCGTGCTGCCCTGCCTCGCCACGCCCAGCGACGCTGTCGAGGTGCGCTATCAACAGAGTCGCCAGTTCGCGCCGCCCGCCTACCGCGGCCTGCGCGTGCTGCCCGCCAAGCTGGTGCACGAGAAGGAGCTCGCGCACAGCGTGCTGCCCTGCCTCGCCACGCCCAGCGACGCTGTCGAGGTGCGCTATCAACAGAGTCGCCAGTTCGCGCCGCCCGCCTACCGCGGCCTGCGCGTGCTGCCCGCCAAGCTGGTGCACGAGAAGGAGCTCGCGCACAGCGTGCTGCCCTGCCTCGCCACGCCCAGCGACGCTGTCGAGGTGCGCTATCAACAGAGTCGCCAGTTCGCGCCGCCCGCCTACCGCGGCCTGCGCGTGCTGCCCGCCAAGCTGGTGCACGAGAAGGAGCTCGCGCACAGCGTGCTGCCCTGCCTCGCCACGCCCAGCGACGCTGTCGAGGTGCGCTATCAACAGAGTCGCCAGTTCGCGCCGCCCGCCTACCGCGGCCTGCGCGTGCTGCCCGCCAAGCTGGTGCACGAGAAGGAGCTCGCGCACAGCGTGCTGCCCTGCCTCGCCACGCCCAGCGACGCTGTCGAGGTGCGCTATCAACAGAGTCGCCAGTTCGCGCCGCCCCGCCCCGCCCGCCTACCGCGGCCTGCGCGTGCTGCCCGCCAAGCTGGTGCACGAGAAGGAGCTCGCGCACAGCGTGCTGCCCTGCCTCGCCACGCCCAGCGACGCTGTCGAGGTGCGCTATCAACAGAGTCGCCAGTTCGCGCCGCCCGCCTACCGCGGCCTGCGCGTGCTGCCCGCCAAGCTGGTGCACGAGAAGGAGCTCGCGCACAGCGTGCTGCCCTGCCTCGCCACGCCCAGCGACGCTGTCGAGGTGCGCTATCAACAGAGTCGCCAGTTCGCGCCGCCCGCCTACCGCGGCCTGCGCGTGCTGCCCGCCAAGCTGGTGCACGAGAAGGAGCTCGCGCACAGCGTGCTGCCCTGCCTCGCCACGCCCAGCGACGCTGTCGAGGTGCGCTATCAACAGAGTCGCCAGTTCGCGCCGCCCCGCCCCGCCCGCCTACCGCGGCCTGCGCGTGCTGCCCGCCAAGCTGGTGCACGAGAAGGAGCTCGCGCACAGCGTGCTGCCCTGCCTCGCCACGCCCAGCGACGCTGTCGAGGTGCGCTATCAACAGAGTCGCCAGTTCGCGCCGCCCGCCTACCGCGGCCTGCGCGTGCTGCCCGCCAAGCTGGTGCACGAGAAGGAGCTCGCGCACAGCGTGCTGCCCTGCCTCGCCACGCCCAGCGACGCTGTCGAGGTGCGCTATCAACAGAGTCGCCAGTTCGCGCCGCCCGCCTACCGCGGCCTGCGCGTGCTGCCCGCCAAGCTGGTGCACGAGAAGGAGCTCGCGCACAGCGTGCTGCCCTGCCTCGCCACGCCCAGCGACGCTGTCGAGGTGCGCTATCAACAGAGTCGCCAGTTCGCGCCGCCCCGCCCCGCCCGCCTACCGCGGCCTGCGCGTGCTGCCCGCCAAGCTGGTGCACGAGAAGGAGCTCGCGCACAGCGTGCTGCCCTGCCTCGCCACGCCCAGCGACGCTGTCGAGGTGCGCTATCAACAGAGTCGCCAGTTCGCGCCGCCCGCCTACCGCGGCCTGCGCGTGCTGCCCGCCAAGCTGGTGCACGAGAAGGAGCTCGCGCACAGCGTGCTGCCCTGCCTCGCCACGCCCAGCGACGCTGTCGAGGTGCGCTATCAACAGAGTCGCCAGTTCGCGCCGCCCCGCCCCGCCCGCCTACCGCGGCCTGCGCGTGCTGCCCGCCAAGCTGGTGCACGAGAAGGAGCTCGCGCACAGCGTGCTGCCCTGCCTCGCCACGCCCAGCGACGCTGTCGAGGTGCGCTATCAACAGAGTCGCCAGTTCGCGCCGCCCGCCTACCGCGGCCTGCGCGTGCTGCCCGCCAAGCTGGTGCACGAGAAGGAGCTCGCGCACAGCGTGCTGCCCTGCCTCGCCACGCCCAGCGACGCTGTCGAGGTGCGCTATCAACAGAGTCGCCAGTTCGCGCCGCCCGCCTACCGCGGCCTGCGCGTGCTGCCCGCCAAGCTGGTGCACGAGAAGGAGCTCGCGCACAGCGTGCTGCCCTGCCTCGCCACGCCCAGCGACGCTGTCGAGGTGCGCTATCAACAGAGTCGCCAGTTCGCGCCGCCCCGCCCCGCCCGCCTACCGCGGCCTGCGCGTGCTGCCCGCCAAGCTGGTGCACGAGAAGGAGCTCGCGCACAGCGTGCTGCCCTGCCTCGCCACGCCCAGCGACGCTGTCGAGGTGCGCTATCAACAGAGTCGCCAGTTCGCGCCGCCCGCCTACCGCGGCCTGCGCGTGCTGCCCGCCAAGCTGGTGCACGAGAAGGAGCTCGCGCACAGCGTGCTGCCCTGCCTCGCCACGCCCAGCGACGCTGTCGAGGTGCGCTATCAACAGAGTCGCCAGTTCGCGCCGCCCGCCTACCGCGGCCTGCGCGTGCTGCCCGCCAAGCTGGTGCACGAGAAGGAGCTCGCGCACAGCGTGCTGCCCTGCCTCGCCACGCCCAGCGACGCTGTCGAGGTGCGCTATCAACAGAGTCGCCAGTTCGCGCCGCCCGCCTACCGCGGCCTGCGCGTGCTGCCCGCCAAGCTGGTGCACGAGAAGGAGCTCGCGCACAGCGTGCTGCCCTGCCTCGCCACGCCCAGCGACGCTGTCGAGGTGCGCTATCAACAGAGTCGCCAGTTCGCGCCGCCCCGCCCCGCCCGCCTACCGCGGCCTGCGCGTGCTGCCCGCCAAGCTGGTGCACGAGAAGGAGCTCGCGCACAGCGTGCTGCCCTGCCTCGCCACGCCCAGCGACGCTGTCGAGGTGCGCTATCAACAGAGTCGCCAGTTCGCGCCGCCCGCCTACCGCGGCCTGCGCGTGCTGCCCGCCAAGCTGGTGCACGAGAAGGAGCTCGCGCACAGCGTGCTGCCCTGCCTCGCCACGCCCAGCGACGCTGTCGAGGTGCGCTATCAACAGAGTCGCCAGTTCGCGCCGCCCCGCCCCGCCCGCCTACCGCGGCCTGCGCGTGCTGCCCGCCAAGCTGGTGCACGAGAAGGAGCTCGCGCACAGCGTGCTGCCCTGCCTCGCCACGCCCAGCGACGCTGTCGAGGTGCGCTATCAACAGAGTCGCCAGTTCGCGCCGCCCGCCTACCGCGGCCTGCGCGTGCTGCCCGCCAAGCTGGTGCACGAGAAGGAGCTCGCGCACAGCGTGCTGCCCTGCCTCGCCACGCCCAGCGACGCTGTCGAGGTGCGCTATCAACAGAGTCGCCAGTTCGCGCCGCCCGCCTACCGCGGCCTGCGCGTGCTGCCCGCCAAGCTGGTGCACGAGAAGGAGCTCGCGCACAGCGTGCTGCCCTGCCTCGCCACGCCCAGCGACGCTGTCGAGGTGCGCTATCAACAGAGTCGCCAGTTCGCGCCGCCCCGCCCCGCCCGCCTACCGCGGCCTGCGCGTGCTGCCCGCCAAGCTGGTGCACGAGAAGGAGCTCGCGCACAGCGTGCTGCCCTGCCTCGCCACGCCCAGCGACGCTGTCGAGGTGCGCTATCAACAGAGTCGCCAGTTCGCGCCGCCCCGCCCCGCCCGCCTACCGCGGCCTGCGCGTGCTGCCCGCCAAGCTGGTGCACGAGAAGGAGCTCGCGCACAGCGTGCTGCCCTGCCTCGCCACGCCCAGCGACGCTGTCGAGGTGCGCTATCAACAGAGTCGCCAGTTCGCGCCGCCCGCCTACCGCGGCCTGCGCGTGCTGCCCGCCAAGCTGGTGCACGAGAAGGAGCTCGCGCACAGCGTGCTGCCCTGCCTCGCCACGCCCAGCGACGCTGTCGAGGTGCGCTATCAACAGAGTCGCCAGTTCGCGCCGCCCGCCTACCGCGGCCTGCGCGTGCTGCCCGCCAAGCTGGTGCACGAGAAGGAGCTCGCGCACAGCGTGCTGCCCTGCCTCGCCACGCCCAGCGACGCTGTCGAGGTGCGCTATCAACAGAGTCGCCAGTTCGCGCCGCCCGCCTACCGCGGCCTGCGCGTGCTGCCCGCCAAGCTGGTGCACGAGAAGGAGCTCGCGCACAGCGTGCTGCCCTGCCTCGCCACGCCCAGCGACGCTGTCGAGGTGCGCTATCAACAGAGTCGCCAGTTCGCGCCGCCCGCCTACCGCGGCCTGCGCGTGCTGCCCGCCAAGCTGGTGCACGAGAAGGAGCTCGCGCACAGCGTGCTGCCCTGCCTCGCCACGCCCAGCGACGCTGTCGAGGTGCGCTGTCAACCGAGTCGCCAGTTCGCGCCGCCCCGCCCCGCCCGCCTACCGCGGCCTGCGCGTGCTGCCCGCCAAGCTGGTGCACGAGAAGGAGCTCGCGCACAGCGTGCTGCCCTGCCTCGCCACGCCCAGCGACGCTGTCGAGGTGCGCTATCAACAGAGTCGCCAGTTCGCGCCGCCCCGCCCCGCCCGCCTACCGCGGCCTGCGCGTGCTGCCCGCCAAGCTGGTGCACGAGAAGGAGCTCGCGCACAGCGTGCTGCCCTGCCTCGCCACGCCCAGCGACGCTGTCGAGGTGCGCTATCAACAGAGTCGCCAGTTCGCGCCGCCCCGCCCCGCCCGCCTACCGCGGCCTGCGCGTGCTGCCCGCCAAGCTGGTGCACGAGAAGGAGCTCGCGCACAGCGTGCTGCCCTGCCTCGCCACGCCCAGCGACGCTGTCGAGGTGCGCTATCAACAGAGTCGCCAGTTCGCGCCGCCCGCCTACCGCGGCCTGCGCGTGCTGCCCGCCAAGCTGGTGCACGAGAAGGAGCTCGCGCACAGCGTGCTGCCCTGCCTCGCCACGCCCAGCGACGCTGTCGAGGTGCGCTGTCAACCGATATACGTCCACTGTTTGACAAAGGCCCCTTGCGTGGACTTCCACATGTCCCTATCTTGCGCTGCTTGTGTCCACCAACTCCCTGCGACTCGTTGAATGTCGTCGGCCCACCTAGTGGGGGTTCTGCCAACACTGCCATTCCTAATGCAGTGTTTTTCTCAGAGTGAATCCAGACCATGCCGTTTAAGGAAGGAAGAAAGACACACTTCTGCCCGCGAAATTCAAATTTAATTTGGTTTTTCGCAATTTGTAAACTAATACGACAAAGTAGGCTTATGGCATTCTAATTGCGGCAATGGCAGTATCATCTTCACAGGTTTATATAAAAATCTTTACTTGAAAGTGTCCAGTTTAAGAAATTAATCAAAATATCGACTAATTTGTGAGTAACTCACGTCCAACTCAGTATTTTGATTAATTTCTTAAACTGGTCACTTTCAAGTAAAGATTTTTATGTAAACCTGTGAAGATGATAATTCTACTGGCGCAATTAGAATGCCATAAGCCTACTTTGTCGTATTAGTTTACAAATTGCGAAAAACCAAATTAAATTTGAATTTCGCGGGCAGACTCGTATAATCATCCTTAAGGATTAATGTTATTGAAATACTCCCTGAGGGCAACAAAAGCCGCATAGTTCATAATGCCACAGCCTTGGGTACGGGGTCCATACACAGTTACCCAAGCCTCCTCTGACACGAAGGTCATGTGCAGGTGATGCGCAGCTACGCGCACGCGCATCGTTCGCGCCGCACCACGCTGGCTCGGCTCGCCGACAAGTATGCCGACGCCTTGTTCATGGAGACTCTGGTACGTGCCTTCACCTCTACACTAACATTATTTCAGTCTTTCAGTAGTAGTCAGTAGTTTATACTAAAATTATTTCGGTCTTTCAGTAGTAGTCAGTATTCTACAGTAAAATTATGTCGGTCTTTCAGTAGTAGTCGGTAGTTTACAGACTGTAAAGCCACTTATATTGGTCAAACGGGTCGTAAATTTGAAACACGCTACAAAGAACATATGGCTGCGGTTAGGAACAACCAACCCCAAAAGTCTCACTTTGCTAAACATCTCCTTGATAGTGGACACAAATTATCATCCGATCATTCATACAAAATCTTACACACCTGTGATAAAGGGCTTCGACTGAGCATGTTGGAACAATTAGAAATAATAAAACATAACAATAATACTCAGTTTAAATTACTTAATGAACAAGTGAACGTCTCAAGTTCACCACTGCTTCGTTTGTTTGAAAGGGGGGGGTAGTGGGCGGGGCAACAGTAGTGGGGGTAGAAATACGGTATATAATACCGCGCAATTGACACGAGCGTCACTAGACAATGCATCGTTGTAGAGTCAACATCTCCTGAGGATGCTCCGGTGTCGGGGCGAAACGTGCGTCGAGAGTAGTGTAAAAATTATACAGATTTTTTCTGTTGGCGGATTATAGCAAAATAATTCTACCCTTTTCTTGCTAAAATTATTTCGGTCTTTCAGTAGTATTCAGTAGTTTATACTAAAATTATTTCGGTCTTTCAGTAGTAGTCAGTAGTTAACAGTAAAATTATTTCGGTCTTTCAGTGGTAGTCAGTAGTCTACAGTAAAATTATTTCGGTCTTTCAGTAGTAGTCAGTAGTCTACAGTGAAATTATTTCGGTCTTTCAATAGTACTCAGTAGTCTAAAGTAAAATTATTTAGGTCTTTCAGTAGTAGTCAGTAGTCTACAGTAAAATTATTTCGGTCTTTCAGGAGTAGTCAGTAGTCTACAGTAAAATTATTTCGGTCTTTCAATAGTAGTCAGTAGTCTACAGTAAAATTATTTCGGTCCTTCAATAGTAGTCAGTAGTCTACAGTGAAATTATTTCGGTCTTTCAATAGAAGTCAGTAGTCTACAGTAAAATTATTTCGGTCTTTCAGTAGTAGTAGTCTTTTCTACTACAAGGAAAATAAAATAAAATGATTACAAAATTACGTCGTCTTTATAATTTTTTACTTTCCGTTATAATTAATAAAAATCAATCTTTATTTTTTTTAATATTTTCTATTAAATTTTTTGTTTGATATTAATGTATGTGGCAGTACCAACCACAGAGTTGGTTGGGTGCCAATATTGGGTATACATACAATACTGGCACGACTGACAGTCTGTCTGACCCCCACTGTAGATGAGTCACAACAAATGTTGACGTCACGTTTTCAGCCGGAGGGCGGCTACCTGCTGAAGTGCGCGGGTCGGCTGTTGGCGTCGTGGGTGCTGCTCAACAAGTGGTCGGCCGTCGCGCCCTTCTACCACCACCTGGTCTTTGACTCGGACAACGTGGGTGTGTATCACTTCCATCTTTTGACTTCGACAACATGGGTGTGTATTACTTCCATCCTTTTGACCTGGACAACATAGGTGTGTATCTCTTCCATCCTTTGACTTCCACAACATGGGTGTGTATCACTTCCATCTTTTGACTTGGACAACATGGGTGTGTATCACTTCCATCTTTTGACTTGGACAACGTGGGTGTGTATCACTTTCAGCCTTTGATTTGGACAACATAGGTGTGTATCACTTCCATCTTTTGACTTCGACAACATGGGTGTGTATCACTTCCATCCTTTGACTTCGACAACATGGGTGTGTATCACTTCCATCCTTTGACTTAGACAACATGGGTGTGTATCACTTCCATCCTTTGACTTGGACAACGTGGGTGTGTATCACTTCCATCCTTTGACTTGGACAACATGGGTGTGTATCACTTCCATCGTTTGAGTTTGACAACATGGGTGTGTATCAATTCCATTATTTGACTTCGACAACATGGGTGTGTATCACTTCCATCCTTTAACTTCGACAATATGGTTGTGTATCACTTCCATCCTTTGACTTCGACAATATGGGTGTGTATCACTTCCATCCTTTGACTTCGACAACATGGCTGTGTATCACTTCCATCCTTTGACTTGGACAACGTGGGTGTGTATCACTTTCAGCCTTTGATTTGGACAACATAGGTGTGTATCACTTCCATCCTTTGACTTCGACAACATGGGTGTGTATCCCTTTCATCTTTTGACTTGGACAACGTGTGTGTGTATCACTTTCATCCTTTGACTTGGACAACATAGGTGTGTATCTCTTCCATCCATTGACTTCCACAACATGGGTGTGTATCACTTCCATCTTTTGACTTGGACAACGTGGGTGTGTATCACTTTCAGCCTTTGATTTGGACAACATAGGTGTGTATCACTTCCATCCTTTGACTTGGACAACATGGGTGTGTATCACTTCTATCGTTTGAGTTTGACAATATGGGTGTGTATCAATTCCATTATTTGACTTCGACAACATGGGTGTGTATCACTTCCATCCTGTAACTTCGACAACATGGGTGTGTATCACTTCCATCCTTTGACTTGGACAATATGGGTGTGTATCACTTCCATCCTTTAACTTCGACAATATGGGTGTGTATCACTTCCATCCTTTAACTTCGACAATATGGGTGTGTATCACTTCCATCCTTTGACTTCGACAATATGGGTGTGTATCACTTCCATCCTTTGACTTCGACAACATGGCTGTGTATCACTTCCATCCTTTGACTTGGACAACGTGGGTGTGTATCACTTTCAGCCTTTGACTTGGACAACATAGGTGTGTATCTCTTCCATCCATTGACTTCCACAACATGGGTGTGTATCACTTCCATCTTTTGACTTGGACAACGTGGGTGTGTATCACTTTCAGCCTTTGATTTGGACAACATAGGTGTGTATCACTTCCATCCTTTGACTTGGACAACATGGGTGTGTATCACTTCTATCGTTTGAGTTTGACAATATGGGAGTGTATCAATTCCATTATTTGACTTCGACAACATGGGTGTGTATCACTTCCATCCTGTAACTTCGACAACATGGGTGTGTATCACTTCCATCCTTTGACTTGGACAATATGGGTGTGTATCACTTCCATCATTTGACTTCGACAACATGGGTGTGTATCACTTCCATCCTTTGACTTCGACAATATGGTTGTGTATCACTTCCATCCTTCCACCCTTTGACTTAGACAACATGGGTGTGTATCATTTAACTTGCAATGTATCTATGTATGTAATAAGTTCGTGTGTGCTCCATCCGTGAATATTGATAAAAATTGCATTCTCACGCCATAGTAAAGAGTGACTGACGCCAACGGTCGGATCTTCGAACCGTTTTATATAACGCATAAATCTTCTGTTTTCAGACGAAAACTACGCAAAAACAATCGAACAAGCGCAAAAGCAACTGAGCGACTCCACACTGGACACAGACGACAGAACCTCGCTCCTCGCAGAGGTCATCGACGCGTGTCTGGCGGCGCGCGCCCAAGTGGGACCAGGCTCGGACACTGAGAGCCAAAACTCGAAGCAACCCGCCGACCAAGAGGCGGGTGCCCCTGTTCAGCCATCTGAGATGATGGGCCCCCCTAAATCTTTGCCGAAGAAATGTAAACCCAAGGGCAAAGAAAATACGTTAGCTAATGAGCGAAAAAGAAGAAGCGATACGGAT
Source organism: Oeneis ivallda (assembly GCA_029955525.1). Taxonomy (NCBI): domain Eukaryota; kingdom Metazoa; phylum Arthropoda; class Insecta; order Lepidoptera; family Nymphalidae; genus Oeneis; species Oeneis ivallda. The sequence goes on from JARPMR010000021.1 coordinate 2,394,779, forward strand.
GCTGCGAGTGGAGACGGGGCGACGAAAAAGGCGAAAACTGATCCTAAAATTGCAAATTCTAAGGATGAACGTAATTCGAACTCTAAAAGTGGTAAAAAAAAGTTCAGTGATAGCGAAAGTCGACATTCAAAAAATGGTAATTGTGAACAAGTTGTAGAAAATACTTATTTTTCGAATAATGATTTAGGTAAAGGTAGTAAAAATACAGAAGACTTGGCGAGAGTCAACACTAAATCTAAGAATAATGGCGCTTTGAAGAATACCAATGTCATCAAAACAAAAGATACTGAGAAATCTAAAAGTAAGACTGCCAATGTTGAGGCATCTGAAAAAAAGATTTCTAGTGCGAAAAACGGTAACAATAATGATAATGTAAAAACCTTACAAAGAAAAGTTGCACAAAAGGAATTAAATACAAACGACAAAATAGTTCCTGCTGAAAAAGAAGCCGCCACACTTAAAGATAAAAATAACGAAGAAAATTTTGACAAGAGACCTGTTCCTCGAAAAAGTTGCCCAAATTCTACAGCTGTCGCTACAAAAAACCCTAATACTAAGGCTAATGTCGAAGAAAATGAACCCAAAACCAAAAAGACTAAAACATCAGCTGTAGAAAAAAATAAAGAAATGCCTGGAAATTCTAAGAGTGCAACGCAAAATATCAATAGTGCTGAGACGGGAGAACACACGAGTCAAAAGATAATGTTAAAGAATAGGGGAGTGTCGGAAAAAAATTTACAAAAAGCTGACAAAAATATCAAAAACGTTGCCGAAAAACATCAAGAAAATTTTCAAAACCAAGTAACACAGATCAATAAAGAGAAAAACCAAAAGGAAAATTTGGCAGCGACGAAAAAACAGCAAAATTTAGATAAAAACGATAAACAAAATGAAAATTCTGGAAACAATCAACATTCAGAAACAAATAAAAAAGTTCAAAGCAAAGAAAACGTAACCAAATCTAAAACTAGCAACACAAAAGACAATGCAGTTCAAAACCAGAGTGTCCCACAAACACTATCTGAACGTTTTTCTAGTAAAGCTATAATGGAAACACACAATACTGAAACCAAGTCTAAGAACCCGAATAAAAATAATGATTTACATGGAAACAATCAAAATTCTACCAAAAATTTGCCAAAAACGAGCTCAAACATCCAAAATAAAATTGATCCTTTACACAAAACAAACCAAAAACTTGATAAAAATGTGTTAAAAACTAAATTTAGTATTAAAAATAAAGACAATTTACGTAATAAGGAAAATACAGATAAAATGGCACCAACAAATAACGAAGTGGATAAAATGGAAATCCGCGCGAAACCAAACATTGTGGTGATAGATAAAAATGTGCCAAAAACTAATTTAAACAACAAATTAAAACTAAACAATCAAAAATCGAGAAAATCACCCGGAGTTGTCAAAAAAGCTGCAAGTAAGAATAGCAAGAAATCGGAAACTGTGGGAAATAATCAGAAATCTATAATAACTCAAAAAAAGTTGTTAATTTCCAAAAACTCTATGAAAAACCCTTTGAGAATAAGTCCAAGTAAGTTATTTTTTTTAAAGAATATTAAATCAGCAGTGAACTAGACTAACATTCCCCTCTCCCCTCCAAATAAGCGGCAAGCTTGTGTTAGAATGCGTGTGACAATAGTGCAACAGGTGGGGATTGAACTGGCAACCTTTCAGCTTTCAGTCTGTACCTTTAATAATCCGGGATATAGCCTCTCTTCAGATTTTTTTTTACTCAATGACAAGATAATCCTTGACTGTGATCTCACCTGATGGTAAGTGACGATGCAGTATAAGATGGTAGCGGACTAACGTTGTTATGTTCCCTCAAATATGGTTGAGAGAAGCAACGGCTGGGTCATGCGTCATGCTCGTGAACGGGTGCCACCGGCGGGAATGGGGATACTTTATGTCTGCCCATCTTAATAGGTATTGAATAATTGTAAGTAGGTATGCATTTTTGGAACTTCCCCTCATTGTGGAAACACTGCATACATAGCATAGTATCTATTGTAATGTAAACTTGTTTTGAAAAGAGCAACCGCCGAGTTTCTTGCTGGTTCGGCAGGAAGGGTATTCCGAACCAGTGGTAGACTCATCGACGATTCAAAAGCACTTGTAAAAAAATTTCTTTGAAAAAAAAATATTTCTATTCTATTCTATTACTTGGTAGGGGTATGGTCGTGCCGGAACGCTAAATCGCTTGGCGGCACGTATTTGACCGTAGGGTGGTAACTAGCCATGGCCGAAGCCTCCCACCCACCAGACCAGACTAGAGACAATTCAGAAATTATAAATTCCCAAATTGCCCCCGCCGGGAACCGAACCCGAGACCTCCAAATTATAAAACCACAGCGCTCATCATTCCGCCAATTCAATTATATCCATATCATATTTAAATCTACCCGTAGTTTTATTGCTGCGTGATTGAAGGAAAAACCAAGGAACGAACACATTTCCTATTTTATAACGAAGTATTAGCGAGGAAAACGATATTGTCTAACATTATAACTTTTTATTGTGTAATGATAATATTCTGAACAAACTCACCCTGGTGCTGCGATACAAGCGGCGCAAGATCGCGACGTGTGGGAGTCCCAGCAAGAAACCTACCTTCGTTCAGCTTTTGACGTTTAAAGAGGAAAAAACAGTGTGCTTAAGGTGGAGTATACGAGTCTGCTCGCGAAATTCAAATTTAATTTGGTTTTTCGCAATTTGTAAACTAATACGACAAACTAGGCTAATGGCATTCTAATTGCGCCAGTGGAATTATCATCTTCACAGGTTCACATAAAAATCTTTACTGAAAGTGACCAGTTTAAGAAATTAATCAAAATAATGACTAATTTGTGAGTAACTCACGTCCAACTCGGTATTTTGATTAATTTCTTTCACTTTCAAGTAAAGAGTTATGTAAACCTGTGAAGATGATAATTCTACTGGCGCAATTAGAATGCCATTAGCTTAGTTTGTCGTATTAGTTTACAAATTGCGAAAAACCAAATTAAATTTGAATTTCGCGAGCAGACTCGTATAATCATCCTTAAAGAGGACAAAAACAGTGTGCTTAAGATCGCACGGCAGAAGGGAAAAACTTCATTGGCAATCGTAATCAATTTAGATACTCTAATCGTTTATCTATGTGAGAGTGAGTGAGACTGAGTGAGACAATATTATACTGCACTACTGTCTGTGAGACAACAGAAGAGCAGCTGACTGTACATTTCTCGCTCGGGTACACTCGGCGCGGCGGTCCCGAGTTCACCCGATCGAGCCTTTCACCTCAGAGCGTGACGGATCAGCCTAACTTACTACCCACGTAGAAATGTGTGTGCGGTGCGACAAAAGAAGTTTTCACTTCAATAAAGACTCGATAAATAAATAACTTCCCATTTTCAGGAAAACATCAGTCCAAGTTTAGTACAACTCGAGACAGCTCCAAAACGTCTACTGGCAGTCTTCAGAAACAATCGCACATTCCCCGTGAGTATCTCTCATTGCTGCGGGTCGCACCCGTTTCCATTACAACTCGAGACAGCTCCAAAACGTCTACCGGCAGTCTTCAGAAACAATCGCACATTCCCCGTGAGTATCTCTCATTGCTGCGGGTCGCACCCGTTTCCATTACAACTCGAGACAGCTCCAAAACGTCTACTGGCAGTCTTCAGAAACAATCGCACATTCCCCGTGAGTATCTCTCATTGCTGCGGGTCGCACCCGTTTCCATTACAACTCGAGACAGCTCCAAAACGTCTACTGGCAGTCTTCAGAAACAATCGCACATTCCCCGTGAGTATCTCTCATTGCTGCGGGTCGCACCCGTTTCCATTACAACTCGAGACAGCTCCAAAACGTCTACCGGCAGTCTTCAGAAACAATCGCACATTCCCCGTGAGTATTTCTCATTGCTGCGGGTCGCACCCGTTTCCATTACAACTCGAGACAGCTCCAAAACGTCTACCGGCAGTCTTCAGAAACAATCGCACATTCCCCGTGAGTATCTCTCATTGCTGCGGGTCGCACCCGTTTCCATTACAACTCGAGACAGCTCCAAAACGTCTACCGGCAGTCTTCAGAAACAATCGCACATTCCCCGTGAGTATCTCTCATTGCTGCGGGTCGCACCCGTTTCCATTACAACTCGAGACAGCTCCAAAACGTCTACCGGCAGTCTTCAGAAACAATCGCACATTCCCCGTGAGTATCTCTCATTGCTGCGGGTCGCACCCGTTTCCATTACAACTCGAGACAGCTCCAAAACGTCTACCGGCAGTCTTCAGAAACAATCGCACATTCCCCGTGAGTATCTCTCATTGCTGCGGGTCGCACCCGTTTCCATTACAACTCGAGACAGCTCCAAAACGTCTACCGGCAGTCTTCAGAAACAATCGCACATTCCCCGTGAGTATCTCTCATTGCTGCGGGTCGCACCCGTTTCCATTACAACTCGAGACAGCTCCAAAACGTCTACCGGCAGTCTTCAGAAACAATCGCACATTCCCCGTGAGTATCTCTCATTGCTGCGGGTCGCACCCGTTTCCATTACAACTCGAGACAGCTCCAAAACGTCTACCGGCAGTCTTCAGAAACAATCGCACATTCCCCGTGAGTATCTCTCATTGCTGCGGGTCGCACCCGTTTCCATTACAACTCGAGACAGCTCCAAAACGTCTACCGGCAGTCTTCAGAAACAATCGCACATTCCCCGTGAGTATCTCTCATTGCTGCGGGTCGCACCCGTTTCCATTACAACTCGAGACAGCTCCAAAACGTCTACCGGCAGTCTTCAGAAACAATCGCACATTCCCCGTGAGTATCTCTCATTGCTGCGGGTCGCACCCGTTTCCATTACAACTCGAGACAGCTCCAAAACGTCTACCGGCAGTCTTCAGAAACAATCGCACATTCCCCGTGAGTATCTCTCATTGCTGCGGGTCGCACCCGTTTCCATTACAACTCGAGACAGCTCCAAAACGTCTACTGGCAGTCTTCAGAAACAATCGCACATTCCCCGTGAGTATCTCTCATTGCTGCGGGTCGCACCCGTTTCCATTACAACTCGAGACAGCTCCAAAACGTCTACTGGCAGTCTTCAGAAACAATCGCACATTCCCCGTGAGTATCTCTCATTGCTGCGGGTCGCACCCGTTTCCATTACAACTCGAGACAGCTCCAAAACGTCTACCGGCAGTCTTCAGAAACAATCGCACATTCCCCGTGAGTATCTCTCATTGCTGCGGGTCGCACCCGTTTCCATTACAACTCGAGACAGCTCCAAAACGTCTACCGGCAGTCTTCAGAAACAATCGCACATTCCCCGTGAGTATCTCTCATTGCTGCGGGTCGCACCCGTTTCCATTACAACTCGAGACAGCTCCAAAACGTCTACTGGCAGTCTTCAGAAACAATCGCACATTCCCCGTGAGTATCTCTCATTGCTGCGGGTCGCACCCGTTTCCATTACAACTCGAGACAGCTCCAAAACGTCTACTGGCAGTCTTCAGAAACAATCGCACATTCCCCGTGAGTATCTCTCATTGCTGCGGGTCGCACCCGTTTCCATTACAACTCGAGACAGCTCCAAAACGTCTACCGGCAGTCTTCAGAAACAATCGCACATTCCCCGTGAGTATCTCTCATTGCTGCGGGTCGCACCCGTTTCCATTACAACTCGAGACAGCTCCAAAACGTCTACCGGCAGTCTTCAGAAACAATCGCACATTCCCCGTGAGTATCTCTCATTGCTGCGGGTCGCACCCGTTTCCATTACAACTCGAGACAGCTCCAAAACGTCTACCGGCAGTCTTCAGAAACAATCGCACATTCCCCGTGAGTATCTCTCATTGCTGCGGGTCGCACCCGTTTCCATTACAACTCGAGACAGCTCCAAAACGTCTACCGGCAGTCTTCAGAAACAATCGCACATTCCCCGTGAGTATCTCTCATTGCTGCGGGTCGCACCCGTTTCCATTACAACTCGAGACAGCTCCAAAACGTCTACCGGCAGTCTTCAGAAACAATCGCACATTCCCCGTGAGTATCTCTCATTGCTGCGGGTCGCACCCGTTTCCATTACAACTCGAGACAGCTCCAAAACGTCTACCGGCAGTCTTCAGAAACAATCGCACATTCCCCGTGAGTATCTCTCATTGCTGCGGGTCGCACCCGTTTCCATTACAACTCGAGACAGCTCCAAAACGTCTACCGGCAGTCTTCAGAAACAATCGCACATTCCCCGTGAGTATCTCTCATTGCTGCGGGTCGCACCCGTTTCCATTACAACTCGAGACAGCTCCAAAACGTCTACCGGCAGTCTTCAGAAACAATCGCACATTCCCCGTGAGTATCTCTCATTGCTGCGGGTCGCACCCGTTTCCATTACAACTCGAGACAGCTCCAAAACGTCTACCGGCAGTCTTCAGAAACAATCGCACATTCCCCGTGAGTATCTCTCATTGCTGCGGGTCGCACCCGTTTCCATTACAACTCGAGACAGCTCCAAAACGTCTACCGGCAGTCTTCAGAAACAATCGCACATTCCCCGTGAGTATCTCTCATTGCTGCGGGTCGCACCCGTTTCCATTACAACTCGAGACAGCTCCAAAACGTCTACCGGCAGTCTTCAGAAACAATCGCACATTCCCCGTGAGTATCTCTCATTGCTGCGGGTCGCACCCGTTTCCATTACAACTCGAGACAGCTCCAAAACGTCTACCGGCAGTCTTCAGAAACAATCGCACATTCCCCGTGAGTATCTCTTATTGCTGCGGGTCGCACCCGTTTCCATTACAACTCGAGACAGCTCCAAAACGTCTACTGGCAGTCTTCAGAAACAATCGCACATTCCCCGTGAGTATCTCTCATTGCTGCGGGTCGCACCCGTTTCCATTACAACTCGAGACAGCTCCAAAACGTCTACTGGCAGTCTTCAGAAACAATCGCACATTCCCCGTGAGTATCTCTCAATGCTGCGGGTCGCACCCGTTTCCATTAACCACGTAATGGTAGGGGTTTTCGTGGGATAATAACGCAGTGAGCTCCCAAATCTTTACTTATTCTGGGAGAACTCCGGCGTGCAGGTTTCCTCACGATGCTTTCTTTCACCTTTCAAGTGATACTTGTTAAATTGTTTAAAACGTACATATAACTACGAAAAGTTATAGTTGCTAATTCATACTAATATTATAAATGCGAAAGTGTGTTTGTTCGTTGGTTTGTCCTTCAATCACGCAGCAACAGAGCTACGGATTGACGTGGTTGGCATGGGTATAGTTGAGGACCTGGAGAGTGACATAGGCTACTTTTTATCCCGAAACATCAAAGAGTTCTCGAGGGATTTTAAACTAAAGTAAGGCCATTTAGAGCGCGGACAAAATGTAAACAAACGAACGAGAGGTCATTCGCCTAATGAAGGGAGTAAAGGAAGACACAGCCCGAGGTCCCAAAAAAAACTAAAACTTTTGACTTATTTATTAAAATTGAACTTAAAACTAATTACAAACTAATTTTTATCTAAAGCTACGCGATGTAGCTATTAGATTTAATTTTGGATCCAGAATGAATATAAAAATTACAAGCAATTATAATGAAAACTAGAATTTGGGTCGCGGTGTCGCAATTGCTGAATCTGCTCCTCGTGGCTCGCGGTTGCGTGGTAGGTCAGCGTTCCACCTATAGCTTGGCGATGTAATTAGGGGTAAACAACACTTTGGTCTTCTGTAAAAAATAATATAATCTATCGGCTACTTCTTTGCAGAATTCGGTTTAGTTTTGCTTGCAATCTGAGCAACTCTGTGATTTGGAATGTCGATAGATATGATTATTATATTATATTTATCCGTCCGTCCGTCCGTCCGTCTGTCAGCGGGCTGTATCTCGTAAACCGCAATAGATAGACAGATGAAATTTTCACATATTATGTATTTCTATTGCCGCTATAACAACAAATAATAAAAATTAAATTAACTAAAAAAAAAAATTAAAATATTTCCATGGGTACATGGAAATATTTTTATTTAATATTTTTTAACGGAACCCTACAAGAGCGAGGCCCGACTCGCACTTAGCCGATTTTTTTCACTAGATATTGTTACATTTTCGATTATAAACATAATTTTATTCATTTATTGTTTTTCTGTTTTTTTTTTCAGGATTACTGAAAAAACCAACAGTGAAACCCTAACCCTTAGACTTATCTCGAAGGCTCAGTGGTTACAGAGTCGAATGTAATAAGAAAACTGCAGGTTCAGAGGTGCAATTGTCTAAAATTATTCCATTGATCGTAATCGTATTCGATGACAATAGCGTCGAAGTAAAATAAACCATAGGAGCATTGAATTAGAGCTCAATTTCGTGTATGCATTCTTATACTTTTAGGTACGTACGATACGCTCCATAACGATCCATGTTAAAATCGTTTGTAATGAATTTGTGAGTTTAAATCAATACAATCAAGGATTATTTTACTTTGACGCTAATGTCATCGAATACGAATACGAGCACTAGCTTTTCGATTAGGATTATAATTCGATCAAGATAACGATAGCAAGTCGGCCAGTTTTTATCTTCTTCTTTATGAACCGACAGCGTCCACTGCTGGACAAACGTCTCTTGCGTGGACTTCAACAGGGCTCGGTCTTGCGCCGCCTGAATACAGCGGCTCCCTGCACCTCTTTTGATGTCGTCGGTCCATCTAGTGTCTGCCTACACCGGCATTCAATTAAATGAATTAAAATTAACTATTTTTATTCGGAATTTTTTTTCTTTATTTTTTTATTTTCGGGTTGACCCTGTAGTTTTAAGACCCTTTTTTGTTTTAAGTTGAGCAATCGGTTATTCTTTTTAGTATTATAATAATATTGTTATAAGCATGTTAAATGTTAGAAATAAATGTATAATAAGTTTAAATTAAGTTCTTGTCACAAATATCGATACTTTGCCCATTTTTAACCGAGCTATTCAAAAATAAACCACTAACTGCCTGTCTTCGCTGTCGACCATCCGGCCCTCGCTTTCTCCCCCCCATTTTTCCCACTCTTTACGTAATTTTGTAGGGGCTACGCGTGCTTATTCCTGATTGGCCAACGCAACCATGTTTGCCAACAACTAACAAATTACCGACATAAAACAAATGTTGCCACACTGAAAGAATTGCCACTTGAAAAATTCATTTAACACCGTTATTTTTATAAAATCATGACATTCGGCCATCCGATATCGTGCAGCCTCCGGCGCACGTACCCTACTAAAAATCTGGTAACCGCATACCTTACATACATAGATATAGATATATCTATATATCTATATCATACACAATGTAAACAGTTTTGCTGGAATTTTGCACTTCAACACTGTATTATCAACATGCATTAGAATAACAACATAAAATAATATCCATAATTTTATTTGTTAATATACCCACACTACATTTCAACTAAATTGATTATCCTTTTGTATATGTATCAACTTAACCTAATTTTAGATCATGACATTCGGTCGTAATTCTCACTGGACTTATTTTATTGTGAATCAGATTCGAAACTCATTATCTTTACTAAGCTTGATCATTATTTTAATATGACGAATTACTCTAGCACTAACCAATTAATACCAATTTCATATTACACACTACACTTATAGTTATAGAAACTTTAGACCCATAGAACATAATACTCTCTAACGAGAGGATTAGACTTATCTAGGAACTATCACACAGCACTATAGCACAGTCTCTAAGATATTTTAGGAGCGAGGTTAACCTAACTCATTCAATCCTTATCATTTTATTATAAAAATGTCATTATCTCACTCAAAATCCAATCTTCAGACTAAATATCTCAAAAATAAAAATTCAATTTTAATTTATTCACAAATTCAACCCTAAACCTTTTCATTTCATTCAAATCTTCATTCGTTCTATTAACCTCAACATAATTTTTAGTTAAAGTTAACAATTTCTTTTAACTATCTGTCAATTACAAACTAAACTCTGCATTCATAATCTCTGTCTAGTCAATTAGACAATAATATTAAGTACTTAAATTTTTAAGTTTTAAATTCAAAGTTCTGTACCGCAACCTAGCGGGAAGAACCGGTAAAAATACCGCAACAAATATTTACTAATTGTCATTTTTTTTTATTACTTTTACGCTATTTCTTTTAAATCATGTTACTAAATATTGTATATTGACTATTCACTTAAATACCATCTTGAAATCGGAAATCAATTAAGTGACTAACTCACTTCGAAAGCAAACTTACTTCACCTTGTTTTGGTCTACTTTAAGCAAATTATCAAATTATCTCTTATTTATCCTAAACAAGTAGTTTATCCCACCACCACATTCGTGAATGCGGTGCCATCAGTTCTGTATTATCTAGTATTGCAGACTACGAATTTATAAAAATATCACGCTATAATTTGTCTTTTCAAAAAATGTTTTATCTGACAGATCTACTGGCTATAACCCAGAACTTGTATCAAATAATAATTAATTATATTATTCATTTCTATAAGCAATGTTTTTATCTTGAAATCGCTTATTTATAAAACATTCATTATCATACATTTTGTAAAAAAAAAAACATTCAGTCATCTAAATAGTAATTTCAATAATATAAAATTTATTATTCATCCAAAAAATATAGTCAAGAATAAATACTATATAAATCTAAAATGAACAATCACTAATTTGTATTAAAATAACTAAATAATCGTCAATCAAAACAATTAATTTGTTCATTAATGGTAAACGGTTCGAATTCTGAGAATCCATCCCTAACATTACTAATAACGTTCATCTCTGTTTCAAGCAGTCGCAATATATATATTTTTTTCATTCGCAGGCGATCTCAAAATCTCTAGCTACTAGTCAACAATGAACTTGATTGCTAGATCCTTTAAAAATACCTAGAAAATCTAACTATATCCGTCCCTATCGAATTGTAATGTACGACGACCTCTCAAAATCACCATTCCTTCATTTCTATAATTTTATGCTTGTTGTCAACGAAACTCTTTTTACCATACCAACTAATAAATCAGATTGGAAATGTTCAGAAAAATCTTTCGTTCACCGCATTATTTATTGCCTATGAAACTCACTACCCAAGCACATTAAAGACAGTCAATACACACTTTCAAACCTAGAGTGAAGCAGCACCATCTTTCTTACTGTTCTGTATAGAATTATAATTTTTATATATTTTAATAAAAATGTTTATAAAAATATTTATGTATTTTTGCGTATTTATGGTTTATTAGATAATTTAATTTAAAAAAAAATTAACTTCATCCAAAAGAATCAATCCAAAAATCAAAATCAATCCATGAAAACCAAAGAGTCAACATCGCTACAACGGGACTTAACTCGTTAGAAAACTACGCTAGCCCTCACAAAGCTCAGATTTTTGCTACTTAGTATATTATTATAGTATATAATAAAATTCTCGTGTCACAATGTTCGTTCCCGTACTCCTCCGAAACGGCTGGACCGATTATTATGAAATTTTGTGTGCATATCGGGTAGATATGAGAATCGGCCAACATCTATTTTTCATACCCCTAAATGACCAACCACTAAATATTTTAGTATATAATTATATATGGATGTACATTTTATACCCATGCACCACTTTTTAATTTCACCTCTCACTTTTGAGCATGCTGAAAGAAATATTCACATAGAGACAAGCTTCACCTTTGTCCAATTCATCTGATAATAGATTTTAAGAGATTTTTTTTTCTTGTACATAAAAAATGAAAATAACACATATTCAAATTCAATTCAAATCCAATTCAAATTCAATTCAAATCCAATTCGAATTCAATCCAAATCCAATTTCAATTCAATTCAAATTCAAATTACTTACAAAATTAATGATTATCATCGTTCAAAACTTCCATGAAGAGTTTATTTTTAAAATGTTATCGTTTAAATTTCTACTACAGGCGCAAGTTGACGTTCAATCTGCTTGCTGCCTAACTTTGTAGAACCAATGCTGGAAAATGTTTATATATGCGTCAACTTGTGGGCACTTACATTAAATAGTTCATAAACACACACATTAACTTTCTCCAAGAAAGGTTTAAGAATGCCACTAATAAAGTATTTTTTTTATGCCATTAGCACAGTTAAATACGAGTAGATCTAAATCAAAACAAGATAATTTTAAGAATAAGACAAAACAACAGTAGATATAATTCCAAGTATTGCACAATATTTTGCTCCAGTTTACCTTCGTAAGTGTATTTTAACCTACTCGTATGTTTCTTCAGTTTCTATCTGTCATTATACGTAAGTATACAACTGTTTATTTATTTTCCCTAATAATAATCGTAATTTTCATCGCAATAAATTGGTAAATCGATCACCAATTTGATTTACAAGAATTATAAATAATCAATAATTCATGATCAAAACCTCGTCAATTGATATACCCCGCCTGTTGTACGCGTAATGAATAACCTCAAAACACAAATGTTTCATCAACTCACAAAGTTGTTGTTCTTTAGAATATATTTACTATAATATTCTTTATCAAAGAAAAGTTCATTTTCAACAACTTCAAATATTCATAATGATAATACTAGGTAATTCTCATAAGCACTATATGTTACTAATATAATTTATATTGCTACTTAAGCTATATACAAAATAATAATAATATGTATTATTATTTAAAACACTCGCAAACACGTATTAATTGCGATTTCCCGTTCCTCAGTTCATCAAGTCAAGTTCTTATGAATAAAATATTGCATGTACCTACCATACTCTGTAATCAGGTAGGTACGCAATAAAATTTTCTAAAATGTGAGTAAGTAAATAAAGATTCATCAAAAAATTGTCTTCAACATACTGATCTTACTTAGATGACTTATCTTGTACATACCTATTATAAACTGTCAAATTCCCGATTGCAAAGAATTTAATAATAACCCTCTTTTTGTCTGTTTTCTTTTTTTTGAACCCTACTTACGCGACTATCCATACAAACGCATTATTATAAAGCAAAGTATATGACATAGACGTGATTCTTCAAACTTTTTTTTATATATATATATTTACCAACTTAAACGACCCGAAGGTATATTTATTTCGTTCAATAATAACTTCATATTAATATATTTATGAAAATATTGGTAAGTCCTGCAAAACAACGCAACATAAAATGCACGCGGTCAACCATTCGCGTATCCTACCCGTAAATGCTGACCAAAAAGCTACACGACCACCTAATAATGAAAGTATTCTTAATTTCATCTGATTTTTGACAGTCTTGCCTTTTCATATTATGATTAAAGTTTAAGCCCTTCTTGCCCTCGCGGCCAATTAAGAACAATTATTATATTGACAAATATTTACAATCATACATGTGATCTTAAGCTGTTTATCATCAAAGGACAATCTTGCTAATCTGAGTAGTCTACTCTAATTCGTATCATTGGGCATTTTGCCCTAAATCGTGTCACAGGCTTTCTTACCTTCGTATCATTTAAATGGTTGCTAATAAAATTCACTGGTACACTTGGCCCACCTCTAAACCACTATTATTTATCCCAATTAGGTTTATTCAATTATTTTTCAGGCTAATTATGGTATTTAGGAAAATTAAGGTAATTTTAAAGTGTGGAAAAATATATACTAAAAGAAGTTGGTTAAAAAAAACAGCAGAACCCTTCAAAAGAGATTCACTCATGCCCAATAATGATAATCATTCTCGATTTCGGCTTGGTTCTGATTTTATTCTACTAGGCGGGTAGATCCAAATTAAGAATTGAATCTTAGGAAGATAATGAAATCATGGCGGAAAACGTGTGGCATAGTTTGCATCACGTACACGATACTTAAATTTACCAATATTTCCTTAAATATTATAAAAATATAAAAATATTGAAATAAAGGTCTATAATATAAAAACTATTATAGTAGTAGTAGGTCTCCTTTTTTTTTACAGAAATATTGTTAATACCTACAATGTGCCAAGATAAATTTATTCTGTCAATAAAGTGGACCAAATAACTTTTTAGAATTAAATTTCTCAACTAGAGAACATATTTCAGTACTGTTTGAAATTATAGAACTCATCTTCCTGGGATGCACACTAGTATCGTGAACCGAGAAAAAAGTGGATATAAAACTCATGAATCATAAAGTTTAACTATCAAAATATTATGTATGACATATATTTTATTGTTTTTCAATTGAATGCAGATACTTAACTGAGAATTTGCACGCCATGCATAATATGGCAAAATATGTAAGAAAATATTATTACAATATATTACTATCGCTTTATTATTCACATTTAGCAAATAAACGATTTCATTTCATTTCATGTATAACTTGACACTCTTACTTATCTTTAGGACACCCGTAGTCCGCCAAATAAAATTTATCACTTCTTTGAAATCCACGGCACACTTGGCCACTGTTCGAATGTCTATGGACGAACTTGTCCAATACAGTAGGTAACATACATAGTTACCATCAACAGACACACATGGTCCAATACAGTAGGTAAAATACTTATTTACCGCCTATAGACGCACTGGTCCAATACAGTAGGTAACATACATAGTTACCATCTACAGACACACATGGTCTAATACAGTAGGTAACATCATAGTTACCGTCTAAAACTAAAACTATCATTTTGACTCAACTCATAGTCTAACTATGCCTTTCAAGTAAGAAGGCTTAGAATCAAACATGTCTATCAAACTTTGGCTGCCATCATTTTCACTCAACTCATTATTTCATTTTACCCTCCAAATAAAACATGACGAAAATTACAAATCTTGAATTTGATTGCACATTAAATTTTTAGTCAGTTGAAACTAATGGCATTAACACACATGGTTAAAACTTAAAATAAATAAATTAAGGACCCACATAACCCCACTATTATAGCAACCTGGATACATATGAACACACTTACAATCATGTTGTACCTGCATTTTTGTGAATAAAATTTCGTTCATTCATTCATTCACACTTAGTCCGATATAGAATAAACTTTGTTAAATCTCACAGATTTACATTCACCCGCCATCCTTATCAACCCCACACTGTCCATAAACTGTTCATCGAGTTCGCAACTGTATTAATAAAATTATATAATGTGGGTACTATATAAATGATTCATAATTGATGTCATACCTTCAACTTTTTAACATCTTCTAAATGTATCGAGTTCTCATAACATAAGAAAGACTATTTCTCCAAATGTTGAATATAGCAAGGATACATTATCAAAGAGTCGCTTTGACCAAATGATCCAAACTGATATGTCAACATAGCTTTTCGTCATGATCATACGGGATATAATCCTTTAAGAAAATTGACCTACCCGAAATTAATGATGGGTGTCGCAATGCTAACAATATCACAGGAAAACAGTACCAAAGAGTAGCCTTGGCCAAATGTTCCAAGTGATATGATAGAATCACTGTAGTCTTAAAATTATTGTAAAGGACAAAGCCTTTCAACAACTTATTACTAAATTAACACCATTAATTCCATATAAAATACTATAATCTTAGCTATTCGAAAAATAATTATTCACAACTATTTTCAAGGTAAAACATTTCATACAAAGTAATCATTTCTTACATACCATTGGGTTCTTGTCACTTCTGACGTTGTCACAAATATCGATACTTTGCCCATTTTTAACCGAGCTATTCAAAAATAAACCACTAACTGCCTGTCTTCGCTGTCGACCATCCGGCCCTCGCTTTCTCCCCCCCATTTTTCCCACTCTTTACGTAATTTTGTAGGGGCTACGCGTGCTTATTCCTGATTGGCCAACGCAACCATGTTTGCCAACAACTAACAAATTACCGACATAAAACAAATGTTGCCACACTGAAAGAATTGCCACTTGAAAAATTCATTTAACACCGTTATTTTTATAAAATCATGACATTCTTTTCAGGTTTATTAAATCTATAATATAATAAAACTGTAACAGGTCCAATTCTGTACATTGAAGATATTTTGAAAATTTTTGTTTGAGGGCACTCTATAATCGATACTGAAGCCAAAACAATTTTTTTTTAATTTTTTGTCTGTCTGTCTGTCTGTCTGTCTGTCTGTCTGTCTGTATCTTGGCCGCGCATCACGCCGAAACTACTGGACGGATTTAAATGAAACTTGGCACGATTTAAGTTAGTACTACGAGGTATAATATAGGATACTTTTTATCCCGAAATTCAGCACGGTTCCCTTGGGAGAGGGGATGAAAGTCAAAATGTGTATTTCGCTGTAATTCATAAAGGCGTATTCCGATTTAATCCATTCTTTTTTTGTTAGAAAGCAGGTTCTTTAGAGATTGTCCTGTAATTATTTCAAGGTCGTCAATTTCGTAGTTCAGAAATTATAGACATCACAATCTTCTGTGTAGGTCCAAATAACTTGAACCCCGGAATCTAAAGGATACTTTGAATGAACGGCTCATCTTAAGCTGGCATGTGTAATTTATCGTATATGGCCATCGTGGATACTATTTTGTCAAAGTCAAACTACTCCAAAGGCGTCAGATTTTGCCAAACGATCATTATACCTACATACTACATAGTAGGTATGGATGTAATACATCGTATGGACGTAATATTACAGTGTTTTCCTATGTAATTTAATATTCTAATCATATTTACTAATATTATAAATGCGAAAGTGTGTTTGTTTGTTGGTTTGTCCTTCAATCACGCCGCAACAGAGCCACGGATCTACGTGATTTTTGCATGGGTATAATTGAGGACCTGGAGAGTGACATAGGCTACTTTTATCCCGGAAAATCAAAGTGTTCCCGAGGGATTTTAACAACTAAATCCACGCGGACGAAGTCGCGGGCATCAGCTAGTTTCCATAATATTATTAAATTGTGTTTTTTTTGTACACTGAAAATACACAAATAAAATACAATTTGATTGAAAACATTATGATAAAATTAAAAAAAATATTTATTATTGCATAGAATAAGTAATTAATTTTTTTAAATGCACGTCTAAAATAATATACATTTTATTTATTACAAAAATCAAAATTCTAATTAAATTATATTATTAACACATATTTATCTTAAATACTCTAAAAAGGGATTTTAAACGGATAGTTCTTGTGGGTGTCGCCCATTCTGTAAAAAAAAAGATTTTATACATAAGTAAAGTACATTTTGCAGTCAAAATAAATGGGGACAGAATTGGGTATTTGACTGATATTTCTTTATTTATTTAAAATAATGTTTCTAAATATTATAACACAATGCCATTTCTCTTTTTTAAATGTCTACTAGTCTCTCTTTCGGAACTATAGGCTGGTTTACTGTGAATTTTGAAATACGTGAAATAAAATAAATTTTGAATTTTGGCTATATCACTTTTAAGTTTTGTATGAAGAGCGTATGGAGCTGTTTTGTGACATCACAGTTCAGTAGTGCTGTCCTTGTCTAACAGCAAACTTTAAATCTCTATATTGCATGAAAAATATTCTATTCTATTTTATTCTAATCGGCTTTGCTTCAGCTGTCCACAAGATAGATAAGCTACATTTTGTAACATTTTTGTTTTGAAAAGAGCAACTGCTGAGTTTCTTGCCGGCTCTTCTCAGCAGAATCAGCATTCCGAACCGGTGGTAGTTTACTCACTTGTCATAAGAGCCACAAGTTGGCCTACATGAAATATATTATGATTTTGAATTATTTTCGAGACTAGTTATGATAGTATCTAAAACAGAAAAATGGTACTGTGTTATAACATTTAAAAGCTTCATCATACTAATATTATAAATGCGAAAGTGTATTTGTTGGTTGGTTTGTCCATCAACCACGCCGCAACAAAGCTACGGATCGACGTGATTTTGGGTGGGTGCATGGTTATAGTTGAGGACCTGGAGAGTGGCACAGGCTACTTTTTATCCCGGAAAATCTGAGTTCCCGAGGGATTTTAAAAACTTAATCCACGCGGACGAAGTCGCGGGCATCAGCTAGTTTTAAATATATTATAAAAATAGCATATTGGCAGAATTTATCGCGTTCTTCCTGCAACCATATTGCAGGCGATTGTGTAAGAATTGCCGATCAAATCGTCAAAGTTCGGCGTAAAAGTAAAATAAACCATAACAGCATTGAATTAGAGCTCAATTTCGTGTATCCATTCTCAACCGTTTAGGGTATCGTACATACCTAAACGTATGAGAATGGATACACGAAATTGAGCTCTAATTCAATGCTATTATGGTTTATTTTAGCGACCATGCCGCCTAAGGGCCTCATAATTAGGCTCAGGACCGCTCAGCGGGCGATTGAGAGAGCTATGCTCGGAGTGTCCCTGCGGGATCGAATCAGAAATGAGGAGATCAGTAGGAGAACCAGTCACCGACATAGCTCAGCGAGTCGCGAAACTGAAGTGGAAATGGGCGGGGCACATAGTTCGAAGAGCTGATGGTCGTTGGGGTCCCAAGGTGCTGGAGTGGCGACCCCGCACCGGGAAACGCAGTGTTGGCAGACCCCCCACCAGGTGGACCGACGACATCAAACGAGTCGCAGGGAGCCGCTGGATCCAGGCGGCGCAAGACCGAGGCCTGTGGAAGTCCATGCGTCCACCTTTGTCCAGCAGTGGACGTCTATCGGTTGATGAAGATGAAGAAGAAGATGGTTTATTTTACTTTGAAGCTGAACTTTGACGATTTGATCGGCAATTCTTACACAATTGGGGGGCTGCTTTAGAGCATCGCACAGCTGGTAAGTACCTATAGAAAGCTGATAAGTAGACGCCTTTAGGATGCACACATAGATCACCCTACCCTTTAAAGGTGAAGATCCTCTTGTTTCTGTTGAGCGCGTTCAACGCGGCCACGTGTGACGCCTCCAGCTTGGGCAGCGCTGGTGATGATGATGGTGATGATGATGGTGCTGCCGCGAGCGCCTCAGCCAGGTGCGCCGCGCTCGAGCACTTCACCACCACGCTGCGGCCGAGCTGCAGCTGGTAGCTGCCACAAGGAAGAGCGAAGTGAGCGCAAAACTCGCCTCCTCAACAAACACACGAGCGGATAGCTCCAGGAGAATCCGCTTTCCGAACCGTTGGTAAAGTCATGACGTGTTATAAGAGCCACAGGTTGGCCTGAAATACATTTTAATTTGGAGGTATTACATGTTTAAAATTTATTTTGAAAATTAGATTAGATTGTGAAAGTTTTTTTAAGTTGTATTCTGTTGCACTAGGTTGTACAAGTTAGTTGTACCTTTAAGACGTTACGGGGTCAGTTAACGCTGGCGGCATGCCGCTGGGCAGCTGGGCGGGCGTGACCCCCAGCCCCGCAGCCATCACCTTGACGAGGGGGTCGTCTATCACTGGCGGAGGCCGCCGGTCGGGGCTGAGTCCTACCTGATGAGCAGCTGGGCGGGCGTGACCCCTAGCCCCGCAGCCATCACCTTGACGAGGGGGTCGTCTATCGCTGGCGGAGGCCGCCGGTCGGGGCTGAGTCCTACCTGATGAGCAGCTGGGCGGGCGTAACCCCTAGCCCCGCAGCCATCACCTTGACGAGGGGGTCGTCTATCGCTGGCGGAGGCCGCCGGTCGGGGCTGAGTCCTACCTGATGAGCAGCTGGGCGGGCGTGACCCCTAGCCCCGCAACCATCACCTTGACGAGGGGGTCGTCTATCGCTGGCGTAGGCCGCCGGTCGGGGCTGAGTCCTACCTGATGAGCAGCTGGGCGGGCGTGACCCCTAGCCCCGCAGCCATCACCTTGACGAGGGGGTCGTCTATCGCTGGCGGAGGCCGCCGGTCGGGGCTGAGTCCTACCTGATGAGCAGCTGGGCGGGCGTGACCCCTAGCCCCGCAGCCATCACCTTGACGAGGGGGTCGTCTATCGCTGGCGGAGGCCGCCGGTCGGGGCTGAGTCCTACCTGATGAGCAGCTGGGCGGGCGTGACTCCTAGCCCCGCAGCCATCACCTTGACGAGGGGGTCGTCTATCGCTGGCGGAGGCCGCCGGTCGGGGCTGAGTCCTACCTGATGAGCAGCTGGGCGGGCGTGACCCCTAGCCCCGCAGCCATCACCTTGACGAGGGGGTCGTCTATCGCTGGCGGAGGCCGCCGGTCGGGGCTGAGTCCTACCTGATGAGCAGCTGGGCGGGCGTGACCCCCAGCCCCGCAGCCATCACCTTGACGAGGGGGTCGTCTATCACTGGCGGAGGCCGCCGGTCGGGGCTGAGTCCTACCTGATGAGCAGCTGGGCGGGCGTGACCCCTAGCCCCGCAGCCATCACCTTGACGAGGGGGTCGTCTATCACTGGCGGAGGCCGCCGGTCGGGGCTGAGTCCTACCTGATGAGCAGCTGGGCGGGCGTGACCCCCAGCCCCGCAGCCATCACCTTGACGAGGGGGTCGTCTATCACTGGCGGAGGCCGCCGGTCGGGGCTGAGTCCTACCTGATCAGCAGCTGGGCGGGCGTGACCCCCAGCCCCGCAGCCATCACCTTGACGAGGGGGTCGTCTATCACTGGCTGCAGGCCGCTGGTGAGGTCGGCGGGTGTGCCCTTAGAGCCCAGAACTCCGAAGCAGCTTAGCTTGATGTTCCGCGACAGGCAGAATTCCTCCAGGCGCAGTTGGGTGAGGTAGGGGTGACTTTCCACCTGGTAGCAATCATCATCATCATCAGCAACCCATCAACGGCTCACTACTGAACGCAAGTCTTTTCTCAGAGAAGGGTTATAGACCACCACGCTGGCCCAATGCGAATTGGTAGACTTCACACACCTTCGAGAACATAGGCGTGCAGGTTTCCTCATGAAATCGTTCCTTGCAGTTTCGCTTATAAGTTCAATTTTGTAATTATTTTTAAGCTATTCTTTTTTTCTCTCTCTATTTTCAATTAATTTAATGGAAATTTCCGTACCAATAAATAAATCATCAGATTATCAGATCATCATCATCAGATGAGTTGTAAAAGCCTGCTGGATACAAGCGGCGCAAGACCGAGGCTTGTGGAGTCCACGCGGAAAACCAATGTCTATCGATCGATAAAGGAGAGGAAGAGGAAGAGGAAGACCTGGTTGATGACGGGCTTGATCCTGGCCTTGTCGAGCACGCGGGCCAGCTGCTGCGAGTTGAAGTTGCTGAGGCCCCCGCGCCGCGCCAGGCCCCCCGCCACGAGGGCCTCCACGCCGAACCAGGCCTCCAGGTAGTCGTGCGCCGAGTACTGCAGCACCCCCGCGATTCGGGGCAGCGGGTTGGGGCCTTCCTGGAGTTTCCAAAAACATTCTTTAATTACCCCCAAAAGAAAGTTTTCAAAAGAATTCTTCAACTACCCCCGAAAGAAAGTTTTCAAAAGAATTCTTAGACTACCCCCAAAAGAAGTGAATGTTGAACAATCAAACAAAACGTGACGTCCATAATATTACTCTTCTTGATTTTTTGAGTTAACTTCTCCGCATGTTCTTTATCCAAATTGTATGAATATTTAAATGATCCCCGCAACTTAGTCCGCGTGGATTAAAGTTTTTTTGATTCCCGCGAGAACTCTTTAATTTTCCGGGATAAAATGTATGACATTATGCAATAAAATGTAATGCACACCTCGGTGGTGGCGCTTCACTCGCATTACCATTTTGTCATTCACAGCGAGTGGACGTCTCGAACGTGCTTCACAGCTTGTTGATGATGAACGGGGATGTATGTACCTTGAAGGACATGGGGTTGTGGACGAGGTAGAGGTCGAAGTAGTCCAGGCCCATGGTCTGCAGCGACTGCCGGCACGCCTGCTGCGCCAGCTCGCGGCCGTGCCACGTGCTCCACAGTTTGTTGATGATGAACAACTCCGAGCTGGGGACATTACAGCAGTACGATATAGGTAGGTGGTCGATCACTAACGCAGGCGAAAATGCTAAGTCTACAGCACCGACGCAATGTCACGTGGCAATCGGTCTTCTAACGGATATACTTTGGCGAGTGCGCTCAGGAATTTCGCAACCTTGCTGCCTCCTTCAACGTTTCTGAAACTAATCTCACAGTGTAGAACGCCCTTTTGGCGTCTCCGTGTCTCCTGGCACTTACAGTACCTGCAAATCAAGAGTTGAATAGGCATTTTCTAGACAAGCGTGCTCCAACCCAGACCTCAATTAGTGTTGTCCATCCTTGACTGTCGCCAAGTGCAAGCCGAGCAAGTGTCTTGCAACAAAAAATAATCCATTTGACGGCGCGTCTGTAAGAGTGGCACTGGCAAGGGAGCCATCTTATAAATGATCTGTTGGTAACCAGCGCAACCACGACTGTGACGAATCGCTGTTTTAATATCCTGATATAAGAAATTCCCGCTCAAATTGGATTATCTAGCTATCGGAAGAATTATGTAGTGAATGAGTTTGATTTGTTCGATTGGAAGATTATAATTTTGTGTTCAGCAGTGATAGCCTGTGGTTGCTGGTTAGGACTATGGTCTCCTATTCGAGGTTGCAGGTCCGATCCCTGCTTTAACGGGGAAGGAAAACATCGTAAGGGAACCAAATCTGCGCCCCAGAAAGTTCTCCTTTAAGTTCTCGAAGGTGTGTGAAGTTTGCCAACTCTCATTGGGCCAGCGTGGTGGACTATGGCCTATATAACCCTTCTTGAGAGATGGTTCTCTGTTGATGATGATGAATGTTGTGGTTCAAAGAAGAATTCAGTTATCAAATTTCATACATCGCCCACAAATCCTCGCTCAGCCGAAATAAACCATGATGAAGGTCCTGTTGATCAGCGCTGGCTCCAGCTGCGGGGGACCCCTATACATGACGAAGGTGAGTGGTGCTGGTGACCCTGCCCTACACATGCATCTGCCGCCAGTGGCGCCGCTCACCGCGTGACGGTGCCGTCGCGTATCTTGTCTCGGATGGCGGCGCCCACCTCCCGCTCGTTGCCGTAGATGTAGGCGGCGTCGATGGCGCGGTACCCCAGCTCGATGGCCGCGTGGATCACGGGCTCGATCAGCGCCGGCTCTAGCTGCGGGGGACCCCTATACATGACGAAGGTGAGTGGTGCTGGTGACCCTGCCCTACACATGCATCTGCCGCCAGTGGCGCCGCTCACCGCGTGACGGTGCCGTCGCGTATCTTGTCTCGGATGGCGGCGCCCACCTCCCGCTCGTTGCCGTAGATGTAGGCGGCGTCGATGGCGCGGTACCCCAGCTCGATGGCCGCGTGGATCACGGGCTCGATCAGCGCCGGCTCCAGCTGCGGGGGACCCCTATACATGACGAAGGTGAGTGGTGCTGGTGACCCTGCCCTACACATGCATCTGCCGCCAGTGGCGCCGCTCACCGCGTGACGGTGCCGTCGCGTATCTTGTCTCGGATGGCGGCGCCCACCTCCCGCTCGTTGCCGTAGATGTAGGCGGCGTCGATGGCGCGGTACCCCAGCTCGATGGCCGCGTGGATCACGGGCTCGATCAGCGCCGGCTCCAGCTGCGGGGGACCCCTATACATGACGAAGGTGAGTGGTGCTGGTGACCCTGCCCTACACATGCATCTGCCGCCAGTGGCGCCGCTCACCGCGTGACGGTGCCGTCGCGTATCTTGTCTCGGATGGCGGCGCCCACCTCCCGCTCATTGCCGTAGATGTAGGCGGCGTCGATGGCGCGGTACCCCAGCTCGATGGCCGCGTGGATCACGGGCTCGGTCAGCGCCGGCTCCAGCTGCGGGGGACCCCTATACATGACGAAGGTGAGTGGTGCTGGTGACCCTGCCCTACACATGCATCTGCCGCCAGTGGCGCCGCTCACCGCGTGACGGTGCCGTCGCGTATCTTGTCTCGGATGGCGGCGCCCACCTCCCGCTCGTTGCCGTAGATGTAGGCGGCGTCGATGGCGCGGTACCCCAGCTCGATGGCCGCGTGGATCACGGGCTCGATCAGCGCCGGCTCCAGCTGCGGGGGACCCCTATACATGACGAAGGTGAGTGGTGCTGGTGACCCTGCCCTACACATGCATCTGCCGCCAGTGGCGCCGCTCACCGCGTGACGGTGCCGTCGCGTATCTTGTCTCGGATGGCGGCGCCCACCTCCCGCTCGTTGCCGTAGATGTAGGCGGCGTCGATGGCGCGGTACCCCAGCTCGATGGCCGCGTGGATCACGGGCTCGATCAGCGCCGGCTCCAGCTGCGGGGGACCCCTATACATGACGAAGGTGAGTGGTGCTGGTGACCCTGCCCTACACATGCATCTGCCGCCAGTGGCGCCGCTCACCGCGTGACGGTGCCGTCGCGTATCTTGTCTCGGATGGCGGCGCCCACCTCCCGCTCGTTGCCGTAGATGTAGGCGGCGTCGATGGCGCGGTACCCCAGCTCGATGGCCGCGTGGATCACGGGCTCGATCAGCGCCGGCTCCAGCTGCGGGGGACCCCTATACATGACGAAGGTGAGTGGTGCTGGTGACCCTGCCCTACACATGCATCTGCCGCCAGTGGCGCCGCTCACCGCGTGACGGTGCCGTCGCGTATCTTGTCTCGGATGGCGGCGCCCACCTCCCGCTCGTTGCCGTAGATGTAGGCGGCGTCGATGGCGCGGTACCCCAGCTCGATGGCCGCGTGGATCACGGGCTCGATCAGCGCCGGCTCCAGCTGCGGGGGACCCCTATACATGACGAAGGTGAGTGGTGCTGGTGACCCTGCCCTACACATGCATCTGCCGCCAGTGGCGCCGCTCACCGCGTGACGGTGCCGTCGCGTATCTTGTCTCGGATGGCGGCGCCCACCTCCCGCTCGTTGCCGTAGATGTAGGCGGCGTCGATGGCGCGGTACCCCAGCTCGATGGCCGCGTGGATCACGGGCTCGATCAGCGCCGGCTCCAGCTGCGGGGGACCCCTATACATGACGAAGGTGAGTGGTGCTGGTGACCCTGCCCTACACATGCATCTGCCGCCAGTGGCGCCGCTCACCGCGTGACGGTGCCGTCGCGTATCTTGTCTCGGATGGCGGCGCCCACCTCCCGCTCGTTGCCGTAGATGTAGGCGGCGTCGATGGCGCGGTACCCCAGCTCGATGGCCGCGTGGATCACGGGCTCGATCAGCGCCGGCTCCAGCTGCGGGGGACCCCTATACATGACGAAGGTGAGTGGTGCTGGTGACCCTGCCCTACACATGCATCTGCCGCCAGTGGCGCCGCTCACCGCGTGACGGTGCCGTCGCGTATCTTGTCTCGGATGGCGGCGCCCACCTCCCGCTCGTTGCCGTAGATGTAGGCGGCGTCGATGGCGCGGTACCCCAGCTCGATGGCCGCGTGGATCACGGGCTCGATCAGCGCCGGCTCCAGCTGCGGGGGACCCCTATACATGACGAAGGTGAGTGGTGCTGGTGACCCTGCCCTACACATGCATCTGCCGCCAGTGGCGCCGCTCACCGCGTGACGGTGCCGTCGCGTATCTTGTCTCGGATGGCGGCGCCCACCTCCCGCTCGTTGCCGTAGATGTAGGCGGCGTCGATGGCGCGGTACCCCAGCTCGATGGCCGCGTGGATCACGGGCTCGATCAGCGCCGGCTCCAGCTGCGGGGGACCCCTATACATGACGAAGGTGAGTGGTGCTGGTGACCCTGCCCTACACATGCATCTGCCGCCAGTGGCGCCGCTCACCGCGTGACGGTGCCGTCGCGTATCTTGTCTCGGATGGCGGCGCCCACCTCCCGCTCGTTGCCGTAGATGTAGGCGGCGTCGATGGCGCGGTACCCCAGCTCGATGGCCGCGTGGATCACGGGCTCGATCAGCGCCGGCTCCAGCTGCGGGGGACCCCTATACATGACGAAGGTGAGTGGTGCTGGTGACCCTGCCCTACACATGCATCTGCCGCCAGTGGCGCCGCTCACCGCGTGACGGTGCCGTCGCGTATCTTGTCTCGGATGGCGGCGCCCACCTCCCGCTCGTTGCCGTAGATGTAGGCGGCGTCGATGGCGCGGTACCCCAGCTCGATGGCCGCGTGGATCACGGGCTCGATCAGCGCCGGCTCCAGCTGCGGGGGACCCCTATACATGACGAAGGTGAGTGGTGCTGGTGACCCTGCCCTACACATGCATCTGCCGCCAGTGGCGCCGCTCACCGCGTGACGGTGCCGTCGCGTATCTTGTCTCGGATGGCGGCGCCCACCTCCCGCTCGTTGCCGTAGATGTAGGCGGCGTCGATGGCGCGGTACCCCAGCTCGATGGCCGCGTGGATCACGGGCTCGATCAGCGCCGGCTCCAGCTGCGGGGGACCCCTATACATGACGAAGGTGAGTGGTGCTGGTGACCCTGCCCTACACATGCATCTGCCGCCAGTGGCGCCGCTCACCGCGTGACGGTGCCGTCGCGTATCTTGTCTCGGATGGCGGCGCCCACCTCCCGCTCGTTGCCGTAGATGTAGGCGGCGTCGATGGCGCGGTACCCCAGCTCGATGGCCGCGTGGATCACGGGCTCGATCAGCGCCGGCTCCAGCTGCGGGGGACCCCTATACATGACGAAGGTGAGTGGTGCTGGTGACCCTGCCCTACACATGCATCTGCCGCCAGTGGCGCCGCTCACCGCGTGACGGTGCCGTCGCGTATCTTGTCTCGGATGGCGGCGCCCACCTCCCGCTCGTTGCCGTAGATGTAGGCGGCGTCGATGGCGCGGTACCCCAGCTCGATGGCCGCGTGGATCACGGGCTTGATCAGCGCCGGCTCCAGCTGCGGGAGGATGCGCACCATTGGTACATATAATTGTCACGATTTTCATAAAATCTTTACTATTAATTCAGATTGCAGACTAATCTCCAACGCCATCTATAGTAATAACAGGAAACTCAAGAAACTTATGAAAGAAAATCAACAGTGACACCTACAGTTATATCGCCTAACTAATCAAACGTTGGCAACAAGCCAATCTCGCGTAACTAACTTGCAGCTAACACCATCTGACGGGGAGTAGCCAAATTAATGTCTAGGAGCGACCTCTAGCAGCGTATAGCCGTAATTCCTCCAATGTTACACATGGAAAATTCGAGACCTACTCCTAACCATTGCACTATCCGTTATAGAGAATTCTCGAAGCTAGACGGTGTCTCCAACTAAAGTACGGCCGCCGAGAGAATACGTTTTTGACACCTGTCAGTTTGCCATACAAAACAAAAATATCCGGTTGACATAACCTTGTAATAGCGCAGTTTAGATTTAGAAAAATATTGTTTACCAAGTTATTTGACACTCAGTTTGGCACAAAATTATAACATTAATTGATTATTGATATAATAATGTTGTTTTAATGCTCATCAATTGTTAAAACGGTAAACAACCAGCAATAATATTTTTATCGTAACTGCAACGCCATTACAAAGTTACGTCGTCAGTTCAATCGCGACGTGTCAGGAACGCATTCTCTGAACGGCCGTAGTTTAGTGAACATTAAAATTAGAGCATTTAGTTTGTAACTTAGAAGTAGGTCTTAATTTTGTAATATATGTATTAAACCTTCTCAGTTTTTAATTAATCTCCCTGGCTAGAATACCTTCCTACCTGCTCACATTCTAAAAACGTGACAGTGGCCCCCAACGTGATTTTTGTCCATCTGTAACTAGACTGACTAACTAGACCGACTAACTACCACTTTCTAAGGGCCCTGTCCATTCTAAAACTTGTCCACCCCTAAAAGTGTGACAGTGGCGCCCAACGTGGGGCCACTGTCATGTTTCATCATATAAGAGTTAATAAAATTAGTTTTTTTCATTTAAGAGTTAATAAAATGCGTGTGCCGTGGAACACTCGGTTGGAACCCTTTCTGAACGGAAAGGTTCTTGATGGCTCTTCTCAGCAGAATCCTCTTTCCGAACCGGTGGTAGAGTCATGACGTGTCATAAGAGCTACAGATTGGCCTACGTGGAATAAATATGACGGTGCGCCTATAACCAGAGGGCACTGGCAGGCCCATAAGTTTCTTTATACGCCCACATATCATCTGGTTTAATATTCAAAGTCGCTCAGCCATAACATGCCATGATATAGGCCATCCTGCGCCTAGGCAGATCCCCCACTAGGTGGACCGACGACATCAAACGAGTCGCAGGAAGCCGCTGGATTCAAGCGGCGCAAGACCGAAGTCTATGGAAGTCCATGCAGGAGACCTTTGTCAACCGGTAGACGTCTATAGGTTGATAAAGGAGAAGAACCTTAACAAATTCTGAGATAAATAACAAGGACAAAATACCAAATCGCATATTATTGGACTCTTCTTCTTCTTGGACTCTTCTTCTTGTTAGCTCTTCTTCCATCTTAAAATAGAAGTTAGTAGGTATGCATTTTTGGAACTTCCCTCATTGTGGAAACACTGCATATATAGCATAGTAGACTGTATTGTAAACTTGTTTTGAAAAGAGCAACCGCCGAGCTTCTTGCTGGTTCTTCTCGGCAGGAAGGGCATTCCGAACCAGTGGTAGAGCCAGACGATTCAAAAGCACTTGTAAAAAGTTGAATAAAAAATATTTCTATTCTATTCTTTTTTATTATTTCTTCAGTGATAGCCTAGTGGTTAGGACTGTGGTCTCCTATTCGGGGGGTCACAGGTTCGATCCCGGGTCCTCTGACTTTTCGGTGTCAAGTGCGTTTAAGCATTTAAATATCATTTGCTTCAACGGTGAAGGAAAACATCGTGAGGAAACCTGCACACCTGAGAGCTCTTCATAATGTTCTCGAAGGTGTGTGAAGTTCGCCAATTCGCATTGTGCCAGCGGGGTGGACTATGGCCTATCACCCTTCTCTAAGAGGAGACCTGCGCTCAGTAGTGAGCCGTTGATGGGTTGCTAATGATGATGGTGATGATATTATGGACTGTTCATTCCGGGAGTTCGCGCACAAATGGCACAAGAGGCGAAGCGGATCGGAGCGAGCAGGGACCAGGCAAGGAGCCACAGAGCGACGATGCGAGTCAAGCCTGTGCAGTGACGTCTAGCCCCAGAATGGGAGAGTGACACAAGGGACAAAGGATGAGAGAAAAAAAGTGTGTGTGTCAGCTCCGACGCACGACTGGAGTTTATGCATTCGCGGCGCCGCTCCGACCCGATCGGTACGCGTTCGGCTTCCCGAAGCGAAAGCGCTTTCGCATTCGACAACTCAAGCGAAAACCAACCTTATTTACTCAACGTTAGGGTAGAAATTTGCATCGTTGTGAAAAACTTAACGAGGTCATTGATAAGTAGATTTTAGTCCTCGAATTTTTCTCATACGGGCGCCTAAAATCGATTCTTAAGGAGTAAACTCCAAAAAGAACTTGTATGGAGTCAAGAAGGCGCACCGGGAACACGCCAAGAGCAAGTACCGGGCGCCCTCCCAGTGTTTCGGCCCATTTGACCGCGAGGTTGGAGGGGCCATGGGAGGTGGCGGGTTTGTTCATTCCGGAGCCTTACCATGGCAGTCCCCAGCGCCAGCACGGGCATCTTTCCGCCGTCACTGAGTTCTATACACGGCATGTCCTCGCGCCGCCCATACGTGGCCCGCGCGCCGCCTAGCGCAGCCAGCCGCGCGTGGAGCTCGTCGTCGCTGACGCCGCGCGCAGCGGGCGGCGCGGCGGGCTGGGCGGGGCCGGCTGGGCGGGCGGCGCCGCGCGTCGGGGTCAGCTTCCTCTGCGATAATAACCGATAAGTCAATGGAAATCCAATGCGATGTGTGCAATGGCGGCGGAGGAGATTACCAACTCGGAGACTGATTTCACATGAATATTAGTTTTCAATTCGATGCTTTAACATGGGTAGCATAGGTATGTCACGCACTCTTTAAACATTTCTGTGGTGGTGTCGTGTGATGCGGGTTGTTACGTTCCCTCAAATATGGTTGAGCGGAGCAATGGCTGGGTCATGCGTCATGCTCGTGAACGGGTGCCACCGGCGGGAATGGGGCTACTTTATGTCTGCCTATCTTGGGATAGAAGTTAGTCGGTACGCATTTTTGGAACTTTCCTCATTTTGGAAACACTGCATATATACCTAGCATAGTATTTACTGTATTGTAAATTTTGTTTTGAAAAGAGCAACCGCCGAGTTTCTTGCTGGTTCTTCTCGGCAGGAAAGGCATTCCGAACCAGTGGTAGATTCATTGACTATTCAAAAGCACTTGTAAAAGTTTATTTGAATAAAAAATATTTCTATTTCTATTTCTACATGTTTATTCGTCGATTTTCGTATACAGAATGATCCCTTCTATGTCCCTACATAGCTTTTATACAAAAAACGAATGTGTTACGAATGTGAAACGAAAATGTTACAAATGAATATCATATAAATGAATGAATATCATATGAATCCATGAACTGTTATTTGTCTTAATCAATGTCTTATTTATATTTATATAAACAAAAACACTTGAGAGATGTCAAGGGACACTCGGATGGAACGAAGTTCCTTTTGATTATTTAATTTGGCATTGTGTTCAATATTTTCACACTACAATATTAGATCTCCGTAGCCTTGTGGTTTCTACAGTCGCCTAACAGTTCACAGTCGATGGTTCGAATGTAGTATATTATCTATGGGTTCGAATCCCAGCTCGACAGACCGAATTTTCTATTTTCAATTTTATTTTAAACAAGTTCTACATGTGAAACCTTTCCCTAATTTTTTGGAAAAATTCCACATGTAGAAATTATTCAAAATAAAATTGAAAATAGAAAATTCAGTCTGTCGAGCTGGGATTCGAACCATCGACCTTTATGCGACTGTAGAAACCACAAGGCTACGGAGATCTAATATTGTAGTGCGAAAATATTGAACACAATGCCAAATTCACATTCAAAAAAGTGTCGATTCAATTTAGTCTTAATTTTTTCCGTCTAGCCCCCTTTCGCATCGCGCGATAAGGAACTTCGTTCCAATAAATAATAACACATGGTAGTACAAATGGCGGCCTTATCGTTAAACAGCGATCTCTACCAGGCAACTACGTTGCAAGGGATATACTGATCAAAGAGAAAGTGCGTGCACCCACGCCAGTTTATGAGGAAAAAAAAAGAAAAAAAAAACAACATTCAGATACCTAAATATACAAATAATGAATATAAGCACATACTTAACATATGCATACATATATATATATATATATATATATATATATATATATATATATACATACAAACTTACACTTTAATTTTTTTTTTAGCTGAGGGTAGATTTTTATAATAAACTACCGAGTGCGCCGTTCGTCAATTCTATAAAAGCCAACAAGTATCGACGTCAGGCGCCATTCTGCTACGAGTTGTCACGCCGACCTTTTACCTACTTGTGTTTATTAATTATTCAATTATTGAGTAACGGATATTTGCTAAATGTAGAATTCCTTACTTTGTGTTTTTTTGTAAAATAATAAGGGTCCGCCAACAATATTATACTTGTGTTTTACTTTACTTTACTTACTTTGTGTTTTTAGGACTCCGTACCCAAAGGGTACCAACGGGACCCTATTACTAAGCCTACGCTGTCCGTCCGTCCGTCCGTCCGTCCGTCCGTCTGTCAGCGGGCTGTATCTCGTAAACCGTAATAGATAGACAGATGAAATTTTCACATATTATGTATTTCTATTGCCGCTTAACAACAAATAATAAAAATTAAATTAAATTAAAAAAATTAAATTAAAATATTTCATGGGTACATGGAAATATTTTTATTTAATTTTTTTTTAACGGAACCCTAAAAGAGCGAGGCCCGACTCGCACTTGGCCGATTTTTTTTGTAAAATAAGGGTCCGCCAATATCAGGCGTGGGATTGAATGCCTGTTACCGTTCGATTTCCATCTCTGATTTTGGAAATTTAAGATTCTGGTAAATTTCCCATTGAAGTTGCGTGAGTGTACTTCATGTAAGAGCATGAAGCTTCAAGAGCTTCATGTGTCACGAGCGGCTTTGATGATGTGTGGTG
Source organism: Oeneis ivallda (assembly GCA_029955525.1). Classification (NCBI taxonomy): domain Eukaryota; kingdom Metazoa; phylum Arthropoda; class Insecta; order Lepidoptera; family Nymphalidae; genus Oeneis; species Oeneis ivallda. Next base: position 2,426,659 of record JARPMR010000021.1, read on the forward strand.
TGATGAGCATCGGATCACGTGACGACCCGGTGGGTGAGGCATGTCACTGCCTGTCGCAGCGCTTGTCACCAACGCCTATCGGTGCTGGAAGGCGCCAGTCTGCGCGTTGCCTGTTGGTGCGATGGTGATCACGTCGCTATGCGCCACGGTGACTACGGCACGTCGGTCACTATGCGACATTTAAATGTTTCTTTTATGTTATAGTAGCACGTTAAATGTGCTTGCGAGCGTGTTGGGTGTGAGGCAAGTTGCCTTGCTGGGTGTGTGGCTAGTATAGCCCAGATGCAGCGTGCTCCTGAGGCACGACATGAAGTGGCTGGTCCTGGTACATGTGATACCGATGGTAAACGTATGCAACACTGATGTATGTATAGCACTTCATGTTTTGTTAACTGGGATATTGCGAACTGGGTGCCTATGTCCTGTTGATTAAAGGGGAGTAGGTCAGTTAGAATTAAACACAGCGGCACTTTCCAAATAATTCCTCTGTTTATTACAATTTTACTTGATTTCACGACAACTCTTGTTAACTCCCCTATTCCATCCCGTTGTTACACTCTACCACCAGTCCGTCGATCCTCGCCATTACCCGTTCATGTCCCTGATTGGTTCGTTCAAAACTTAAGTCAAATTAATATCCAATCAGGTAAAAGTAATGATAGATCTAATAGCAAATAGTAACAGTAGCACAAATTAATTAAATAATTCTCTTAGACTCTGATTGGCTAGTTTAAAACTTAAGTCAAAATAATATCCAATCAGGTACAAATAATAAAAGATATAACAGCAAATACTACTAGTAACACAACTTAATTAAATAATTCTCTTACATCTTATACAAATTACATAGTAATTTTACCCCATACTTATCAAAACCTAACAGATCGGCCATCCTACTTAAAGCGAGTCCCATCGCTTTAATATAAAATTAAAACGGAATCATTTTAAAAATGTGTTTATATAATCGTATTTTGAAATATAATTATTGCAGTACACAATAAAAAAAAAAATATATATCCCACTTATTAGCTTAATATATATAATCATGTCTCAGCTCGGCCATCCTACCTAAAGCGAGTCCCATCGCTTTAATATAAAATTAAAACGGAATCATTTTAAAAATGTGTTTATATAATCGTATTTTGAAATATAATTATTGTATTATTGCAATACTTACACAATATTATAAATAATAATAATGCTTGATAATAATAAAAAAATATTATATCTATCCCACTTATTAGCATAATATATCTAATCATGTCTACATAAGTATAAGAATGACAATTTAATTATATCGTACATAATTATATAATTGGTTTATGTTTCATTTTGACTTAATTATACATTTTCGATAGGTAGTTAGTTTTGGTTTAAAGTTAAGTGAGGGCACAACTAGACATATTCATATTAATCATCTTTTTCGGTATCATCCGCAGAAGATTCGGATTCAAAATTTCTAGTGAAGTTCATCCATGGTTGGATTTTATCTATGGCTACAATATTTTTGTATCTACGACCTTGCTTTTGAGTCAAAGGTGTGTCCTCAATCAAAAATCTTTCATTGTCAAGTACTTTTATTATGCGATAGGGACCTTTATATTTAACGACAAGTTTCTGTGATTTACCATCGTGAGGTACTTGCCTTTCTACTCGCACCAAATCTCCCTCCTTGTATTGTGTAGCCATCTTCCTGTGTTTATTGAAATTGGCAGCATCTCTCACCTGTTGCTCTTTAATTTTCTCTCCAGTCTCCTGCCTCAGATTGTCCAGTTCTTCCGCTGGAATTCTATTTAATGTATCGTTAATGACTTCACTTAACTTACCTTCAGTTCTGTTGATTATATTAAATCCGAATAGTAGTTCCGAAGGACTTCTTTGCGTCGTTTTGTGTTTTGTAGTGTTGATACCTACCTGTATATCTGCGATGTGCTCATCCCAGGATTTTTCGTCTCCACCGTGGTTGGACGTAGACAGCGCGTCTAAGATAGTTCTATTGAACCTTTCCACCTGGCCGTTAGCTCGGGGGGTAGCTACAGCATTTAGAATATGCTTTATACCATAATTTTTAACGAAGTCCTGAAATGTTTTGCTCGTGAAGCTTGTACCCCTGTCTGTAATTAAACGGGTTGGAACTCCAAAATTGCTCATGTACTGCTTCATCACTTGTACCGAAGTAGTAGATTTGGTGTTTTTGACTGCGTTTATACTCACATATTTAGTGAAACCGTCTACAATTACCAACAAGTAGCAGTTTCCTTTTTTACTTCTTACAAAAGGTCCTAGGTGATCTGCATGTACAGTGTGGAAAGGTGTGCTTACCTTTTCAATGGGGTGCAATTCACCTTCGCGTTTCCCACCGGGAGCTTTATGGTGTGCACACTCTAGACACGAAGTAACATATTTTTTTACAAACCTGCGCATTTTGGGAAACCAATAATGCTCTCTTATGCGTAGTAGGGTTTTCTCGAATCCCCAGTGGCCTAGATCGTCGTGATTCATCTTTAGAATCTGCCATCTTACCCCTCGAGGTACCAGCCATTTCATCTCTCCCCCTAAAATACGGTAAACTTTGTCATTTTTGAGTTTATAGTTCTTATGTATATCCATGGCCTCTCCAACAGATGGATCCAAGAGTATATCTTTAATTTTCCTTACCTCTTCATCAGCAGACTGCACTGTCGATATCCAGTCTTGGTCTGATTGCTACACGTCTAAAACATGCTGTTCACTTACATCATTGCTCACCGGATTCCTGCTGAGCGCGTCCGCGTGTGTCATCCGAGTTCCGGGTCGGTATTCTATGGTGCAGTCGTATTCTTGTAGCTGGACCCACCAGCGAGATATACGGGGTATCAAGTCCCTCTTGATTAATGTTGACCTAAGTGCGTTGCAGTCTGTCAAAATCTTAAACGGTATTCCTATTAGATACACTCTGAACCGGTTTAGAGAGGCGATAAATGCTAGGGTCTCTAATTCGTAAGAATGTAATTTACGTTCGTCCTCTGTTGTCTTACGACTGAAGTATGAGACTGGCTGAAGTACCCCATTTGAGTTCCGTTGAAGTAGTATGCCCGCCAAACCTTCCTTGCAGGCATCGGTATGTAGTTCTACTTCTGCCTTCGGATCATATAGCGCAAGTATAGGTCGGCTCGTAAGTAATTCCTTCACCCTTTTAAATGCTTGTTCTTGCTCATTATTCCAGGACCATACAGCATTCTTTTTCAACAAGTCTGTTAATGGAGCAGTAATCGTAGCGTACCCTTTTATGAACCGTCTGAAGAAGCCAGACAAACCGAGAAACTGGCGTACCTCATGTTGATTTGTAGGACGTGGAAACTTTGAGACTGCTTCGCTCTTCTTACTACCAGGTCGAATGCCATCAGAGCTAACGTCGAATCCCAGAAAATCTACGGAGTCGAGAAAGAAATGGCACTTACTTAACTTTAGGGTTAATCCACCTTCTTTCAGCAACTGCAATACCTCTTCCAATCTTCGCAGACCTTCCTCAAAGTCTTTAGAGGGGATTAGGATATCGTCCATGTAAACGATGGCGTACTTAACCTTGGCTTTCATCAGTATCTTGTTTATCGTCCTTTGGAAGACTGAAGGCGCATTAACGAGACCAAAGGGCATGCGATTAAATTCGAACTGCCCATCTGGAGTCACGAAGGCAGTTTTCTGGCGTGACTCTTCCGATATTGGGATCTGGTAGTAGCCCGATGCCAGGTCTAAGGATGTAAATAAAGTGTTACCTGCCAGTAGATCCAGTTGATCTTCTACTCGAGGCATCGGGTAATGATCCTTTTTGGTTTTTCTGTTCAATGCCCTATAGTCGACACATAAGCGCTTATCACCCGTTTTCTTCTGTACCATGATGATCGGGCTTGCATAAGGTGATGATGATTCTCTTATTATTTTGTTGTCCAACATCTCCTGAACCATATTACCCACCATCTGTCTTTCAGCATGTGACATACGGTATGGTCGGTATACTACCGGATCGCCATCAATTAGTTCAATGGTCATCTCGGTAACCGTTGTAAAACCTAAGTCATGAAGTCCACTTGAAAAACAGTCACCATACCTTGCCAGTAGATCTTTTAGTTCTTGCCGCTGTTTTGTTCCCAATTTCGGATTACAATTCACAGAAGTATCCATGACAGTATCATCGAAGACAACGCTGAATGAATTTTTGATGCTATCTGTTTGGTCGCGGTTTCGCTCCAAAGACCTTGTTAAAAGGGTACCTTTGGCGATGCTCATTGGTTTTGTTGCAACGTTGTAAATCAGGATCGCACCACGACCGTTCTTGATCTCGTACTGGCCAGGAATTAGATAATACTCCTTTCCTTCTCGGCCACGTAGCGTACCTTTTACATGCACCTCACAGTCCAGTAGTTTGGCATCGGTAGAAACCTGTATTGCCCGCATTGTATTGCAGGGAATCTCGCAGTCGTATGTGGCCACTAAGCTGATTTTATTTGGAAGTATTCTCTGAAATTGTATCGCATCCGGTGTCTTAATTATAAGAATATCGGGCTTTTCAGTGAAGGAATGCCCCAAAAGGACAGGATGCATCAGAACGTTATCTTCTACAACATATAAATCGATTGTTTCTGCTATACATTGAACTTCTACAGTGGCGACGACTACTCCTAAAGGACTAACTAGGCTGCCCCCTATACCTCTAAGTGTTGGCAAATTTGTTGGGGAAGTCATTTGTAAACCTAGAGATTTGACATCACTTAACCTGATGAGGGAACATTGGCTCCCTAGATCTATATGGCAGGAAATCTTTGACTCGTTCACTTTAATGTCCATTACATACTTGTCTATTCCAGTGTCTTCAGTCGTTACCTGAGAAACCTGCTTTTGTTTTAATTCATTACCTGGCATTGAATTTTTCCCAGCCTCGGATGATAATCTTCCCGAAGCTGCGGTGACCTACCTCGTTGCAGTTATAGCATTTCAATGAAGGGTTTGGTTTGTCACACCTAAAAACGGGATGGCCAACTTCGTTGCAGTTGTAGCATCTAATTGAAGAATTGTTATAGTTACCTGTTTTAAAAGAATCGACTCGATTTGAGCTGGTGCCGAATCTGCCTTTCCGGGCATTTTCCGGATTATCTCTGCTCTGACCTATTTTAACAGTTTTTAAATATTTAAGTACCTGTTCTGGCTCTGAGAATTGAGCTGCCTGTGCTCCAATTCTTACTGCTCGATCCTCGATGCCATGTAATAGACAATCGACTCCTTGTCTGCCGGTGATTTTACACCTATTTAGTAAATTAACCTTCGCATAATAATAGCACTCCAATGACTCGCCATATTTCGCCTTCTTAGTCAACATCTCGGTTAGGAGTTCAGCATAATCTTCTCTACATGGGAAAGATTCTAATAATTTTTTTTTCCATTCAGACCAAGTATGCAACACCGAAGTTTGACCCAGATACCATGTCTTGGCAACACCGCTCAATTTTGGTAGTGAATAGTGAATGATTTCTCTTTCTTCCCAATTATAAATCTCGGCACATTCTTCCACTTTGGTGATCCAAGTCAAAACAGTTTGATCTTTCGATAGAGGGTCAAACTCCGGTATCACATTCGTGTTGAATGTTATTTTAGGTTTATCTGAACTCTTAACCTTTTCTAAAATAGTTAAAAACTTGTCCATTAACTTAGTTTCATGTTCCCTTTCCCTATATTTTAAAGATCGTCCTTTTTTTGGAGTTGGTGACTCACTTGTTGATCCCGACGAGGTGCAGGTCACGCGTCTTCTCTTCCTCCTGCCACTCGATTTGTGCCTTGTTCGTGAACGGCTGTTCCTTTCGCGTTGCAAAGAAATGAGCTCTTCTTCAGTGCTGGACGATTTAGGCCGTTGCACCCTCCGCACCATAGATCGTAATGTTGGTTTTCTTCCACTCAGATGCCGCCTTTTGTGCGCACCACCTTGCGCAGACTCTTCCCTTAAGTATCGTTTGCACCCCGACACGCTATCGTCAGACATGTTATTCCCTACTGACAACATGTCCGCAGGCCCTCTCCCAAACATTAACCTCACCCCTTCTCTCTGGGGTCTCTCCTCAAGATTCCTCACCCCTTCTCTCTGGGGTCCCTCCTTAAGATTCCTCACCCCTTCTCTCTGGGGTCCCTCCTTAAGATTCCTCACCCCTTCTCTCTGGGGTCCCTCCTTAAGATTCGACCCACCACCTAGGGTCTCATCCTTCCTTACATTCAACGCTCTACCTCGGGTTCCATCTCCATACTCATCGCTGTCTTCCATTGTCCTGAAACTTTCAAACAATAGCTTAATAAATTATGCCACAACATACATTATTATTGTTCCAAGAAGTTCTATATCTTATCTCTCATTTAATTAAAAGGAAAATTCATTCTCAATCTGCTTATAATATTATACATTTGACTTATACCCACTTGAAATAAAGAAATTTTAATTGGTGTAGGTAGATAACCTATAAAATTTGCGTTACGGATAAAAGTTACAATTGGAATATTTGCCATTACACCATCATTGCACTACTTTGTTACCTTCATTAAACTCAATCCAAAAGAACCATAAAAATTGTGATCGAGATAAGTCTTAACTAAAGTTAGTCACTTATTCTAAGTGGGTACAAATTTACCTACACATTTTGATGGTCAATTGTTGAATTTGCCAACTAAATTTACGGAATGGTGATAGAAACTAAAACGTAAACTATTAAACCATATCCATGAAATAAAATAAGATTGAATTTTCTTTGGCATATCCCTTGTGAAAATTAGCATAAACGTATTCCCACTAAGTTTAAGTCGGTAGAAAGGAAAAAAGAAAATAACAGCACCGGTTTTAGTATAATAAAATAAAGGTAGGTACAAAAAAAACTTCTTAATTTTTCCTAAGAATCTTTTTTTTAGAGGCGAACCTTCTTCAAAAATAAAAATAAATCTATACATATAATAAAACTGTAACTGGAAGATTTCTGTACATTTAATATATTTTGAAAATTTTAATTGGGGGATGCTTTACTATCGATACTGAGCCCAAAACAGATTTTTATTTAATTTTTGTCTGCTGTTTGTCTGTTTGTTTGTCCTTCTTTCACGTAAAAACAACCGCACAGATTTCTACAAAATTTTATACCGTGGTAGCTTATTACTCGGGTCAACATATAGGCTACTTTTTATCCCGGAAAATCAAGGATTTCCCGAGGGACTTTAAAAACTAAATCCACGCGGACAAAGTCGCGGGCATCAACTAGTAAGCAAATAAATAAGCAAATATAAAAAATAAATACATATTAAGATCATGATTACAACTACGCATTACTTACGTTTTTTAATAGTAGTGGACGTGTCAAGAAAATGTGAAATATTTTCGACGATCCCACTTCTGAACTAAAGGGGAGTAGGTCAGTTAGAATTAAACACAGCGGCTCTTTCCAAATAATTCCTCTGTTTATTACAATTTTACTTGATTTCACGACAACTCTTGTTAACTCCCCTATTCCATCCCGTTGTTACACTCTACCACCAGTCCGTCGATCCTCGCCATTACCCGTTCATGTCCCTGATTGGTTCGTTCAAAACTTAAGTCAAATTAATATCCAATCAGGTACAAATAATAAAAGATATAACAGCAAATACTACTAGTAACACAACTTAATTAAATAATTCTCTTACATCTTATACAAATTACATAGTAATTTTACCCCATACTTATCAAAACCTAACATGATGTAGTTTCGAGAAGGCGATATGCGAACTGAGTGCCTATATCCTGTGGATGAAGTTGTGAGGGGGATATGCGAACTGAGTGCCTATGTCCTGTTGATGTAGTTTCGAGAAGGCGATATGCGAACTGAGTGCCTATGTCCTGTGGATGTAGTTTCGAGAAGGCGATATGCGAACTGAGTGCCTATGTCCTGTCGATGTAGTTGTGAGAGGGGGATATGCGAACTGAGTGCCTATGTCCTGTTGATGTAGTTTTGAGAAGGCGATATGCGAACTGAGTGCCTATGTCCTGTAGATATAGTTTTGAGAAGGGATATGCGAACTTGGTGCCTATGTCCAATGTACATTATGTCCCGTAGTTTCTGTATTGAACAGATGCTCCTAATGTCCAATGTACTTTATTTGTCAAACTGTCGCTCCGCTAGTCGTACGAAGAGCTTTAAGTTCCTCTATTTGGACTGTCTAAAAGAGTGATTTACTTATCTTCAGGATGCTGAAGATAGACAAAGTCTGCATAGTTGCAGCGACAGCAATAAAAATGTGGTCGGGACGACCACAGGTCAGGAGAGGCCGTGTTAGCTGAGGGTAGATTTTTATAATAACTACCGAGTGCGCCGTTCGTCAATTCCATAAAAGCCAATGAGTATCGACGCCAGGCGCCATTCTGCTACGAGTTGTCACGCCGACCTTTTACCTACTTGTGTTTATTAATTATTCAATTATTGAGTAACGGATATTTGCTAAATGTAGAATTCCTTACTTTGTGTTTTTTTGTAAAATAATAAGGGTCCGCCAACAATATTATACACAAGACTGGGAGAAAATACAATAAAATAAAAGCCGAGATTCAATACTAAAGTAAGGAATGACTTAGAGTTCAGGGGAAATTCAATGTGATGTGAAACATCTATGTCATGTGACGCGGGTTGTTACGTTCCCTCAAATATGGTTGAGCGGAGCTATGGCTGGATCATGCGCCATGCTCGTGAACGCGTTCTACCAGCGGGAATGGGGCTACTTTCTGTCTGCCCGTCTTAACATGTGTTGAATTATAATTAGGAATGCTTTTGTGGAACTCATAGTAGAAACACTGCATACATGGCTTAGTATCTATTGCATTGTATACTTGTTTTAAACATAGCAACTGCCGAGTTTCTTGCTGGTTCTTCTCGGTAGGAAGGGCATTCCGAACCAGTGGTAGACTCATTGACGATTCAAAAGCACTTGTAAAAAGTTTATTTGAATAAAAACATTTCTATTCTATTATTCTATAGCGGTCAGACCGACTTTTGGCGTGGCCTATGTATGAACCTATTTTTGAAGTGAAAACTTCTTTAGGCGCAATGAGCACCTTTTTTGGTGAACAAAAAACATGGATTTCGCGTCATCGTCACCTTCAAAGTCGTCACCTGGAGATTTCAGTAAGCGTTCAACATTTTAGAAGTTCCCAAGCAATCTTGTACAGCGCAGCGCAGCGGGCAAGCAGCCGCCTTCTTTACCGTTTAATTTATGATGTCGCAGGTTCGAATCTCACTCACGAAATCGTGACAGTGCGCTTTTCTTATTTGTTTTTAATTATTAGCAAATCTAGTTTCCACTTCTATCGGCAGTCCCTATGACTGGTATTTTTTTTATAGTATGTATGTATGAAGTACGAAACAGTAATGTTTACTACGGTACACGTAACCTGTTTCTTACTCAAAATAAATAATTTTAACAATAAAATATGTCTGATAGAGATAGTTTAGAAAGAGTGTGCATTTATGTGTGTACTGAGCTCGGTATTGCCTACACAAAATAATTTCGATGTTTCACATCTGCCAGGTTCTGTCTCGCGACGGCTCACAATTTTTTTTTTTGAATGGATTGATCACATAATTACGATTTATTATACGAGTACAGTCACATAGTTGATATAAGCAGTGATAGCCTAGTGGTTACGACTGTGGTCTCCTATTCGAGGGGTCACAGGTTCGATCCTGGGTACGCACCTCTGACTTTTCGGAGTAAAGTGCTTTTAAGCAATTTAATATCACTTGCTTCAACGGTGAAGGAAAACATCGCGAGGAAACCTGCACACCTGAGAGTTCATAATGTTCTCGAAGGTGTGTGAAGTCCGCCAATTCGCAGAGGGCCAGCGTGGTGGACTGTGGCCTATAACCCTTCTCTGAGAGGAGACCTGCGCTCAGTAGTGAGCCGTTGATGGGTTGCTAATGATGATACGAGTACATGTACCACGATGAATGTTTTAGTGGAACTATCGATACTTCGATCCTGTTTTATGACGGTCCATGCAACTGATATTCATCGTGGTACCTACTCGAATACTTATCATACATCATTATGTCATTAAACCACGAAATGAGTTTGATCGTTGGAATGATCAACACAATTATTTTTTTATCAGGCCATAGTCCACCACGCTGGCCCAATACCACCCAGCTCGGTTTGGCTCTTGACACACCTTTGAGAATTTATTGGAGAACTACCTACAAAGATATTGAATTGATATTTTCCTAGTCACAGTGGTCATATCATCCTGCGACATTTCCTCGTCCATGACATGATCGCGACATGTCGTCGTCGTATGGTTTGGATTGGATGATATTTTTGATATAGGTAACTTTTACTTTTTAATGACAAAGATTTTGTTCATTTGTAATATAGGAAATATAAATTTAGTTTTTGATAATTTGTCAAACATCGAAGTCAGAAATTGCATTTCTCAAACATTGAAGTCAGAAGTTGCATTTCTCAAACATTGAAATCAGAAGTGGATTTGTCAAACATCGAAGTCAGAAGTTACAGAAGTCAAACATCGAAGTCAGAAGTTACATTTGTCAAACTTCGAAGTCAGAAGTTACATTTGTCAAATATCGAAGTCAGAAGTTGCATTTCTCAAACATTGAAGTCAGAAGTTGCATTTCTCAAACATTGAAGTCAGAAGTTGCATTTCTCAAACATTGAAGTCAGAAGTTGCATTTCTCAAACATTGAAGTCAGAAGTTGCATTTCTCAAACAATGAAATCAGAAGTGGATTTGTCAAACATCGAAGTCAGAAGTTACATATGTCAAACATCGAAGTCAGAAGTAACATTTGTCAAACATCGAAGTCAGAAGTTACAATTGTCAAATATCGAAGTCAGAAGTTGCATTTCTCAAACATTGAAATCAGAAGTGGATTTGTCAAACATCGAAGTCAGAAGTTACATTAGTCAAACATCGAAGTCAGAAGTTACATTAGTCAAACATCGAAGTCAGAAGTTACATTTGTCAAACATCGAAGTCAGAAGTAACATTTGTCAAACATCGAAGTCAGAAGTTACAATTGTCAAATATCGAAGTCAGAAGTTGCATTTCTCAAACATTGAAATCAGAAGTGGATTTGTCAAACATCGAAGTCAGAAGTTACATTAGTCAAACATCGAAGTCAGAAGTTACATTAGTCAAACATCGAAGTCAGAAGTTACATATGTCAAACATCGAAGTCTGAAGTTTCATTTGTTAAATATCGAAGTCAGAGGTTGCATTTTTCAAACATCGAAGTCAGAAGTTGATTTGTCAAACATCGAAGTCAGAAGTTACATTTGTCAAACATCGAAGTCAGAAGTTCGATTTGTCAAACATCGATGTCAGAAGTTCGATTTGTCAGAAGTCAGAAGTTAGATTTGTCAAACATCGAAGTCAAAGTTACATTTGTCAAACATCGAAGTCAGAAGTTACATTTGTCAATAATCGAAGTCAGAAGTTCCATTTGAGTTTAAAATAACTGTAACTACTTACGGATATACTAAGTAAAATAAATATAACACTGAGTTGCTTCTTCATTTAACAACGATTCAATAATAATTCGGTAACTTTAACGAACCACAAAATCAGAACAAACATCATAAAAACACGTAAAGCTTTTCCTTGAGATCGTAAAAGTAACTTATAGACAAAATTTTTTTTTCATTATATTAATCACAAAATAATTTTAATATTATAATGATTCTTTTTAAAAATCACGTAAGTCGCGTAATAAATCACTTTATCGAGATTGTCACGGAATTTTAATGTTTTTTTTAAAATTACTGACATCCAATGCGCGTGCTCAGACAAATAAATAAACAATAACAACATTACCTCTGTACTTCGATATTAACGCATTCAATAAACATTTGATAAAATTACTAATTAGTTTCTATATGTAATGGAGGATTCTCGTTAGAAATCACACAAGAGTTCAAGGACTAATAGAAATGGCATAGTCATACGTACAAGTTAAGTTTCGCTACTAAAAATTGGTTGTCTGTAAAGTCGGTTTACGGACGATAGTTTTACGTGATAACGTCACAAAGGCGACACATCCGCTAACCACAGCGCGCACGTGATGACTGGCAGGCGGTTTAGTCACAAGCCAACGCATGGGCCGATCGTGCCTCTCTATCGCTTGTTCCGCGCTCTCGTTTGCACGCTCAGGCTCAGGCGGAACGTGACACTTTTTCGTGCGTGCAGCCGATGTTCATCGATTTATAAGACGTTATCACGTCAAAAAATTGCCCGGCAGATGTGAAACATCGAAATTATTTTGTGCAGACAATATCGAGCTTAGCACATTGCACATTTCTAAACTATCACTATCAGACATACTTTAATGTCAAAATTATTTATTTTGAGTAAGACACAGGTCACGTGTACCGTAGTAAACAGCACTGTTTCGTACTACATACATACATACTGCTACATACGTACTGTCAGCCGACAGCCGAAGGTTTGAAAATTCCGCGGGTTTTGGATGTGCTGCCTTTAACTGTGGCTGTCACCTCATAGAGCGCGATCCTCTCTGCCACTGAGCCGCCCCTGGGCCGCCCTCTCGCAGCGCCCTCCCTCGGCGTGGCGGGTCGCTCCACGGAGCTCATCCTCAGCACCATCTGCCGCACGCGGCCGCGTACCGCGTCGTCTCCGTCGAGCTCCGCCAGCGAGCGAGCGCGCCGCATGTCCGACTCTACTTCCTACAACGCGATGCTCCCACTTAATTCAAATATGGTTGAGCGAAGCAGCGGCTGCGTCATGCGTTATGCTCGTGAATGGGTGCCGCCGGCGGGAATTTCTGTCTACCCATCTTAATATGTATTGAATAATTGTAAGTAGTATGCATTTTTTGAACTTCCCCTCATTGTGGAAACACTGGATACATAGCATAATATCAGCTATTGTATTGTAAACTTGTTTTAAAAAGAGAAACTGCCGAGTTTCTTGCTGGTTCTTCTCGGCAGGAACGGCATTCCGAACCAGTGGTAGACTCATCGACGATTCAAAAGCACTTGTAAAAAAGTTTATTTGAATAAAAAAATATTTGTTTTCTATTTATATTCTATTCCAAATTACCATCACCATTAACCCATCAACGGCTCACTACTGAGCGCAGGTCTCCTCTCAGAGAAGGGTTACAGGCCATAGTCCACCACGCTGGCCCGATGCCTCTTGATGTTGATTGAAGGACAAACAAACATTTACAATATTAGTAGCACGTACCTTTTTTCGCCTATACTCTTTCCATACTTCCTTAGACTGCTCCTCTTTATCAGTAAACACATCGTTACTTTCACCGGTTACACTTGAAATTGTTCGAATAATCTTCCCTTCACTTAAACTGTTTCTCAATTTAAAAACACTTGTAGTAATAGTATTATTTACTTTCTTAATTTCCAAATCGTTTCTTATTATCGCTTTATCGTTATTGACTGTATCTTCTGAAGCAGTCACGTTTACAACAGATTTATTATCGCTGTGGTTTATTTCGTTTTGGTTAATGTCGGTCTTTAAAACATCATTAACTACTTTTCGTTTGTCAGTAACCATGTCTTCATTACTTGGTGTATTCTCTTCGTCATTTCTAGAAACTTGGTCTTTCATATCACTTCTCTGAAAATATATTAAGTAATTGTAAGTTAGAAACTAAAAAGTCACAAAAGGTCAAACTGTATAGTTGTATTTTTTTAACTAACTTGACGTGTATTTAGTAACGAAAAATAGTTTTTTTAAATATATTATTATTAAAATAGGTACATAGTTATTTTATGCTTACGTTCTTAAAATCAAGAAATTTATAGAACTCTTTAGATTATAATTTTTCAAACGGTATTTTGTTTGCTTTTTTTCAGGATAAATACTTGGAATATTGTTGATTTGTATGTATGTATGTAAGATAACATTAACTTATAAAGAAAACTTACTTCAAACAAAGCAATTTTCGATATCACGGAGACTTCTTTCGGTACATCGTCTGGTTCTTTTTTGATTGTTTTATGATCCTTGGAGTCCAGCCTTCTTATAACTCTATTTACCTTTCCTTTTAACATAATAATATCTTCTTCCTGTTTTTCTTCTATATCTATTTCTTTCACAGTCAAATCTTGTATGCTGTCTTTTTCGTGTAAGTTTCCCTTATCTAAAGGATTTTCTAAAAATGTCTGTTTATTATCACTTTCTAACGCTGTCGGATTATTGTGAGGTATTTTTGCATTGCTTTCTAAAGGATCTTTAACTGCTATAACTTTGACATCAGAATTATTTATAGGTATTTGTTGAACACTATTTAAATTATCATTTTGTTGTATATGTGTAGTTATGATTTGTGTGTTGGAATTGTCTTCGTTTCTAGTATTATTTTCATTTGTTATAGTTCTAATGGGCGATTCCAAAGTCAGTTCAATTTTGTCCCTGATTTGACTTCTCTCATTATCTACTTTGATTTCTTTTGATTCAGAATGCATTTTACCATCTTTCAATGGATCAGTTTCGAATTTGTTGACATAATCATTATCGTCATTTGTACTATTTTTCTTCAATAATTGTACACCAACGTTTAGGGCTGTTGGTTCTTTGACTGTTGAATCTCCTTTACTCTCCTTAAAATCTTGTATGTTGTCACCAAGATTATTTTTGGCTGTGAAATTGTGTTCCTTTTCATTTTTAGATGGGAGTTCATACGGTATTTTATTGTCATCAGTTTCACTAGTCATAGTTGTATCGTCATTTAAACTCTCTATGTTTAAATTGCTCTTTTTTTCTGTTTCAATACAATGTTCTTTATTTTCCGGTAATTGGGAAACTTTATTAACAGGTTTATTACCATCAATTTCTTTAGCATTACTCGGCCGGGATATCTTTTCATTAACATTTATCCTCGTTGGATATTTATTCAGACTTGCCGAGTTAATTTTCATTTCCAAAGCATCTTTTGCGTTTAATGTAACAGGAATTTTGCATTTTATAGATTCCTTTACTTTAATATGGCTGTCATCTGATTTTACTACAGCTTCCATTGGCAAAGAAGGAACATGGTTCTTCACTTCAACACTTTTTTGTGTGGTTGTTTTTTTGACAACAGTAGTGTTAACACTTTTCTGTTTCTCTGACGTGTTTTTCTTTGGAATTACTTCTGTTTTAGTGCCGGTACCAGTTTCAGATATTTTACTTGTACTGCTGTCTTCATGTTTAACAGTTCCGGCATCAGATTTCACATATTTTTCTTTTGAAACCGCAATATTTTTAGAATCTTCTGAATGAGATTTTTTATTTAAAACTTTTTGGTGACTTGGAGGTGGTATTTCAATCTCTTGCTCACTTTTACGTTTAAGTAAAGGTATTTTACTCTTGACCTTTTCTGTGCTAGTCAATTGCACATTATTCTCATCATAGGCGTGTATTATTTCTTCAAACTTGGATTCTAGTTTAATTGGGTCGCTAATTTTTTCTGGTGATGGTATGTTGTTTGAAGCCTCGCTTTCTATGATTTCTTCGTATAATTTATCAAATTCATCGTCTGCTTTTGGCAACTCTATTTCCTGATCTTTCTTGTTTTGAATTAAATCTTGTTTGATACCTTGTGTCGGGTTTTTGATATCTTTTAGTCTTGGTATAGATGAACGTCGTTTTTGTTCTATTGCCTGGAAAAATAAATAATTTAAGTTAATTAAATATATCAGATTCCTACTTAGCGCATAATATGCAATATGGTAAAAAAATTACCTCGAAGTCTTTTTTATTACGTTTTTCTTGATTTTCTTTTCTTATTTTCTCAATTACTTGCTTCAATCTGAGCTTCGGTATTTTGGTTTGTTTTGTCTTCGGATCTTTATGAGTATCATCTGAAAATTTATGAAGTTCCAAATTTTTTTTTTCATTTTCGTCAGACAGGCGGCTGGTCGTAAAATGTCATGCCGACCACTTACAACAGGGCTTACAAGACATGTTATGCCGACCACACATAGCGTGGGCAAGGACAAGGAGATGAATGATGATGAAATTCATTTTTATTCAAAGATATGATGTATTTATGTAAGGTACATTTGAATGTTATGGCTTTAACTGCTAGTAAGTTATAAAGTTACCTTCTTTTCTTTCCTTAGCATTATTTTCTACGTTTTTATCAGTTCTTATCGAAACTGTTAAAACTTCACTTTGTATTACATTATGTTTCTCAGTAGGATTACGAGCCTCTATTACAATTAATTTCCCATTCTTACTGGTTGACTTATCCTGAAAATAATTATATAACTGCCTTTCATGAGGACCGTTTCTATTAATGTACCCACCAGTTGTCGTCGACGATTCAAAAGCACTTGTAAAAAAGTTTATTTGAATAAAAAACATTTATATTCTATTCTTTTCTAATATCTTTGATTATTGATTTCATAATTTAAAAAGATATTTATTCTGTTTTCACTTTTATAACAATTTGTGTATTTTTATTTTTAGCGTTTATGTTGTGTGTTGTCTCTTATGTACATATCTTTAAAAGTTTGTATAAAATATAGCTAAATTGAATATATTTTTGAAAATACTTTTGCTTCTGCTTATAACTAACAACAAAATTATCCTAGTTAAATGAAACAATATCAATAAATAGTATATTAGTGGCGGACCCTTATTATTTTTCAAAAAAAACACAAAGTAAGGAATTCTACATTTAGCAAATATCCGATCAATAATTGAATAATTAATTAACACAAGTAGGTAAAAGGTCGGCGTGACAACTCGTAGCAGAATGGCGCCTGGCGTCGATGCTCATTGGCTTTTATGGAATTGACGAACGGCACACTCGGTAGTTATTATAAAAATCTACCCTCAGCTAACAATATTATATTAATCATATTGTACATTATAAAAAGGGAATAGGACATAATTAAGAAAAAAGGGAATAGGACATAATTAAGAAAAAAGGGAATAGGACATAATTAAGAAAAAAGGGAATAGGACATAATTAAGAAAAAAGTTCTCAGAACTCGGAATAGGTATGTATAATTGTAATTTATTATTTGAATAATCTTATTTCTTATAAACATACTGGAAGTTCTGCACTTGGGTCACTACCGTTTTTCCCGGAGAACTTTGCTTCTTAAATAAGTGCTGGAATCTTACCGAAATATCTTCAGAGACGACCACCTTCTGCAGCTTCAGGTCTCCCTTCGTCAGGGTCGATTCTTCCTTAGTCACTGTTATTACTGGAGAATAGACAAAAGCGTCTTTACTAGTTGCTGCGTTTTCTTCAGATGTCAAAGATTCTCCCTTTTCATCAGTTGAACCCTTCTCTTTTTCATCTGCAACTGGTGATTTTGCAAAATCTTTATATTTATCATCCTCTCCTTTTGCAGAAGATGTTTCATCAACTTTTTTATCATCTATCGTAGAACGTTGTTCTTCATCTCTACCTTCATTAAAGTTGTGCACTTCAGTTGTGTTTTCATCGCCTGTATGTTTATCACTAGTATTCTGCCATTCGGGCTTATTGCATGTTGTTTCAGAAACATTTCTTAACTTTTGTAGTCCGGGTACTGCAGACTCTATTGTTGGCGATTGCTCGGACATTATTTTGTTTGGTCTGAAAGAATTAGTAGAAGAATCTTAAGGATATTTTTATTTGCTAAAATCTGACGATGTTAAAAACTTTAAAAAGGAGGAAGCTCTCAAATAATTATTATTTCTTGGGCAAGTAGGTATGTAAACTGAATTATTCCAGTATTCTTGGCACCATTCCACGCGGGCATGATTTGTATAGTAATTAGATTAGTTTAGCTATAAGTTTTTTTGTAACATTTTAATAAAAAATAAAAAGAATTTAAAAAAATAGTATGTAAACTAATGTCTCCGAGATTTTCAGGCAGAATAAAATATACTGTTTTGTATAAATAAAATAAACTGTTGTAACATATGACGTTTTTTTTAAATTTAGTTAAATAAAATAATACTGTGCTGCCATAAGCGTGCCTCGATGTTGAGAAAAATGATTTCATTTCTAGATTGTCACATCTCACACATTGGTCCATTAACAATGTGTGCGGTGTGATAATCATTAAAAACATTTTAATTTGTGACTACCGATCATAATAATTCATCCGCTTTAAAGTTGTTTGGGATTTTTCATTCTAGGTATTAAGTACTTGGTTATTAGGTTTAAGTGATCTTTACATTACAGTATACAATTGTTTACTGATCCTAGGAATAAAAAGTTAAGAGTAAAATAGAATTTTCTTATTCAAATATTTTCTACTAGTTCATGCCCGCGACTTCGTCGGCGTGGATTCAGTTATTAAAAATCCCGCGGAAACTTTTTGATTTTCCGGGATACAAAGAGTAGTCCATGTCACTCTTCTGGTCATCAACTATACCCATGCTAAAAATCACGTCGATCCGTCGCTCCGTTGCGGCGTGATTGAAGGACAAACCAACAAACATACTTTCGCAATTTATATTATTAGTAAGGATAGCCTCATACTCACAAATTCCGTGTGTTAAAATTATAATAAACTAGCTGTCGTTCTTCGCAATTTCGTCCGCGTATAGATAAGTTTTTAAAAATTCCGCCGTAATTCCCTTTTTCCGCGATAAAATGCTTACGTCACTCTTCAAGTCATCAACTATACCCGTGCAAAGTCACGTCGATACGTAGCTCTGTTGCGGCGTGATTGAAGAACAAACCAACACTTCCACATCAATATTATTAATAAGGATATAGTTTTCTCTAACCTGAGAGTGTTGAGGTCAAATTCCATGAGCTAAAATGATAAATGAAATACAAAATGTCCACTCACGCAGTGTTATTATCAACGAAGAACTTGAGCAGGGTACTGTGGCCGATTCCGTCCATATAACTGTATCTTTATCTGGTCGATAAGATTGCTGATAGTGGTGTCGTTACGATATAAATATGGTCGAGCGAAGCAATGGCTGGATCATGCGTCATGCTCGTGAACGGGTGCCGCCGGCGGGAATGGGGCTGCTTTCTGTCTGCCCGTCTTTGACATGAATTGAATTGTAGTACATTTTGTGGAAATGTCATATTCTATTCTAACAAAGATGCACGGGTTAAATCAGCTTGGCATCCAGCTGCCCACAAGATAGTATAAAAACTTATTACAATGTAATAGCTACTTATTAATATTGTAAAATGATTATTTTGAAAACAGCAACTGCTGAGTTTCTTGCCGGCTCTTCTCAGCAGAATCCGCTTTCCGAACCGGTGGTAGAATCTTGACGTGTCATAAGAGCCACAGGTTGGCCCACATGAAATAAATAATTTTGAATTTTGATATCATTCAGCGCGCTGTTGACTCCGCACTTCGCCACAAGTGGGAAAAGCTGCGTTGACCGTAGTCAGGATGTGGATGGGTTATTCTGGCCTGCTAACGGAAAAGGGAATGAGGAGATCCGTACGAGAACCAAAGTCACTGACATAGCCCAGCGTGTCGCGAAACTGAAGTGGAAATGGGCGGGCACATAGTTCGAAGAACTGATGGTCGTAGGGGTCCCAAGGTGTTGGAGTGGCGACCCCGCACCGGGAAACGCAGTGTTGGCAGACCCCCTCCCCACTAGGTGGACCGATGACATTAAACGAGTCGCAGGGAGCCGCTGGATTCAGGCGGCGCAAGACCGAAGCCTGTGGAAGTCCATGCAGGAGACCTTTGTCCAGCAGTGGACGTCTATAGGTTGATAAAGAAGAAGAAGAACGGAAAAGGGCATTTTTTTTTTATTTAGTACCAGTAATATAAAAAACAATGTAAGAAAGATATAAAAGACGTGCACAATTTTGACATTACGCTACAACTGTGTTTAAAACTAATCAATATCATGCATCAGGAAAGTGAGCATCTAAGTATCTTTACTACTTGTTTTTGTTGCGTTTCCTTAACTATTTGTTGTTTAAATCGTAACGATCTCGAAAACGGAAACACAGAAAAAACACGTAAGATACGTAAATAGAGCTCATTTTTCTGATGAAGGATTAGTCTTAAACAAGTTTTAGCGAAATGTCAAAAAGCCGCCTTTTCCGTTAGCGGTTAGCAGTTTTTCAATCAATTTTTAGCAACTACTAGCGACATCTAGTAGCAACACATGACAGTAATTGTCGATCTACTTTTTCAAGACCCCCATATTACTACCACTTGACCACGACCGAAGAAGCAGTGGTAGCCTAGTGGTTAGGACTGTGGTCTCCTATTCGGGGGGGTCGCAGGTTCGATCCCGGGTACGCACCTCTGATTTTTCGGAGTCAAGTGCGTTTAAGCAATTAAATATCACTTGCTTCAACGGTGAAGGAAAACATCGTGAGGAAACCCGCACACCCGAGAGTTCTCCATAATGTTCTCGAAGGTGTGTGAAGTCCACCAATTCGCATTGTGCCAGCGTGGTGGACTATGGCCTATAACCCTTCTCTGAGAGGAGACCTGCGCTCAGTAGTGAGCCGTTGATGGGTTGTTAATGATGACCACGACCGATATTATAGTTCCAGAGACACTCGTATGTCAAGTGTGGCGCTTCATATTGAACAGGGACAGCCAGTGCCGTGTATAGCATAGATCAATAATTACAGAGGTCCGTGCTCTCAACCCATCTCAGTCCCACCGCTGGGCACAGGGCTTAGATCAAAGTCCACCGCTGGCCCAGTGGGAGTGGGAGTGCTCCAGTGAGTGTGAAGAGCAGTGATTGGCTTAGATGTTTAGGACTGCAGTCTCCTATTCAAGTGGTCGCAGGTTCGATCCCGGACACCTGTATCTTTTCGGAGTTATGTGAACGCCATGCTTGATCGGTGAAGGAAAACATCGTGAGGAAACCTGCACTCTGAGAGTTCTCCATAAAGTTCTCGAAGGTGTGTGAAGTCCACCAATTCGCATTGGGCCAGCGTGGTGGACTATGGCCTATAACCCTTCTCTGCGCTCAGTAGTGAGCCGTTGACGGGTTGCTGATGATGATGATGATATTTAACTACTATTAAAACTAGATGATGCCCGCGACTTCGTGCGCGATTATTAAGGTTTTTAATTTCCTAATAAAAGAGTTCCCGCTCTTTAATTTTCCGGGATAAAGTGCAGCCTTTGTATTGATTTTGGGTATGAGCTATCTATTAAGTAGGCTCAGGACCGCTCAGCGGGCGATGGAGAGAGCTATGCTCGGAGTGTCCCTGCGGGATCGAATCAGTAATGAGGAGATCCGTAGGAGAACCAGAGTCACCGACATAGCTAAGCGAGTCGCGATACTGAAGTGGAAATGGGCGGGGCACATAGTTCGAAGAGCTGATGGTCGTTGGGGTCCCAAGGTGCTGGAGTGGCGACCCCGCACCGGGAAACGCAGTGTTGGCAGACCCCCTCCCCACTAGGTGGACCGATGACATCAAACGAGTCGCAGGGAGCCGCTGGATTCAGGCGGCGCAAGACCGAAGCCTGTGGAAGTCCATGCAGGAGACCTTTGTCCAGCAGTGGACGTCTATAGGTTGATAAAGAAGAAGAAGAAGATGAGCTATCTCCATTCAAACTTTCAGCAAAATCGGTTCATTCGTTGTGGCGTGAAGGAATAACAAACATCCATCCATCTATCCTCACAAACTTTCGCAAATATAATATTAGTAGGTAGTAGAATAATATTAGTAGGACAGTAAACCTTTTCATTATCATCATCATCATTAACAACCCATTAACGTCTCACTACTGAGCGCAGGTCACCTCTCAGAGAAGGGTTATAGGCCATAGTCCACCACGCTTCAAGAACATTAAGGAGAACTCTCAGGTGTGCAGGTTTCCTCACTATATTTTCCTTCACCGTTAAATTTATTTATTTAATTATTTGGACAACCAACAAAATTACACGTAAAATATACTTAAACTTAACATAAACATAAGGTAGTGAAAGACATGTAATTTCACTTATAGGCAGCCACATCATGCAAAATTTATAAATAGGTCGTACTTAAACATATTACAAAATATATAACACAAGTTATTGCCTAAATTAAACTAGACAAAAAGTTAAATTAATAAGCTTGTAATGGAGACTATGAATATGTTATATGCTTTAAAAAGCATTTTTAATCTTAACTTTGAATTTTTCGATTTTGTCACAGAATAAATCGATAGACTTGTCTTTGACCGATAGTTCTCTGTACAATCTACTTAGCCGCGGTATTAGGGCAATTCTCCTAAATGTTGGCTAAGGCATGTCCCAGGCTGGAGAACGTAGGTTAAAACTAACTCAGGCTTATGTAACTTTTTTTGTAGATACTAGATAGTGTCCTCTATATCGTCCATCAAGAAAAAGAAGATAAAAGAGATGAGATCCAGCTTAAAAAAAAATTTAAACCTCCATTTTCTAACCTCCAATGACTGTCCCACTGCTTATGTTGTATGATATTGAATGGTGACCGAGGTTAGTTTTAGAGACACTATGTGCAAAGGGATGAATTGGATACCGCGGCATACGTGAGGGAATTTTGATGAATATCTGGCTTAGTAACTCAGGGCAATCTATAGTTCCGTTCATAAGCTTATGTAAAAAGACCATATCGTGTAGTTTTCGTCTGTCCGATAGCGAGTGTTAGTTACAAGTTTTAAGTCGAGTAAAGTAGGGTACTCCTTTGCTAGATCCGGAAGCAAAATGTGTAAACCGTCTCTGTATACTTTCAACTCGATCTTTGTGGATCTGGTAACTGTGATATTTAATTTCATCATCATCAATATCTTATATCAACCGATAGACGTCCACTGCTGGACAAATTATATGTGATATCATGTGATATTTAATTTCTTAAACGCACTTGACTCCGAAAAGTCAGAGGTGCGTACCCGGGATCGAGCCTGCGACCCCCCGAATAGGAGACCACAGTCCTAACCAAACCACTAGGCTATCACTGCTTGTAAACATTTTAGTAAAGTTTATTTTGTTCAAACCTTAGATACAGCGTAATATTCTGTGCTAATAAACTGTATGTGTGTATGTAAACTCTTGTTGTTAAAAACACTTACTCATAACATTACTTATTTTCATTTTTTGTTGCAAAAGCAGTTATTAATTATACGAACAAGACCCAAAACAACAGTTTTGTCAACCAATCTCCAGACTGTAATCAACCTACGTGTATCTAA
This sequence comes from Oeneis ivallda, assembly GCA_029955525.1. Taxonomy (NCBI): domain Eukaryota; kingdom Metazoa; phylum Arthropoda; class Insecta; order Lepidoptera; family Nymphalidae; genus Oeneis; species Oeneis ivallda. The sequence continues at coordinate 2,449,794 of JARPMR010000021.1, forward strand.
AGTACGTAATTACGTAATTCTTTATCAAAGAAAATGCACAAAAAATCTATACAGATATAGAAAAAATTGTTTCCACGCCTCGTTTTTACGAAAATATCCCGAAAACTGAAATAAGTGTAGTGTTGTTATCATCGGCTTTCAGATACACTGATAAATGTGTCGATAGCGAACTGGACTGATACACCTTGATTGTTTCGATGCATGTGGTATTGTCATCGAGCCGTAATGCTTAGAACAGAAGTTGGAACGTAGTACCTTATCGCGCGGTGCGGAACTCGGAAGGGGGCTAGACGGATCGACACTTTTTTGAAACCGACACTTTTTTGAATGATTCAAAAAAGTGTCGGTTTCAAAAAAGTGTCGATCCGTCTAGCCCCCTTCCGAGTTCCGCACCGCGCGATAAACTGCGATAACCGACACTTTTTTGAATGTGAATAATTTGGCATTGTCTTCGGTATTTTCGCGGTACAACATTGGGTCTCCGTAGCCTTGTGGCTTCTGCAGTCGCCTAACAGTTAAAAGTCGATGGTTCGAATCCCAGCTCGACAGACTGAATTTTCTATTTTCAATTTTATTTTAAATAATTTCTACATGTGGAATTTTTCCCTATTTTTTTATTGTATAAATTGGATAAAATGTTATTGTACTACTAACGCAATCTGTTAAAAAACCAGAGTAACTCTTTGGTTTTGTAACATTGCAAATATAACTCATCGTAGTTAATCAATTTAATACTAGATGACACCACTAGAATCAGGTTGTAAAAATATAATGGCCGAATTTTGACGGGAAAGCGAGAATTGTGGATTATTATTAACTGTGACTGTGGCCATGGGCATCGCAATAACTTAAAAAAGAAATAAAATTTTATTACAATTCCTTCACTAACTAATCGAAAGTCATCCGGGTGTCCCTTGACACCTCTCAAGTTTTTTTTTAATAAGTTCCGCTCCAAACGTAGGCTCAAAACAACTAAATATGGGAGTGCCATGTAATCATTTTCTAGTTAACTGGTATTTATTGATAATTACGTTTTTGACGTGATAACGTCCTATAAATCGATGAACTACGGCTGCACGCACGAAAAAGTGTCACGTTCCGCTGCGTGCAAGCGAGCGCGTGGAATAAGCGATAGAGAGGTACGATCAGCCCAAGCGTTGACTTGTGACTATAGAAAGAGAGTCATCGCGTGCGCGCTGTGGTTAGCGGATGTATCGCAAGCTAGTTCTGTTTCTATATGACATTATCACGTAAAACTATCGTCCGTAAACCGACTTTACAGACAACCAATTTTTTTGATGGTTATTGTGATGAACTATGTCACCCTTTCACAGCACAGTACGTCATCTTTTAATTATTTTTTGTGAGCTCGTCGTACATTTTGATGTAGACCACTTCGAATCTTATTTAGACGAATCACGAAAACGAATCGAACACGAGGACTTCCTCGTGAGAGCCCTAAGGCTTAGTTCACGTGCAACGCGCGGATGCGGGCGCGGTGGCGGGCACGGCTAATTTTGTATTCAAAATTCGAAATTATTTATTTCACGTAGGCCAACCTGTGGCTCTTATGATATGTCATGACTCTACCACCGGTTCGGCAAGCGGATTATTATATTATATCCAATATATAGAATTCTCATGTCGCGATATTTGTTATCAGACTCCTCCGAAACGGTTGGACCGATTTTTATGAAATTTTGTGTGCATATCGGATAGGTCTGAGAATCGGCCAACATCTATTTTTCATACCCCTAAATGATAAGGGTGACCAACCACTAAATATTTTTGTTGTTTTGCGGTACGAAGTTCGCTGGGTCAGCTAGTCTATACTTCTATACTAATATTATACAGATGAAAGATTATTTTGTTTGTTTGTTTGTTTGTACTGAATAGGCTCTGTAACTACTGGACCGATTTTAACCACCAATAGAAGGCTAAGTTATCAGGAACACTGGTAACATATAGGTTTTACTTTATTTTCAAAAAAATTAGAGATCCTTAAGAAAATTGCAATAATGTTACCCAAAGTAGCAAAATTTTGCCGATTAAATGCATTATTTGGCGTGTGCTAAAAAACTATTGATGATACATAAAAATTATGTACTACATGAGTAAAGTACTCATTATTTTCTACAATAAAATGCCCGAGGGAATGTATCTTACTATCATATTTAAGTCACAATAGTTAACAATAGTTAAAAAAAAATATTTAATTTATAAATTAAATCGCCTTTATTATCGAATAGTAGATATTAATTCTTAGTTGTTTTGTTAGTTTGTCCGTCAATCACACTGCAACAAAGCTACGGATGTACGTGAATTTTTGGATAGGTATAGTTCAGAACCTGGAGGGTGACATTAGACATAGGCATCCCGGAAAATCAAAGAGTTCCCATGGAATTTTAAAAACTAAGTCCACGTGGATGAAGTCGCGGGCATCACCTAGTGATATATATATACCTCTATTGATTCTTTATTGTAATTGTGTGTGAACACTGATTTAGTGCTTAAAAAGTAAAAATAAAGTTTGATATTTCGCGCCCGCCACCGCACCCGCGCGTTTTACATGAACAAGGCGTATTGGACGTTCAAATTAGAAATCTCAAGAAATCTGAAGTGATGCTAGGGCTGTTCAGTAAAATACGAACTCCTTCGAAAGCAAACTCACTTTAGCCTCGGTTAACCAATCACGGAATAGGTATTTAAGACGACTGGAACTATGTCAAATTATCCTTTAATTGAAGTAATTGACGAACCAAGGTGAAGTGAGTTCTTTCGGTTTCTTTCTTTTGTATTTTAGTGAATGTATTTTAATGAATATCCCTCCTGTAGGGCTAATATGTATGCCAAGGGAAAATTTGGTCTATCCGTTTTCTCGTGATATCCCGTGACAAAAATCCCGTGTCAAAGTAGACAAAATTTTCTCGTGGCACGCATGTTAGTTCTACTGGTCGCTTATCGAGTTGGTAAAGTTGAGCCGCGAAATTCTTTAATTTGGTTTTACGCAATTTGTAAACGAATACCACAAAGTATGCTTATGGCATTCTAATTGCGCCAATAGCAGTATCATCTTCACAGGTAGGTATATATAAAAATCTTTACTTGAAAGTGTCTAGTTTAAGAAATTAGTCAGATTATCGAGTTGAACGTGAGTTACTCACAAATTAGTCGATATTCTAATTTTACTTTAAAGTAAAGATTTTTATTTAAGCCTGTGAAGACGATACTGCCATCGTCGCAATTAGAATGCCATAAGCCTACTTTGTCGTATTAGTTTACGAATTTTGAAAAACCAAATTAAAATTGAATTTCGCGGGCAGACCCGTTTAAACCACCTTAAATTTGTTTGGTTAAATGTGCAGTATTAGAATTGAATAGAAATGTTTTTTATTCAAATAAACTTTTTACAAGTGCTTTTGAATCGTCGATGAGTCTACCACTGGTTCGGAATGCCCTTCCTGCCGAGAAGAGCCAGCAGGAAACTCGGCGGTTGCTCTTTTCGAAACAAGATTACAATTCAAAGACACTATGCTATAGCAGTGTTTTCACAATGAGTTCAACAAAAGCATACCTAATTAAAATTCAACACATGTTAAGACGGGCGGACAGAAAGTAGCCCCATTCCCGCTGGTGGCACCCGTTCACGAGCATGACGCATGATCCAGCCATTGCTTCGCTCAACCATATTTGAGGGATATTGATAAAGTCCGGTATTTATTGCGTGTCATCCTCGTCACTCGTGGAGCGGTGCGGAGGGAGCGGAGGGAGCGGAGGGAGCGGAGGGAGCGGAGGCAGCGGAGGGAGCGGAGGGAGCGGAGGCAGCGCGGTAATGGAGCGGCGCGGCTGAATTCCAATTAGCTGACAATAGCACCCACACGCCGCCAGCGCCTGTTGAGTGGCGCGGGGTTACATGGAGCTGTTGGCAGATACGATTATAACTTATAACTTAAGTAACGTAGTAGGTTAATTCTACGAGTAAATACTTAAATAAAATCATCTGAGGAACGTTTTTTCGATCTGTCGTTTACCTAACATATTAAATTCAAAATTATTTTATAACTTGACGCTCGACCTTGAGTGTCCCAGGTGACGCTTGCGCGTTCCCTCTCCCCGCGCACCGCACCTAACCGGTTCTTTCGCAAATGCTTGTGCTCGCGTCGACGGTCGACCTCCGCGGCGGGCGGCATTTTGGAATTTTTACACCTGAAAGCAGTACCAGTGTCGCTGGCGGTACCGAATCGCCACGTTTTTGCCGTTAGCATCCCTTAAGACGCTTATTCGACGTACGTATTCAACCCCGGAATATCGGGTAAGTGTTGCGTACATCTTTATTGCTAATACTAGTTTTAAAACAAAGTGTAAACTCCGTTTGATTGTGACCGCACCGCCAACTTATGCTGTGTACGACCCGTAGTTAATTGCGTGGTCACAATTAAGCGTGAGGATGTGGATGGTGCCTTATTGCCTGGGCGCTGGTTCCAGGGTTCATAGTACGAGCTTTACACTTCCTGGCAACACAATTACGTTCTGCACGCCACTTCTGCGTGTCGTGGACGTCGTGTCACTCCTACCTGAAGCTGTGGGAACGTCCTTCCGTGCGCCGCGCCCTTTTCCGGCCTGCCTACCTACCTTGCTGAGCATCCGTCGCTTGAGGCCTGCCACAGCAACGACGACAGGGCAGTACATGGTCCACTGCGGATGAGCAAAATAATTGAAGGCCCCTAAAACCCATGGCCCTACTAACGTAAATAATATACCACTTTAAATTTTCGATAACGTTTTGTTCTACCTACAAGCCAAAACGTTACAAACTTAGATCTTTTTTCATCATCGCACTCTTTAAACATATTTCAAAAAAATCAAAAGTAAGTAATTTAAATTTATTTCAAAATCGCAACAGCAAAAGACATGCCATAGAGCTGCGACAGCCACCCAGTAGATGTGCCCATTTTACAAAAAGCTTCTTCTGCACTGGGCCTCGTTTATACTAGTGGTTCGCCCCGAACTGAGACCTCGCGGTAACGGTATCCCATGATTATTCATTCAATCGATACATGATAACCAAACCTGACATTATTATTATGCCCGTTTTCACCAAACATACCTAAATCATCCCCTAAGTAGGAGTCTCTTAACGTAGGTAGCTCCTAAATACAATCCTAAGTCCTAACATCCGTCCCAATATCCTTTTAGGTGTCCCGTACAGGATCGTGATAAATAAGTTGACAGAAAACATCAATCACCTAACTTATAGGTAGCCCGTAAAGGTTAGGGAACGTTAGTGAAAACATTGAATTATTATGTAGGTACTAACGAGTGAAACCGGGTTACGGGCATCTGTACAAATCGTCATCTATCGACGCGAATAGAAAATATACAATATGTAACTAAAATTTAACTAAAAAATAATTTTAATTGCATAATATGGTACAAAAAAAATTACAATACAATTATTGTATTATAATAAGTAACTAAATAATAATGGTCGACGCAAAACTGTTTTTGGGATAGGTCGTTAGTCGTAACTCGTAGTTCCATGGGAATAGTTACTGACTGCGCCATCTATTAGCATTATTGTGAAGCTATGTTGATGCTATATGAATTACTGATGTACATTAAAAATTAAATAATCTCGTTTCTTTATAATATTCATATAATTTTAGTATTTGTTGTTCAAGTACAGGATATAAGTGACCTAAAAACATAAAATCAGTTTGAAAATCCATAGCGGATTTTCTTAGGGAGCGTCTTCAAGCGAGCGTATAAAATCGCCACTTTGAAAGCCCCCCATTTCGTCAATTTTAAGGGAAAAATTAAAAAAAAAATATTTTTGTACTCAGTTCAAAATTATCTTTAAAATGATACGTAACAATTTTATGTAACGCGATATTTTTTTTTTTACTTCGCATTCGCTTCTATGAGAGCCCCCCTGAAATAAAGATTTTTATAACTTTTTAAGCCATTTTCGGCTGGAGGCCATCGGTTTACATATTATATCTAAATTTGAAGTAATTACGTTCAGTAATTCAAAAGTTATAAGGCTCTGACAGACGGACGGACGGACGGACGGACGGACGGACAAGTGCAAATCGCTCTAGTTAACTCAAAGACCTTCGCTTCGCTCGGTCGATAATCACTTACCCAGAGAAATTATTGAAACGCAGGAGATCCCTATGTTTAAAAAAACGTCTTGACTGTAGCATATTCACAAATTAATAAATGAAATTATGAATTAAACATTTATATGGTGGTGTTGTGTGATGCGTTGGCGCACAATGTACAATGCGAATTGGCGGACTTCACACACCTTTGAGAACATTATGGAGAAGTCTCAGGTGTTACTACATACACTGCTAAAGTCATAACCTTCCTTTTGTCTGTGTCGGGTAAAGCTATACCGCAGGGCGGCATGTAAGCCCGCGGGAGGACTCGCCGCCTCATCCCTGTCAGCGCTCACAGCGTCCCCACACAGAGCAGGCGGCTGTGCAGACGCCACATGTGACACGATGTAGATTATTATTGCCTAAGCACGCACAAACAAATGAACATGAGTAACACGAAAATCTTTTCCAATGCTCATGCTCCGCTCCACCCAGTAAAAAATTGTTGAGAACATCTGCACTCGAAATTGTGGACGACTATACCTGGGACACACAGCCCTGCTAGGTAGGTCCAATTTCGAGAAAGAGATTAACCGCCGAATCCAACTCGGCTGGGCAGCGTTCGGGAAGCTCCGAGATGTCTTCTCGTCCAAAATCCCTCAGTGCCTGAAGACTCAAGTCTTCGAACAGTGCGTGTTGCCAGTGATGACTTACGGATCCGAGACATGGTCGCTAACTGTGGGCCTCATAAGTAGGCTCAGGACCGCTCAGCGGGCGATGGAGAGAGTTATGCTCGGTATATCCCTGCGAGATCAAATCAGAAATGAGGAGATTCGTAGGAGAACCAAAGTCACCGACATAGCTCAGCGTGTCGCGAAACTGAAGTGGAAATGGGCGGGGCACATAGTTCGAAGAGCTGATGGTCGTTGGAGTCCCAAGCCAACGCTTGGGCCGATCGTGCCTCTCCATCGCTCGTTCCGCGCTCTCGCTTGCACGCGCAGGCCAGGCGGAACGTGACACTTTTTCGTGCGTGCAGCCGGTGTTTGTTGTGTTATAAGACGTTATCACGTCAAAACGCACCTCGCGAATGTTGTGCGTCCACGTTGGCGTTCGGCAGCGAACTCCAGCTTCCCAGCAGCGACTGAAAACCATAACAAACGTGTAAATTAAAAATTTTATTTTTAAATGCAAGCTTTTAGTAGCTTCATCATGAAGACTCTGGATATCATCTAGGTCAGAGTACTTGTTGATGGGGTTACGTCGTTTTATTACAGAGTTCCGATAGCTATCTTCCGTCTCCATCATCAGATCAGCTCCATGTCACAACAATATTGCATTGTCATCCGATTTACACATACATGAAAAATTTCAGCTCGATCAGAAACCGGGAAGTGGGTCTAATTGATCTTGCAAGATTTGACCCAAACAAACATTGCAAGTTAAATAAAAGCTTGTAAAAACGCCAATCGCTGCCCCTGAAAGTGGCCAGTCTGTCCTCTCCCTAAGTGTGACGCAGCTAGTGGGGGTGATGGCCCCAAACGAGCGACCTTCCTGTTCTCCAAGGCACTGGGGTCATACTTTAAACTCCCCGGAGCAGCAGTCTTGTAACTGGGAGGTCTCAAGTTCGATTCCCGGCGGGAGCAATTTGGAAATTTATTATTTCTGAATTGTCTCTGGTCTGGTTTGGTTTGGTTTTAGTTACCACCCTACCGTCAAAGACGTGCCGCCAAGCGATTTAGCGTTCTGGCACGATGGCGTGTGGAAACAGATTAGGGGTATGGGTCGAATGTTCACTGCCATACCCTTTCCAAGTTAGCCCGCTACCATCTTAAACTGCATCGTCACTTGCCATCAGGTGAGATCGCATTCAAGGACTAGCTTGTCATCGAATAAAAAACATGATGTTTTTTAACATGTAAATGTGTTTCACATGAAAAAGTACTAAAAAATTAGTAATGTTGCAGTGGTAACATTGCCACTGGAACGCCGGATTATTACACACAGGTGATAATAATCCTACTAATATGTATGTTTGTTACTCTTTCATGCAAAAACTACTAGACCCCCCCCCCTTCCCTTCCTACCCCTTCCAAGTTAGCCCGCTACCATCTTAAACTGCATCGTCACTTACCATCAGGTGAGAGCGCAGTTAAGATTATCTTGTCATTGAATGAAAAATACTACGTTCTCCTACCTATCGTTTCAACTTACGTGAATTGTGCTTGTAAGGACACTCTCTACAATGTAGGTACGTAGGGGCAAGGTGCTGTTCCTATGGACGCTTGTACCTGTGGACACTATCGATTCCGTCGAAACTAGCAACCCTAAAATTCTAATTTGAACGCGACCGTAAAGCTTTGTATATGGTTGACATTTCGCGTTCAAATTACAATTCTAGGGTTGCTAGTTTCGAAGTGATCGGTTGTGTCCACAGGTACAAGCGTCCATAGGAACAGCACTCGGTCCTACTCATTAATTGACCGAGCGAAGCGAGGTCTCTTGAGTCTACTTGAGTGAATTTGCACTTGTCCGTCCGTCCGTCTGTCCGTCCGTCCGTCCGTCTGTCAGAGCCTTATAACTTTTGAATTACAGAACGTAATTACTTCAAATTTAGGTATGTTTGGTGAAAACGGGCATAATAATAAATGTCAGTTTTGGTCGTCATGTACCGATTGAATGAATAATCATGGGATACCGTTACCGCGAGGTCTCAGTTCGGGGCGAACCACTACTTTTGTTTACTACCATTCTGTCTGCGTGTATAGTCTGTGAAGTCGATAATAATTATCAGGAACGTCTGTCACAGACGGGATCAATTTGCTTCGTCACGAGAATGATCCGCATTGTGACGTCACACGGCGGAATGGCGGAACGGCGCAAGGCGGGGAATTCCGCACTCGCGGAAAGTGGAAAACTAATCATCCGCGCGCTGTGGAGACGATGGACTGTTGAGATTTTTGAAGTGAAAACTTCTTTAGGCACGTTGAGCACTTTTTTGGGTGAGCAAAAAACATGGATTTCGCGAAATGCATGTTTTTTGCACTGTTCACTGGAGATTTCAGTAAGCGTTCAAGAGGTTCTCAAGCGACCTTGTACAGCGCAATCGGCCGGCATCCGCCTTCCTTACCGTTTAATGTATGAAGTTGCAGGTTCGAATCTCACTCACGAAACGTGACAGTGCGCTTTTTTTTTAATTTTTATTTTTATAATTATTTTATTTCTTTTTATAAATAATAACTTGTCAAGACGAATCAAACGAGCCCAAACTCGATGGGGTTACGTCGTTTTATTACAGACTTGCCAAACCACCTTCCGGCTTCATCATGAAACCCTGAATATCATCTAGGACCAGATTACTTGACAAACTGAAGATTTCTCGACAGAAAACCCCAATAAATTTTTGCCCCGACCCGGGAATCGAACCCGGGGCTTCGTCGTCCGCAGTCGAACACGCAACCACTAGATCAACGGGGCAGGTTATATTCTTCTTCTTCTTTATCAACCTATAGACTACTGGACAAAGGTCTCCTGCATGGACTTCCACAGGCTTCGGTCTTGCGCCGCTTGAATCCAGCGGCTCCCTGCGACTCGTTTGATGTCGTTCCACCTGGTTGGGGGTCTGCTAACACTGCGATTCCCGGTGCGGGGTCGCCACTCCAGCACCTTGGGACCCCAACGACCATCAGCTCTTCGAACTATGTGGTAACTGTGTGGAAGGTTATATTAGTAAGGCTTTATTTAACGTCAAAATAAAGTGACCGTTAATGTTAACGGTAACATTAGTTTGATCGCTCCTCAATGATCTCCCTCGGCATCGGTGTGGAATGCCGGAGCGTGCCGGCACGCGGCATGCGGCGCGGTGGCGGCATGCGCTTATTAAATACCGCGCGGGGCGGCGCGTGCCGGCATGCGGGGGCGGGGGCGGGTGACCACGTCACGAACAGTCTTCACTTATCATTAACTAGCTGATGCCCGCGACTTCGTCTGCGTGGATTTAGTTCATAACATCCCGCGGGAAATATTTGTCACCCTCCAGGTTCTCAACTATACCTATCCAATAAATCACGTCAATCCGTAGCTTTGTAGCAGGAAACATTTGATCGTCTTGCTCGCGGCATTGTTAATGATGATTCAAAGAGAAAACATATTACTGATGATATTATCAATTAAGTTAAACTATAATTTTTATAATTGTTTTTACCATAATTAACCAAATACAAAATCACGTTTAGCTGTCATTTACGTTTTGTTCTTCCACTGTCATTTTCGTTTTTTTATTCCATGTCAGATGCATTTTTGTTATACCAGGTTTTATATTGACTTGACGAAAACGCGGTCGAACGGGATAAAAAGTATCCTATGTCCGTCTCCTGGTTCTAAGCTACCTCTCCACCAATTTTGAGCCAAATCGGTTCATCCGTTCTTGAGTTATAAATAGTGTAACTAACACCACTTTCTTTTATATAGATATAGGAAACATATATAATAATATATATATATAGATATAGGAAACTAGCTTTTGCAAGCGGCTTTCCGCTTTCCTCACATTAAGTTCGATTTATCAAATCCTTTTTACCAATACTACCTTTTTTTATTACCCCCTTAGGCCCGCTTGCAGAGACGCCCGTGCCGAGTTAGGTCTAAATTTTTTAATTTTGATGACAGAAGCTTAATTCGAAATGTGTAAAAGAAACAGCTAACTCTGGGTAAAAACGATGACTCGGCGTTTCTGCAAACGGGCCTTGGGGGTTAAATTAAATAAAATAAAAAATTTTTGAAAATTTCAACCCTAAGGGCCTAGCTGAACCCTTAGGGGTTAATTAACCATGGGGTTAAAAATTATTTTATAATGGATGTCTAAGACCAATAGCTATCTGTATGCCGCAAACGCCCTGATCCGTTCAGTGATTTGAGCTGTGCGTTGATGGGTCAGTCAGCTAGTCACCTTTTCACGTCACGGGTGTGATTTCCGAATGAAGAAATTAAAATTTTCATACAAAAAAGCCGTCTTTTCTGACTTTTCCAATGGAATTTTCCAATGGATTTTTCACCATCATCATCAACAGCCCATCGTCCCCCCCCCCCCCCCCCCATAGGAGATCGCAGTCCTTACCACTAAACTGTGACTCTAAACACTGTCATAGATAATATGGAATAAATAATCATACGAATCATACGAATATTATAAACTAGCTGATGCCCACGACTTCGCCCGCGTGGATTTAGTTTTTAAAATCCCTCGGGAACTCTTTGATTTTCCAGGATAAAAATTAGTCTACGTCACTCTTCAGGTCCTCAACTATACCCATGCAAAAAATCTAGGCTACTTTTTATCTCGGAAAACCTGCTTGTTTTTAATAAAAATTTGAGAGACTTGCATTTTTATAGGATGCTTGCTGATGATGATGATGATGATGATGACGAATATTGACAATCTTACGAGTACAGTGGTAAGTGCTGACAGGTATGGCCCTGTGGGAGATTCTGGGCTCAAAGCCTTAAATGGATAATTTGGACATTTAGAATGAATAGGTATAACTCGCTTCCATTTTGAGAATCGATTAACTTAATACGCTTGTAATTTGTAATCAAATTGTAATCAAAGTCTAACTGATCATTGAATGGTGTTAAATATAGGTCATAGGTGCGGCTTCCATGACACCACGTAGTATGGTTTTGATGTGTATAATTATTCAACCTTGCACAGTACATACATTTGCGGAAAACCGAATGTCATTGAAAATATTGCCACTCCCTTGCATGTACATTTTGGAAATTGCTAAGTTCGTTAAAGAAAACCCCCATATATTTAAATTTAGCCATGATAATGTTGAAAAGAGAACTATGAGAAATCTGAATAAATTAATTTTTGACAGAATTTCAAAAACGGCACTGTGTCGGAAAAATTGTTACGTTATGTGCATAAAGATTTTTAATAAACTACCCGCAGAAATTAGGATGCTCCCACAGAAAAAATTTAATTATAAACTTAAGAAATGGTTGCAAGAAAAAAATTTTTATACTATAAACGATTTCTTGCAACCTTTTCAGTAGTTGAAATTAATAATAATATTACTTAGTTATAAGGACAACTATTAACTATGTAACTAATTACAAATTTGCATGCTACTCTGTGGCGGATTGAAGCGAATGTATTATAATTGTTAAGATCTTAAATGTACTCAATCTGGCAAATAAATAATTTGAATTTGAATTTGAACGCTGGCCGACGCCGGTTCTGGACCGGTTTTAGTAGAAGCGGGAATGAAAATATAAGAAATGTCCCAAGTCTTTCTTGAAATATACTCAGCCTACAATTCAAATAAATATAATATTAGCAAACCCCAAATAAATTTTAACTTTATTCCCAGTCCCATGAAGTACTATTTCCAATGAATAATTTCCTTACAGATCCTTTTGCAAATTCTTAAATGTCAATAAAAACTCCACCCAATGGGTTTATCCATTGAGTTTATTTTCCAATGAATTATTTTTGCCGATTCTTTGGAATTAAGTTATATGACTATGTCAACTTATTCTAGACTCTCTGTGGTTAAGATAAGGTTCGTTTTTGTTTGGGTACCGTTTTTCAGCACAAATGTGGATACTTCTCGCGATGGAATGAAGCCGTTAGCGCATAACGGGGTTACAGAAGAATGGAATTATTATTTTGATCTACATTTTCCGAGCAATATCCTGAATAATAATCCGAAACGTAGGCCAACCTGTGGCTCTTATAGCACGTCACGACTCTACCACCGGTTCGGAAAGCGGATTCTGCCGAGAAGAGCCGGCAAGAAACTCAGCAGTTGCTTTTTTCAAAATAATCATTTTATTCAATAATTTTATTTTATATTTTATTATGTAGCTATTACATTGTAATAACTTTTCTATACTATCCCGTGGGCAGCCGGATATCAAGCCGATTTAACCCATGCAACTTTGTTAGAATCGAATAGAATATAATATTTCCACAATCAGGGTAAGTTCCAAAAAAGCGTAGGTACTACAATTCAATTTTCATGTTAAGATGGGCAAATAGAAAGTAGCCCCATTCTCGCCGGTGGCACCCTTATCGACCTTCTTCGTACAAAATGTGGCCTTAGATGTCACCCGCATTATAATAACAAATCGATTCACACCTCATTTATCGAAATCGCCGTAGCTCCTAAACTACTGATAGTTTAGGAGCTACGGTGGTACATACGTTAAAAGTCACATACATACTATCTGAATACTAATATTATAAATGCGAAATTGTAGTTGTTTGTTGGTTTGTTCTTCAATCACGCCGCAACAGAACAACAGATCTACGTGATTTTTTGCATGGATATAGTTGAGGACCTGGAGAGGGATAACAAAAGTAAACCCGAGGGATTTTAAAAACTAAATCCACACGGATGAAGTCGCGGGACTCGCGGGCATCAGCTAGTATTATTATATACATATGGTTGCTTAAATCATAGCCCTTCCTATTGGCTTTGCTGTAATCGGGTAAAGAATCACGTCGATCCGTTGCTCCATTGCTGATTGAAGGACAAACACACTTGATGTATAATTGGTAAGATTAAAAAAGTCGTGTAGTGTCGAGGGACACCAGATAGGAACAAAGTTCCTTATTATAAACATATTAATTTCAAGTTCTATTCGAGGTATAAAGAAAATAATTATTCGGGTATACATTTTTTATCATGATTTTTTTATCGGTAAAAATCAAAATGACCCCAGGGAAGCCTAAATATCGCTTTTATAAAATATTAAAATCAAAATAATTTCATAAAATAAAAAATGAAAATAAAATTGCGCGCCCCCGGGTGGGATCGAACCACTAACCTTACGGTTAACAGCCGCGCGCGAGCCGATTGCGCTACGGGAGCGATGCACAACACGTTGAAATTATTATATAAGATTCGTCGGCGTCGTCACAAAAAGTGTCGTTACAACTTTTGGTCTTAATTTTTTCCGTCTAGCCCCCGTTCGCAATGCGCGATAAGGAACTTCGTTTCAATATTGTCTTCTGAGTTGTCACAGATCGAAGCAACATCGCGGACGGTATCTGAGCGAGCAGGAATCGTGACGATCGTGTTATTTGACCAATTTGCGTCTAACTTCAGCGCAAACTTTACATCTTCCATCGTCGCGGTAGTTTTGACGACCCCCTGGCGCAGTGGTTACAGCTGTGGTCTTTTTTTATTCGATGACAAGATAGTCCTTGACTGCGATCTCACCTGATGGTAAGTGACGATGCAGTCCAAGGTGGTAGTGGGCTAACTTGGAGGGGGTACGGCAGTGCACATTCAACCCATACCTCTAACCTTTTATTTACGCGCCATCGTGCCGGAACGCTAAATCACTTGGCAGCACGTCTTTGACAGTAGGTAACTAGCCACGGCCGAAACTTTCCACCAGACCAGACCAGAGACAATTCAGAAATTATGAATTCCCAAATTGTCCCCGCCGGGAGTTGAACCCGAGACCTCCACGTTGTAAGGCCACAGCACTCACTCACCACTGTGCCAGGGTGGTCTTAAAGAGGTTCAATTCTCGGCAATTTGGGAATTTATAATGTCTCAAATATCTACGCAGAATGAATGAATAAGAAGCAGCGATAGCATGGTGATTAAGACTGTGGTTTCCTATTCGGGGGGGCCGCAGGTTCGATCCTGGGCACGCACTTCTGACTTTTTAGAGTTATGTGCGCTTAAGCAATTAAATATAACGGTCACGGCTTCAAGGGTGAAGGAAAACATCGCGAGGAAACCTGCACGCCTAATAGTTCTCCATAATGTTCTCGAAGGTGTGTGAAGTCCGCCTAGCGTGGTTGACTATGGCCTATAACCCTTCTCTGAGAGGAGGAGGAGGATGTATCTACTTTTTTCAGTTTTTTAACAGTTGCTTAAAACTGAAAAAAGTAGACACGTATCACTAATTTCGATGCTGACGTGTGTGCGGCCAGTGTGTAACGGTACCACACTCGGGCGCGATTCCCAAGAGATGTGGGTTCGAATCCCGCTGGCCTCGGAATTTTGGATATGTGTTTATAAATTTATTCTGATATTTCCTTAAGTGTAGGTTAACACTTTAATAAAAAAAATAGGTATTGTTATTTTATTTAGTTATTATCTACCTCGTTGGTCAAGTGTAGCATGTTAAACTGCGAATGACGAGGTCGGGCCAATAAACAATGTATCGGGTTCTTCTGTCGAGAAATTCTCATGCTAGCCCGGAGCCCGGGCCGGAGTTAGGAAGTTGACGGTGAGTCACCCCCCCTGCCTCGGAGAGCACGTAAAGCCGTCGGTCCTGCGTCTAATCTCTTTGCGGTCATATTTCCGTCCTATCGAACTATGACAGTGAGAAAATATAGAGTGCACCTGTGTTTGCGCACCCACTCATGCACTATAATATCTCCCGCGGATATAATAAATAAAATAAAATAAAAATCAATTTATTCCCATATCAGTATTCTATACAGTTGACTGGTTTACAGTTCCGAAGTTGTTAGTATATTATGGTTAATTTTACAATGTAATGGTGAAATATAGTTAGTAAATTGTCAGATACTAGGAACATGTATGTATATTCTAAATTTATTTCCTTATCTTAAAATTTTTAAGAGTTAAGGGCCCCTTCTCGGGTAAAGGCCTCCCCCAACCTCTTCCACTTTTCCCTATCTTTTCCTAATTTTCTCCAGTTTTGTGTGGGGAACACTGTTTTTAAGATATGGCCGCGGATATGGCTAACCTCTTTAATGGTTGGCCGCCGCGGCCGGTCGGAAGGTTTGTATTGCAAATACAAGATCAAAGTTTGCCGCAGGTTGCACATGAAATAAATAATTAAGAATAAATAAATAAAAAAATCGGCCAAGTGCGAGTGGGGCCTCGCTCCTTTAGGGTTCCGTTAAAAAAAAATTAAATAAAAATTTTAATTTAATTTTTTTTAATTTAATTTAATTTTAATTATTTGTTGTTATAGCGGCAATAGAAATACATAATATGTGAAAATTTCATCTGTCTATCTATTACGGTTTACGAGATACAGCCCGCTGACAGACGGACGGACGGACGGACGGACGGACGGACAGCGTAGGCTTAGTAATAGGGTCCCGTTGGTACCCTTTGGGTACGGAACCCTAAAAAGCTTTTTATAAGTATGTAACGTCGTAGCACTAGGTGCGTAGGAGCGTGCTTCGCGCATCGAGCGCTACGAACTCAAGTTACGAAATTTTGTACTCTACGAAAGCTCTACGTGCGTAGAAGCGTGCTACGTGCATCGAGTGCTACGAACACAAGCTACGAAATATAATTTTGTACTCTACGAAAGCTCTAATTTGCGTAGGAGCATATTAAAAGTGAATTTATCGCTACAATCACAGGCTACGAAATAATATTGTGAGCTCTACGAAAGTTCTACGAATCGTCAAACTTTTTGAACTACGACACGGCACGGTCTCCTCTTTGAGTATTAAAGTGTTGGTTTAATACTCAAAGGGTCTCCTCGACTGATAGTCCACACACAATTTTTTTTTTGCTAAATAGGTAGGTAAATCATATAATTTGAACTAAGTAAAATTAGATGTGATGTAGAGAGATATAATAATTGTTATATCGGCGCAGATCTGCGGAGTGCAGAGCTCTGTACAGCGGACCGGCGCGGCGCAGGGATGCTGTGGAGATGACTGAGAGACATCTGTCTCGCACACCCATACAAACGAACTTTAATTCTTGTTTTTATTAATAATCTTCCAAAAATATTAGATGATAAGATGGACGGGAAAGTTCCAATAACTTTCCGATGCGGGGTCGTAATTCCAGCACCTTGGTACCCCGAAATCAGTTTTCTGAACTATGTGCCTCGCCCCTTTCCACTTCAACGTCGTGACTCTGAGCTATGTCGGTGACTTTGGTTCTCCTACGGATCTCCTCATTGCTAATTTGATCTCGCAGCGATACTCCGAGTATAGCTCTCCCCATCGCCCAGTGAGCAACCCCGAGCCTACAGTTAGTGACCATTTTTTTACTGACTTCAAAAAAGGAGGAAGTTCTCAGTTCATCGGAATCTTTTTTTTAAGTATGTTCACTGTTCACACACTCGAAGACGTCTGAACAGATTTAGAAAATTATTTTCTTGTTTCAAAGGGTATACTTTCCAGGTGGTTCCATTTAAATTTTATCGAAAAATTCGAATTTCGATAAAATCGTTCGTTTTTCAAAAATCAACTATTTGAAGTCAGCGTCAGCGTTTGAAGTAGATTTCTTTTAATTTTTTTTACTATGTAGATTATATTGAATCCGTATGTCATCACTTTCATCACAGGACAACTAATTTTTAAAAAGCCTAACGTTTAAAGGTATAACTAAAAATTGAAGGGTCACAGGTACGATCCCTACCTGTTGCATTGTACACGTTTATCGTACACTCTCCTTTCCATTTTACACATTCTTCCCGCTCATTCGGAAACAAGAGGAGAATATGAGTCAAGTTTAACTTGGCTGATTGTATGTTTAGGCATACAATGGAGCAAATAAAAGTCTAACTTTAGAAATTATCTGCTATATTCTTAATTCGTTGACGATGAGAAAACGAATGAAATAAGTAAAATAGTATTGTGAAACGCCTGTTCTGTATTGATAGCAAATATTGTAGCTCCAACACTTTTATCACAACGAGACAAGGCGTTTGCGCCGAAACACTGATTTATTCTTTTTGAAAAAAAAAAAATGCGAATCATTTTTCATGAACATTTCTCGTTCTAAATCGTAGAGCTGGTAACGCTAATAGCATTCGTACTTAAAATGTAGTAATAAGTACATTAATAGCTACTCCACGCCATTTCTTCGTCTCGCCAAGTCGCCAGACCCCAAGGGTCGGTTTAAGTGTTGGAGCGAGAGGCACCGGCCAGCGCGCGCGAGCGAGACAGCAAGCTCAAGGCAGATTAGATATTTGATATACAATTGATATCTTAATGACGAGAGATGTTTGTTTATTCATCTCATCTCTAAATCTCTAATGGGATGCTGTGCTCCAGTTTGACTACGTATCTACCTCGACTTCGCTTGTTGCCGGTTTTTTGTGAAAATTCTGAATCCTAAATTATTTTCAGTTCTGCATTGTAAAGTCAACACATTTGCTGTGGAAGCAGATTTTTAAAGCCTGCGGATACTCTTTGGATCTCTATCCTGTGAGAGAACGAGATGAGTCAATGTTATTACAAACTTAGGGAATTTATTAACGACTAGCTGATACCCGCGACTTCATCCGCTGGATTGAAGTTTTTTATTCGAGCGAGAACTCTCTTATTTTCCGGGATAAAAAATTCAAAAAATTCAAAATTCAAAATTATTTATTTCATGTAGGCCAACCTGTGGCTCTTATGACACGTCAAGATTTTACCACCGGTTCGGAAAGCGGATTCTGCTGAGAAGAGCCGGCAAGAAACTCAGCAGTTGCTCTTTTCAAAATAATCATTTTACAATATTAATAAATAGCTATATTACATTGTAATAAGTTTTTATACTATCTTGTGGGCAGCTGGATGCCAAGCTGATTTAACCCGTGCATCTTTGTTAGAATAGAATATGACATTTCCACAAAACGTACTACAATTCAATTCACGTCAAAGACGAGCAGACAGAAAGTAGCCCCATTCCCGCCGGCGGCACCCGTTCACGAGCATGACGCATGAACCTAAAGTTATATACCATATACCATAAACCAAAAGTAACCTATATGTGTTAATCCTGGGTATAATCTATCTCCATTCCAAATGTCAGCCAGATCCGCCCAGTAGATTTTGCGTGAAAAAGTAACAAACATACACACACACACAAACAAACTTTCTCCTATATAGTTTTAGTGTGACGGTGTGACAATGTTGTATGGAAACAATCAGCTTGGCATCCAGCTGCCCACGAGATAGTGTAATAACTTATTACATTGTAATAGCTATTAGCTACATAAATATAGGAGTATTGTAACGTTGAAAAGAGCACAGTGCTGAGTTTGTTGCCGCCTCTTCTCAGCGGAAGTAGCTTTCCGAACCGGTGGTAGATTCATGACTAGTCGTAAGACTCACATAAATTAATAATAATAAATAATAAAGCCCTTTTATTTCCAAACTTTTGTACATTGTAAACTTAATATATTTAAAAATTTCTTTAGCATTAGCATACTTAAAACATAAAATACCTAAAAGGTAAATAATGTTACATATTAAATTTCTTTTTAATTGTTTTTTTTTCCTTACAATATATATTATTTTGTTATAATCCTTCTCCTATTATGATTTTAAGAATCTTACAGTTCTCTCAGAAGACTCACACATTGGCCTACATTAAATAAATAATTTTTCGTACCACTTGCTCAAAAAAGTGACATTCTGTGCCACAAAAAGCGAACATAACAATAGTCATTTTTAATCTGTTAAAAACAGGGAAAGAAAATTGTACTGAATTTCATTCATCCTCTAGGGGGAGAATGTGATTTAAATTTGGAATACTTACCGAAATTTATATTGAACTACATCTGTGTTTACACCATTGAGTTCGTATATAAAGCATTATACATCTTTTTGAAAAAGGAATACGCATTTATTATGCAGTTATGATTATTAAATAAAATTACGAAAACCGACGAGGCCGTATGAGCTTGATGCCTTTGCTTTTCCGACAAAAAAATATTAGTCTAGGAATTTGCCGCGTTTTTGTTTTCTTCAAATACATAAACGTTAAGTTTATTTTAATTTATTTTTATAAATAAGTTAATGTTCTAAAAATACGTTACGATGGAAATCAAAGCGACAGTGACAGTGAATTGTCGGATTCCATCAGTGCAAATGCTGCTGCAATTATAAATAATTTGCTTCCAACAAAATCCAAGGAAAATTATTTATTTAAAAACTTATGAATAATTTTCAACGTGGAGAAGTGCGAAAGGCCTATCAATTTCAGAATCAGTATACTTCTTGTCTATTTTGATTATTTAACTTTTACTTTTAATTGTCATTATTTTTAATAAATGCTTATCTCATATTATTATTGTGTTAACTTTTTTCGCATATGGTACGAAAAGTAGAGTATTTTCCTCGGTGATAAAGCTGTCTTAGTCTTGGGTGAACTTAAATCCCTCGCTACACTCAGGACTCGTCTTAAATCCCTCGCTTCGCTCGTGATTTAAGTTTTTAACACCCTCGCTACGCTCGGGAGTAAACCTCGAGTCCTTCGTTACGCTCGCGATTTAAATCGTCACCCGCGACAGAAGACACTGCTTTATCCCCTTGGTTAATAATCTACTATTAAAACATAATAATATTATGTATTGCGTGTATGCTGCAAGCTGTATACTCTGTTTTTAACAGCTGATAGAAGCTTATGTTTTTGGATTTATGTAATTACTAGCTGATGCCCGCGACCTCGTCCGCGTGGATTAAGGTTTTTGATCTGCTTGGCATCCGGCTGCCCACAAGATAGTATGAAAAACTTATTACAATGTACCTAATAGCTTCATAATATTATTGTAAAATGATTATTTTGAAAAGAGCAACTGCTGAGTTTCTTGCCGGCTCTTCTCAGCAGAATCCGCTTTCCGAACCGGTGGTAGAGTTATGACGTGTCATAAGAGCCACAGGTTGGCCTACGTGAAATAAATAATTTTGAATTTTGATTTTTTTTTAAATTTTTGATTCCCACGGGAATTTTCCGGGATAAAATGTAGCCTAGATGTCCTAATCCTGGGTATAAGCTATCTTCATTCCAAATTTCAGTCAAATCAGTTCATTAGTTGTAGCGTTAAAGAGTAACAAACATCCATCCATCCGTTCATACATCCATCCTCACAAACTTTCGCATTTGTGATATTAAGTAGGATTAGTAGAAAATAGAATAGTATTAGTAGGACTACTTTTGTTTGTTGTTCCACAATAAAACGTATGTCAATTTCCAGGTCCTCTATGTATATCTATATATCGGAGGATGAGAGTGAGGGAATAGAGAGTGTACCTGTGTTTGCGCCCGCTCTTGTGCACTATAATATCTACCGCACTAGCTATCTGTTGCTCTGTCGCTGCATGAACAGTAAATAACTAGATATTTAAGTATGACTGAAGGCAAATAAATATTTACCTATACTAACTTTCACACCCGACCTAATTGAGCTATGATTGTCTAAAGTTATTCCATTGATCGTAATCGTATTCGATGACATCAGCGTCAAAGTAAAATAAACCATAACAGCATTAAATTAGATTTGAATTTCGTGTATGGATTCTTATACGTTTAGGTATGTACGATACGCTCCATAACGTTGTGAGTTTAAATCAATACCTACAATCAAGGATTATTTTACTTTGACGCTAATGTCATCGAATACGATTACGATCAATGGAATAACTTTTAGGCAATTGGTACCCAGGTTACTTAATTACGGGTTCAATTTTTTCGCTATCTCCTCCATTTGTTATTACACTTCGGTAAACTTTACTACATACTAAAATTCAGCCTTCTAAACCTTAGGAATCTGAAGATTTTCCGCTCAATTACCAAAGGGCTGAATCACCGTTTCACTCTATTACCCGTTAGGATATTTTCTTTTAATACGAGTAGCACCTAATTCTTAGTACTAAATTTTATGCTCAATGTTTTTTTATTTTACAACTTTTTTAAATATGAAGGTAGTTTCACTTTCATCATAATATTAGGCTTTGATTAATTATATTTAATCAAAGATAATATGGTAGTATAATAATAATAATAATAATAATCTATATAAATAGAAATGAATGTTGGTAAGCGCATAGCTCAAGAATGGATGGACCAATTCGGTTAATTTATTTTTTTGTATGTTCCTTAAGGTCCACGGAAGGTTTTAACACTTAATAAAAAAAAAACGTTACATTTATTTAATTTTTACTTTTAACTTTTGACAGAACGAAGTCTGTCCGGGCAGCTAGTTTAATATAAAAATTCTTTTTAAATAACCGACTTCAAACGCCCGCGCCACTACAAAGTATAATCGGTTCAGACGTTTTCGAGTAATCGGTGAACATACCTACATAAAAAAAAAGATTCCGACGAATCAGGAACCTCCTCCTTTTGGAAGTCTGTTAAAAATGTATTACTATGAGGTAATTTTTTCCTCGGGAATAGTTGAGGTTTAATGGATGTTGTGTAGCGAGCAGAGCCGGGCGCGGCGCTAGTTTCGCGGACAAAGGAAGGTCCATGAAAGCTCAAAGCGTTAGAGCGGATCCGTCCACTGAGACGGCCAGTAAAGACACATATTATATAGACATTTTGCGCGCACTGTCCGTCTGTCGGTATAATTTATGCAGTTTTCAACTTCTGTTTTTATAGTATTCTATAAAAACTTGCACTTGCACACAAAATATTCTATTCTATTGAATAGAATATTTTGTATTCAAACAAACTTTTTTACAAGTGCTTTTGAATCGTCGATGAGTCTACCACTGGTTCGGAATGCCCTTCCTGCCGAGAAGAACCAGCAAGAAACTCGGCGGTTGCTCTTTTCAAAACAAGTTTACAATACAATAGATAATAAGCTATGTATGCAGTGTTTCCACAATGAGGGGAAATTCTAAAAATGCATACGCCTTACAATTATTCGTACAGTTTTTGCAATTCACGAAGGCGAGTGAGCTTTACTCGTGGTTACTTCGTGTACATGCACATTGCATAAGTGTGCGTGCCTGGCAAAGCCTAGGTGGGAGCGGGCAGGCGCGAGCATTGCGCTCGCTCACACTTATACAGATACGACACACACACAACCATAAGTCAGTCGCCCTCGTGAATTGCAAGAACTATATATAATTATGACGTGTGAAATGAATGATTTACTCATTCATGTTAATGTCACCCCTCTAGCCCATAGCTCCCTCGGAGTGGGAAGGGTCAGTCCACCGCTGGCCCCACGCGGGCACACTCCACATACCTTTGGGAACATTATGGACAACTCTGAGGCATTTTACTTGCTGGCGGCATATTGTGTTCGGACCTTTATCATTCGTCTATGGTTCGGACCCACAATTTGAGAGAAACACTAACGTATGAACTTTAAAGTTTTATGTATAACGGTATTTTAACTCTATTTCTATATCATATTTTAAAATATCAATAATGTAACTCTATGTGACGTTGCACATCTTTTTTTAACCGACTTCAAAAAAGGAGGAGGTTATCAATTCGTCAGAATCTTTTTTTTATGTATAACCACCGATTAGGTACTCGAAGACGCTTGAGCCGAATTAGAAAATTCTTTTTGTTTGAAAGGGTATACTTCCCAAGTGGTCCCATATAAATTTCAACTAAATCGGTTGAGCGGTTTTTAAAATATCAAAAATAAATTATATATTTTGTTTTGCGCGGGAGTTTGAAGTCGGTTTTTTAAAAATAATTTTTTATATTAAATTAATCTATTGAACCTTTGACATTTCGTGTATTAAAGTATAATATAGGTAGATATTTTGTTAGTGATTCTCTCAAATTGGTATAGTTTTAGATTTAGTTAATTTTATTTGTACCTAATTTGTTTGTACCATTGGGGCCGACATATATGTCACTAAAAGCCCCATAAAAAAAAAGATTAAAAAAAACTGAGGCGTGGATCCAGGTAAAGATCGCCACAGAGCACGATCTTGTGCCGTTTGTTACAAGTTCTGTTTACAGTGACCTCATCGGTCAATTATGTACCTACCTATAATTGAAAAGAATAAAAATATTATAATCCCGTAATAATAAAATTTATAATACAAATCCGTGTGTCCGAGTTAGTGGAGAACATAAAACGCGTAGAATTGTACTTAGTGACGAGCGAGACGCAGATATCGAACCACGTGGGAGGGAAAGAGACGGGGATAGAAATTAAGGACCTCTCACGATGACCTGAAAACAGAAGGTTGGATGTGAGTTTTACCTAAACGACTTTATAATTGTTTGTTAATGACTAATGAGAGAGCTGAATATATTTGTTTTATAATGAATTATAAACCGAATCGATAGCAAAAATGGAGAGAGCTTTGCTCGAAACCTGCGAGATTAAATAACACCTAATTTCATTTATTCGTTGCATAAACTGTACTACAATAAATAGATAGTTAAAAAAAATCAAAATTATTTATTTCACGTAGGCCAACCTTTGGCTCTTATGACACGTCATGACTCTACCACCAGTTCGCCAAGCGGATTCTGCTGAGAATGATAAAATAGGCTCTTACATTATTTATTGCCTTAATTTAATTTAAGACATTGATAAACATAAGCTAGTCTTAATGCAATATAGATAGTTCTACTTGTACACACACAACATATTAACTTAAACTCAAACTTAAATCAGGAATGAAGAGTTCCGTAGGAGTACCCTAGTCATTGACATAGCTCAGCGAGTCGCGAAGCTAACTTTTTCCTAGCCCAGTGGTGAGCGCTGTGGTTTTATAACTGGGAGGCTGGGATTCGATTCCCAGCAGGGGCAAATTGGGAATTTATAATTTCTGAATTGTCTCTGGTCTGGTCTGGTGGGAGGCTTTGGCCGTGGCTAGTTACCACCATACCGTCAAAGACGTGCCGCCAAGCGATTTAGCGTTCCTGCACGATGGCGTGTAGAAACCGATTAGGGGTATGGGTTGAATGTTCACTGCCATACCCCTTCCAAGTTAGCCCGGTACCATCTTAGACTGAGTAAAAAAGTGTGTGTCAGCTCCGGCCTCCGACGCACGACTGGAGTTTACGCGCGACTCGAGTCCGAGCGCGCCCCGACCGACTTTCGCACGAAAACCAACCTTATTTACTCAACGTTAGGGTAGAAATTTGCATCGTTGTGAAAAACGTAACGAGGTCATTCATAAGTAGATTTTACTCCTCGAATTTTTCTCATACCGGGCGCCTAAAATCGATTCTTATGGAGTAAACTCCAATAATAATAATATATTGAGCAAAAATTAATGAAAGTTTTTTTGGTATCCAAGAGTCTCATTATCATAATTCGTCCTTTTAATATGAATTATCACTTACTTCCTTCTATCCCTAACTCGTCATCCTTCACGCCGCACTTTCAGCGGGAACTTATCAAGAACCTGTAGCTTTCATTACACATTCCAAGCTAAAACCAACCTTATCTCTAACTAATAAAGCCTATACTTGTTTGTTTTTACGTATATTAAAGGCTTTCTACTAGCTGTATTTGAAATTGAACTTTATTCAGACGAAATACAGTACATTGTTTCCTTGCCTTATTACATGCTAAAGTGTTTCAAATGGTTGTATTACAAATTAAACTTTAATATTAAGAAAATAAAGTTCATTTTTCTGTGTGGTATGTTATCGAATGATAAGCATTGACCAGTTACATAGACCTTCCCCGCCCCCTTCGATTGTGTGTCAAGTGTTCTATAAAGGGGCTTACAGGGTATATATCAGGGGTCATTCTTTGTGGTTGCTCCCTGAAGTCAGATTTTGTATTCCAGAGTCCAGACAAAGTCAGTTGGTCCTCGGCAGGCGGGAAGGCAGGACGTCGATGCTGGTCGCTTCAGTCCATTTTAATCATAGTTATATTTTATTTTTTTATTTCTAATCAAGATGGTTGACTGCGCCGACACTATTTAAGGTGAGTTATGTTCACTTACAAAAAAATAAATACATTTAAGTTCTATGTTAAATTAATCAATACCAAAAATACGTAAATTTTTATTCAGTAGATACACTTAATTGATTTATTTGAGTAATACTTTGTTAAATATGCACAGATTTTTGGTATACATAATTTTTCATAATTTGAACTCTAGAGATTGGTTCGTGATTCGAATTTCATCAAAATCGGTTCAGTAGTTTTTGAACAATTTGCAAATATGCCAGAGCGCGCACATCGGCCTTTTTGTCTCGACATATACTTAATGTCTTTCTATAATATGAGATTTTTGAGTACCTAGTTAAAAATACACGCGTGCGATTTAATACTTCAATAATTTAATATAAAAAATTATTTTTAAAAAACTGACTTCAAACGCCCGCGCCACTACAAAGTACATAATTTATTGTTGAATTTTTAAAAATCGGCGAAGTGCGAGTCGGGCCTTGCTCTTTAAGGGTTCCGTTAAAAAAAATTAAATAAAAATATTTCCATGTACCCATGGAAATATTTTAATTTAATTTAATTTTTATTATTTGTTGTTATAGCGGCAATAGAAATACATAATATGTGAAAATTTCATCTGTCTATCTATTACGGTTTACGAGATACAGCCCGCTGACAGACGGATGGACGGACAGCGTAGGCTTAGTAATAGGGTCCCGTTGGTACCCTTTGGGTACGGAACCCTAAAAACCGCTCGACCGATTTCGATGAAATTTCAATGGGACCACCTGGGAAGTATACCCGTTGAAACAAAAAAAGAATTTCCCAAATCGGTTCAGGCGTTTTCGAGTAATCGGTGAACATACATAAAAAAAAAGATTCCATCGAATTGATAACCTCCTCCTTTTTTGAAGTCGGTTAAAAAATGGGTAAATATACAGTTACTTAAAGGTAGGTGGTGCCAGCGATTTCAACCGCGTGGATTTAGGTTTACAAATCTATCAATTAGACTACATCACTGGAGTTAGAAACTTGAAATTTTGAAAGTAGGTTCCTTTTATGACGCAGACACCTACTACGAAAGTATATTTTTTTGAAATTGGCAGTAAAAGTTTGTATGAAAGTCCATAATTTTTCAAATTATATCCATGATACTATGATATCCATGAAACTAAATGGTATATTTTGGTCTATCGATTAAAAATAGAAACAGATTTTTTTAATTCTACCACAAATCTAATTACGCGCGGAGAAAAAGCTAGTATCATACTAATATTTTAAATGCGAAAGTGTGTTTGTTTGTTGGTTTGTCCTTCAATCACGCCGCGACGTGATTTTTGGCATGGGCATTGGGCATAGTTGAGAACCTGGAGAGTGGCATATGCTACTTTTTATCCCGTAAAATCAAAGAGTTCCCGAGGGATTTTAAAAACTAAATCCAGCGGACGAAGTCGCGGGCATCAGCTATTAAGAAAATAATAAGCGTATTTTGTCCGTGCAACTTACAAAGCGACCTTTGCAAAGTCAAATTCTATCGCCGGGTGAAAAAACCTTTCTCTTTCAGACTGCCAAAAGCGGGAATGTACACTATAAAGTTTTCCTTTGATGAAAGACTTGGTTATTATTAGTACTCTTAGTAGTTGGAACTGCCTCGTCGGTGCAGTGGTGGAGTGCGGCGGCGGATTACGAGGTCGCGAGTTCGATTCTCGGGTCGGGCCAAAATGTATTCGGGTTTTAACTGACTTCAAAAAAAGAGGTTACCAATTCGTCGAAATAATTTTTTTATGTATGTCCACCGAGGACGACCTCCCTGGCGCAGTGGTGAGCGCTGTGGTCTTATAACTGGGAGGTCTCGGGTTCGATTCCCGGCGGGGTCAATTTGGGAATTTATAATTTCCGAATTGTCTCTGGTCTGGTCTGGTGGGAGGCTTTGGCCGTGGCTATAGTTACCACCCTACCGTCAAAGACGTGCCGCCAAGCGATTTAGCGTTCCGGCACGATGGTGTGTAGAAATCGATTAGGGGTATGGGTTGAATGTTCACTGCTATACCCCTTACAAGTTATTAAGTTAAGTTCCGTATTTGAAGGTCTCAAATATTATTGCTGACCTAGGATAGTGCTTATATTTTATTTATGAATATTGAATACATTTTGAGTTCCATGGTTTAAATACTATAATATACTACAAAATATGCAACTTACACTACGTGTAATACTATAATATTCTACAAAATATGCAACTTACACTACGTGTAATACCTAACTTAGAAAAAACAGATATAACTCCTTAACTAATGAACCCTATTTAGCCGTGATAGTTTTCCTTTAAAATTCGTTATATATACTACTGCTGTGAATTGTTTCTT
The DNA here is from genome assembly GCA_029955525.1 of Oeneis ivallda. Lineage (NCBI taxonomy): Eukaryota > Metazoa > Arthropoda > Insecta > Lepidoptera > Nymphalidae > Oeneis > Oeneis ivallda. Next base: position 2,477,836 of record JARPMR010000021.1, read on the forward strand.
GTATCCTATATACAAGCATTTAGCTGATAGAGGGGGGGGGGGGAGGACACTTGACTCTAATAAAATTTAGCACTTTAAAATATCATATTTCACAAACGGATCCCTGAATTGAAAAATGGTGTTCCCACATCCACAATATTTTTGAAAGACCTATTCAACGACACCCCACACTATGCGATAGTCGAGAAAAAAAAATTCATCCCCACTTTACATGTAGGGGAGGTACCCTAAAAAAATTATTTTTCAAAATTTTATTTCACCACTTATTGATATTTGATGGCGTTATTGATATTTATACCCTTGTCAAATTACAGATTTCTAGTACCAATAGTCTCTGAGCTAAACCGCGGACAGACAGACAGACAGACAGACGGACGGACATGGCGAAACTATATATTGTTTACTACGGAACCCTAAAAAGGAAAAAAAGTAATCTTCAATATTAGCCCGGAGTTAGGAAGTAGACGGCGTGTCACCCCCGTGCCTCGGAGAGCACGTAAAGCCGTCGGTCCTGCGCCTGATCTCTCTGCGGACGTGTTGAATTTCCGTCCCATCGGACTATGAGGGTGAGGGACTAGAGAGTGTCTGATCACACACTTGTGCACAATGATATCTCCCTCGCAGATGGCGGATGCGGTCGGGAGGGCATTATTACAAAAGCCCTAAGCGTTAGGAGCAAAGGGTGACCTAGAAAATAACAAAACCAAATGTAAGTTCTATATGTGTGCCTTTCCTTATTCCAGCACACTTACTCAAAAACAAAACCAGCATATACATATGTTAAACCTGACTATGTACAACTTGACATACCATCATAGCGATGCTATTTTTTATTTTGACATAAATAAATTTACATCTAAGTTTACATTGACCAGTGAGAGTATGTATCTTCCGAAAAGATGCAAGCTGCTCATAGCTTCTCTATTAGCATATAATATACATGATTCAGTTACAAGTGTTGTAACAAAGTCTTTTGACTCATATACAAACAGTACTTTAAGTACTAATAATATTACTATTGTTGACTCAAGTAATAGCAAACCTATTGCTTGTTTAAACTAGATAATGAGACAACAGAGAGGCCCTGTGAATTGAACATTGTACATCAAAATATACAGAGCCTCACTGGCAAAGAACTGGATATAGAACTATTTCTAGAAAAATGTGATACACATGTTTTATGTTTCACCGAACACTGGCTTGTTAGTCAACAGTTACCAGTGTTAATAAAAAATTTTAAACTGTCAAGTGCGTTCACTAGAAGGTCTGCAATCCATGGCGGATCTTTAATTATGGTACATGAAAGTTTAATTAGTAAGGAACGTAAGGATATAGCTGGCCTCTCTGTTGAACGCACTATTGAACTTTCTTGTGTGGAGCTGGAGCGTTTTATTATAGTCTGTGTGTACCGGCCCCCCTCAGGTGATTATAAACAATTTGAAGATATAATGGAGGACGTACTGAAGCGATTGTGTGTGTCCACAAAAAAGGTTATAGTCTGCGGTGATTTCAACGTAAATATTCTAGTGGAGAACTCGATCACTGTCAGTTTTCTAAACTTATTTAAATGTTTTAATCTAAATAACGCTTTTTGTGAACCAACTAGGATCACAGAAGTTTCGGCCACTTGTTTGGATAACATTTTTTGCAGCAGTGATATCGTTACGGATAAATCAATAATTAACAATTTGAGGTCAGATCACTGCGGGCAACAAATTACAATTTCAAACAATGTAAGCAACGACAAAAGAATTGTTAAGTGTAGACCAATAACAGAAAGTAAATTGGCGCGGTTTAAATGTCACATTTCTGACAAACTTCGAACTCTTAGGTATGTAAATGGTAACCCAGATAAACTTTTTACTGGTCTCTTCAAGACAATAGACACTGAATTTAATAAAATATTTAATTTTAAACAAATAAATGTAAATGGTAAATTAAAATTCAGTGAGTGGGCTACCGTAGGTATTTACAAAAGTAGAGATACACTGTATGAGTTATATGAAGAAAAACAATTTAAGCGGTCTTCAAGTTTTCTTGAAAGCGTGAAAACATACTCTAAGATATTTAAAAACGTATGCATTCACGCAAAAGCAATACATATTAAAGAGAGAATCGTGAAATCCGATATTAAAATAAAAACCACGTGGAATATAGTTAATGAAGAAACGGGTAAAAGTAAATCACGTGATGTTAACTTTGAAATTATTGTTAATAATGATAAAATAACTTCTGACGTGGAGGTTGCAAATACTTTCGAGAATTTTTTTCAGAACATTCCTGTTCTGCTGACTGACTCTCTGAATTCCTCACCTACTGCAGCTCAGAGTTTATTGAGAGGCAACGTCAATGAGTGCAATGTTTTATTTGAATTCAAATAATTTATCACTGCAGCTGAGGTAATAAAAAATTTTAAGATGTTGAAAATGAAAAAAACTGGTGATTTATGGGGTATGTCTGTAAAAATTATATCTGACATAATAAATGACATTGCTCCTTATTTAGCCGTAATTTTTAATGAATGTGTTGCTATGGGTATCTTTCCAAATTTGATGAAACATAGCAAACTCATCCCCCTGTTTAAATCAGGCAACAGAACTGACCTCAATAATTACAGACCTGTATCAATCCTTCCAACACTTAGTAAGATATTTGAAAAAATTATACTTGATCAACTAATGAAGCATTTTAATGTTAATAACTTGCTACACCCCGAACAGTACGGCTTCACGAAGGGCCGAAGCACGACTGATGCTGGTGCAAAGCTACTTGAACATATTTTCGATGCCTGGAAGCGTTCGCAGAATGCTATTGGGGATTTTTGTGACCTATCTAAGGCGTTTGATTGCGTTGATCACCAAACTCTTTTACTCAAACTTAGTCATTATGGCATAAGAAGCGTTGCACTTGATCTCATTGCCTCTTACCTTAGTGATCGAACACAAAGTGTTTGCGTAGGTGACGTGAAGTCGCGGGGTTCATCTACTCTGTTGGGTGTCCCACAGGGCTCTATCCTGGGTCCTTTTCTATTTTTGGTGTATATTAATGACTTACCATATCATGTCCGCGATGCTTGCAATATTGTGTTGTTTGCAGATGATACATCTCTAATATTCAAAACTGACAGAAACAAAGTAAATTTTGACGATGTAAACAATACCTTATCTCAGATATCGCGTTGGTTTACTGTTAATAATTTGCTCTTGAACGCTAAAAAAACTAAGTGTTTAGAATTTATTGTACCAAATGTTAAGAAAATTGACAAAACAATAAAAATAAACGGGGAAAACCTTATGGTTGAGAACTCCACAGTTTTTCTGGGGGTGACCTTGGATAGTAAGCTTCAGTGGGACGCTCACATAGAGACATTAGCGGGTAAACTCAGCTCAGCTGCCTATGCTGTCAGAAAAATCAGACAGTTTACCGATGTAGAAACGGCTAGGCTGGTCTACTTTGCCTACTTCCATAGTGTAATGTCCTATGGAATCTAATTGTGGGGCAGCTCATATTGAAACTATTTTTATATTACAGAAAAGAGCCATTCGATTTATCTATAAACTCGGTTCGCGCGTATCTCTTCGTGAAAAGTTTAAAGAGATTGGTATTCTTACGGTAGCTTCACAGTACATTTATAATAATATAGTCTTTGTGAGCCAAAATATTCATCTGCATAAACAAAGAGGCAATACACACAATCGACTCATTAGAAATCGTCATAAACTAGAAATTCCATCATGTCGCCTGCGCAAAGTGCAAAAATCCTTTGTGGGGTTGAGCGTACGCTTATATAATATGACTAGCTGATGCCCGCGACTTCGTCCGCGTGGATTTAGTTTTTAAAATCCCTCGGGAACACTTTGATTTTCCGGGATAAAAGTAGCCTATGTCACTCTCCAGGTCCTCAATTATACCCATGCAAAAAATCACGTAGATCCGTGGCTGTGTTGCGGCGTGATTGAAGGACAAACCAACAAACAAACACACTTTCGCATTTATAATATTAGTAAGTATGATTAGAATATTAAATTACATAGGAAAACACTGTAATATTACGTTCATACGATGTATTACATCCATACCTACTATGTAGTATGTAGGTATAATGATCGTTTGGCAAAATCTGACGCCTTTGGAGTAGTTTGACTTTGACAAAATAGTATCCACGATGGCTATATACGATAAATTACGCATGCCAGCTTAAGATGAGCCGTTCATTCAAAGTATCCTATAGATTCCGGGGTTCAAGTTATTTGGAACCATACTGAAGGTTGTGATGTCTATAATTTCTGAACTACGAAATTGACGACCTTGAAATAATTACAGGACAATCTCTAAAGAACCTGCTTTCTAACAAAAAAAGAATGGATTAAATCGGAATACGCCTTAATGAATTACAGCGAAATACACATTTTGACTTTCATCCCCTCTCCCAAGGGAACCGTGCTGAATTTCGGGATAAAAAGTATCCTATATTATACCTCGTAGTATTAACTTAAATCGTGCCAAGTTTCATTTATATCCGTCCAGTAGTGTTGAGGCCAACGGCTTGGCCAACGAGTCAAGGCCTGGAACCCTGGTTATAGGGGCCCATCAGCTATAACCTGAGTCCAGGGTCGCTGCCCTAAGGGCCTTTAACCGCGGTCAGATTTGTTCTCAACGTAACTTAATGGTAGGGTTGCACTGACCTTCCTTTGCAGCATTCAATCCTGGTACGGCCTGAGATGGTATGAGAGTGGTGGTGTGGTGTATTGTGGAGTTGAGTGTAATGTGAACTTCTCAGGCCGCTAGCAGTAGCGGGCAGGCTGCCAGCTATGGCCTGCAGTTGTAGACGTTGGGCTGGCGTAGCACTGTACACTTGGTTTATCACTAAGAAGACCAACTAGAGGTGGTCGAAGTCACTTTTTCACACTTAACGTGGCGAGCAAAAAAAACCACTTGTTAAGGGTCGCCTTTTGTTACAAATAACACGTTAAACCGTAATAAACCAAATCTAGACACTAAAAACAGCAAAAACGTGCGCGAGACGACCGGAATTTTTTGTGAATACGTATTAGCTGTCAAAAAGCAAAAAGGAACTTGCAAACCACACCCAAAATCGCGGCAAGTTTTTCCTTTCAAGTGTCATCTGTCAATTTCATTGCGAGCCAAAGAGGTTGCTAGCGCCATCGACCATGGATCAAGGAATTATGGCGCGAACAATCCCCCCGCCCGTGGGCGTAAGGATTTACGTCCACTTACTAGTAAATAGGTAAACGTGATAAGGAGCAAACGGCTCGCTGCAAGACAGAGTCTCCGACCATTACCTCGGCAACCCTGGGAACCCCATCAGACCCGTAGATCAGCTTAAGAATGCGCCCACGGCGCCAGTATAAAGGCAACAAATTAGGTTCCTTAATCAGCACTAGGTCACCAACTTTGGGTGGATCAGATTTGTCAGCCCACTTAACCCGCTGCTGCAAAAGATGCAAATACTCTAGTGACCAACGGCGCCAAAAACTCTGAGTCATCTGTTGCAGCAGCTCAAACCGGGACAAACGTGAGACCTTCACGTCCCTGAAGGGGTATTCGGGTAGAGCGTTAAGGGGCTGACCAATCAGAAAATGACCGGGAGTTAAGACCTCCAGGTCATTTGGGTCAGATGAGAGGGGACAGAGTGGCCGAGAATTGAGTACAGCCTCAATTTTGCAAAACACGGTGGCGAGTTCTTCAAAGGTTAAAACAGTTTCGCCTATAACGCGCCGGAGATGAGTCTTGGCCACCTTAACCACAGCTTCGAATATTCCACCCCAATGAGGGCAAGCTGGGGGGTCAAACTTCCAGGTTACCCCCATCTTGGACAATGCGGTACTTAATCTAATCTTATTGCTAGACAGGAATTCGACAATTTCTTTTAAATATCTATCAGTGCCCTTATAATTTGTGCCGCAATCAGTGCGAATCAGGTCAGGCAATCCTCGACGAGAGACAAATCTACCTAGCGTGGCTACAAAAGCTTCAGTGCTTAAGGCACTCACAAGTTCTAAATGTACCGCCTTGGTAGCGAGACATACAAAAACGCAGAGGTAGGCCTTGAGCGATCTGGCGTTGCGGAGGTTAGAGCTCTTGATGGCAAACGGGCCAGCAAAATCAGTGCCAACCCCAGCAAAGGGTCGAGTGGCTAGAACGCGGTCGGAGGGCAGATCACCCATCATCGGCTGTGAAGTATTAGCCTTCAAGCGGTAACACGGAATACATTTGAAGGTGACGTTCCGGATGGTGCGTCTCCCTGCCAGAATCCAAAACTCGCGCTGTAAAATAGCCGAGAGTGCATTACAACCAGCGTGGGCATTTTTAAGATGGTAGTGTGTCACTAGCAATTTGACAAAGGTGCCGTCCTTAGGTAGCAAAAGGGGGTGGCGAGCACCATAGGGCAGATTGGAATTCTTGAGGCGTCCTCCAACGCGTAGCATTCCGTTATTGTCCAAAAAAGGGCTTAGGCGAGCAAGGGGGCCCTTCAAAACTAAACCTCTCTTTAGGGTGTCAATCACGGATGAAAAATGCTCCACCTGAACCACACGCACCCAGTAGTTCTGGGCGTCTTGGCGTTCAAGAGGGGAAAGCACAGGACTCAAATTTTTATTTTCTGAATTCCGCCCATTATGGATAAAACATCGAATCCAACCGGTAACACCAATTAGTTTATCAAGGGAACTGTAACGGTTCAAAAGAAAGTTCAAGTCGGGGATCTGTTTATCCTCAACCACTCCGACTCTTAAGCCCGGCAATACTTCGGGGCGGAAAACCTATTTTGAGGCCAAGTCGTCTCGGATTGGGATAGCCAACTTGGATCCCACCAAAGGTGATGGTGGACCACTGAAGAGGCCTCACAGCCGCGGGAGGCGCAATCGGCCGGGTTCAGTTCTCCGGGTACGTGTCTCCAAATCACCGGTACTGCAGAGCTCTGAATCTGGGAGACCCGATTCGCAACAAAGACCTCTAAGTTGTGAGGCGCGGCTCGTAGCCAGCAAAGGACAATCTCACTGTCCGTCCAAGCATAAACGTCGGTCAGATCGACCGCAGATGCCAAAGAGGAGCGGACGTGGTTCAAGAGGCGTACCAGAAGGGCGGCGCCAGACAATTCCAATTTCGGGATAGTTAACCGTGACCGAATAGGGGCCACCTTGCTTTTTGCCAAGACGAGATGCGTCGCGACCTCACCGGCGACATCGACAGTCCTCAAATATACCACGGCGGCGTATCCTCGTTCGGAGGCGTCGCAAAACCCGTGGAGACTGGCATGACACCTTCCTGTTGGTAGGAAGCGTCGAGGCATGGAAATTCGGTTAACTTCAGGAAGTGAAGACACAAGGGAGTTCCACTCCTTCAATAACTTCCCAGGGAGTGGTTCGTCCCAACCGAGTTCAGCAATCCAAAGCTTCTGGAGGAAACATTTAGCCAAAAATATTACGGGAGTGATCCATCCATTGGGATCGAAGGTGCGAGCAACCGTAGACAATACGGAACGCTTAGTCCAGACCTTAGGAGGTGGGTCTAATTTGACCCGGTAGGTGAAAACGTCTTGGACGGGCTGGTACTGTATTCCAAGGACCGTCAGCAAATTGGGATTTTCGGGATTTTCAAAAATATGAGGATCCTGCTGATCCTTTCCCGGAAGATCCTTCAAGACGTGAGGGGAGTTGGACAGCCACTTGCCCAACTCATAACCTCCGGACTTCAGTATTGCAATCAACTCATCGCGAAGAGTCAGAGCTTCCTCAACGCTCGAGGCTCCCGTGCAAATATCGTCCATATAGACTGACGATTCCAAGGTGGCTGATGCGCGAGGGTAATTCAGTCGCTCCCGGTTAGCTAGTTCTAACAAGGTCCTGATAGCAATATAGGGGCTTGACTTGAGTCCATAGGTCGTGGTGTTCAATTCAAAGACACGCATTGGCTCATTAGGATTTTCGCGCCACAGAATCATTTGGTATCTCCGATCATCGCGATGTACCATCGACTGTCTAAACATCATCTTGATGTCAGCTACGAAAACAATTTGATGCCGGCGGAAATGCGTGAGGATATCGGAGATAACCTTGATCAGCTTAGGACCGGAGTGCAAGCATTGGTTCAATGTCACCCCGTTGGATGTGGCCGCGGAGCCGTCAAAAACCACTCGAATCTTCCCCCCAGGGGTCTTCAAGACGGCATGGTGGGGTAAGAAGTAGTGCTCGTGTGCGCGCCAATCAAAATTGGATGGTGACATATGCCCCAGGCCCTCGTACTCGCGCATAAATTCAACGTACTTGGAGCGGAAGGTGGAGTCGCGCCGCATGCGCCGTTCCATAGACAAGAGCCTCTTTTCCGCCAAGGCCCGCGATTGACCAAGCGGGGGGCGAGAAGCGAGAAAGGGCAAGCGAGTTACAAATCGCCCATCAACACGGCGGCCTGTGTTGTTTTGATAAAACAACTCACATTCAAGGTCAAGAGGGTCAACTCGTGCGGCATGCGGCGGCTCCTCAACTTCCCAAAAGCGCTGGACCACGTCCGACAGCGTCAAGCCGGCTGCTTGCAATTGGTCCAGCACCGGTAGGTCCGAAGACCATAGCACGGGTCCAAAAAAGCTAGAACCGAATATAGTGGACATGGCACATAGGCCGTCCTTCTGCAAAACCCTAATTTCCCCTGACAAGACCAGGCCCAACACCAGTCCAGTGGGGGTCAGCTGGGTTTAGGCCTGATGCACAGGACACCGCAGCGTCAGCTATTCGGACCTGCGGTAGGGGACCTAAGATATTGTCAAGGACTGACACCTTGACCAAGACCCTAAAATTGCCCGTAACGGGGCCAAACATTAATTCCGCTTCCCCGGTAGGAGTCGAGGGCTCTATACCCCCGATACCTATCACCCGTCCTGTTCGAGGACTCCAAGGGAGCCCTAGCTCACCCACCAAACGAGAAGAAGCAATACAGCGCTGTGAACCCGAATCCAAAAGGGCGCGAACGATTAAAAATTCACCCTTCGGGTTGAATACCTTCACTGAGACAGTCGGCAAGAGAATGGTCTGACAGACAGACTGCCGGAGATTCAAGGTCTCAGGAGAAGTTGCTGTGGTGGGGGCTAGGGCGGCAACTACCTATTGGTGGTCGTCCTCATCAAACCGGTCCTCTAACCGGGGAACCTCCAAAGGTGAGTGGGACGGACCTCCATTTGGGTAAACCCATGCGTCATCTCGTGGCGGCAGCACGGGCCTAGTCATACGGGCTGAGGTCGGTAGGCCGTAGTAATAGGCTGTCGACCCGCTCGAGGTGGGCGGCGTTCGAGGCGTGGCCACTCATGAAGCGGAGGTGAATAGCGGGCAGACTGAACCGTAGACGGAGCCGCCACAAATCTCCCATCAGAACGTCGAGGGGGGTTGGCGCCCCCCTCACGGGGGGGTGAAGCCCCCATAGGCGGGGTCGAAATCCGGACGCGTCGGGATTCATGGCCCTGATCAGGAGACCGACGCAAGTAATCCGGGGAGCGACCGGTAAGAGCGCCCCCGCCCGTGCGGGGCGCGCCCTCACTCTCCACCCGGCGGCCAACACCATTCTTGTTGGCGCACAAAATCTCCAGGTGGTTACCCCTACAAATTGGGCATGGCCGTTGCTGTTGGCAGTCCCGTTGCATGTGAGCTCCCAGACAGCTATAGCACCAGTGGCGGTCTCTTGCAATGCCCCTCCGATCCTTGATCCGCTTAGAGGGAAACTGGGGGCAAGAAAGCACCCGGTGGCCTGGACGCCTGCAATAGTTACAGGGGGCGGGTTCAGTGGCAGCAAGTCCAGTGTAAACGGGCATTGGTCTCCGGTCGGAGGCCCTTTTACCAGGGACGCCAGTGTGACCCTTTTCCTTCCTCAGCTGGGCAGGTCGCTCTGGGGTCCTTGAAGGACCAGCCATACCAGAGTTATCAGCCTGCCGGCACTCTTCCTCAAGGAACTTTAAAAGGTCCGAAAAGGGGGGCAGGTAGCTGGCCCCGTCCCCACCATACCTTTGCTCAAAACGCAGTTTTAACTCGGGAGGTAGGCGGGACAACACAATGTGTAATAAAAGGAAGGACCACTGGTCCACGGGAAGCTCTAAACGCTTAAGAGCGTTGCAGGCTACAATCAGTGGATTTAAGAGCGATTCTCTTAAATGAGACACCCCATAGACACGTGGCAGCGCTAGAATTTGTGCCACGTGTGTGTCTGCTAACCGGCGCACGTTGGCATACCGCCGAGTCAGTAGTTCCCGCGCGGTGGTATAACTCTCCTCGGAGAGGTCTAGGTGGCTAACTAAACCCAGAGCCTCTCCCTGCAGGGAAGAGAGTAGATAGGCCAGTTTCTGGCAGGGAGACAGGTCTCTTCTCGCGTCCACCAGGCTATCAAAGAGGCTGAGAAAGCCTAGCCACTCGCTCAGGTTGCCAGAAAAGTGGGGCAAGTTTATTGTTGGCAACTTGCCCTGTAACGCAGGCTGAGTGGTGGGTCTGGTGGGAGACTCAAGAATAGAGCTCATTCTCGCCTCCTTCTTGAGCCTCGCGGCCTCCTCCACCAGACCGTCTGTCAGCTCAAAAAACTGTTCGTAGTCCCGCACTGAGGACTCCAGCGATTCCTTAGGTAGCTCCAATGCCATGAGGTCTCGGAAGGCCTCTTCGACGACTGCCTGCCTGGTCCGCACCTGCTCGCACCGCTGGAGCAGTGCGGATGCCCGGTCCACCCGGCCTACCAAGGCGTTGGCTGTAGCAGCCCAACGCAGCTCTGATTGAATTTGCACGCTCAATTTTTTGTGGGCTGCCATCTTAGGTAGGTACAAAACAACTTAAATAAAGGTAGTTACAACAAATAGATAACAAAATCAAAACAAAGTTATTTGTTACAAGTTATGTTTCAACTTCAACCAAACAAATTAATAATCAAACAAGAATTACCCACTTCAAACACAAACAAATTACTACTTAAATACTATTTATTAATTAGAATTATTTACTTTAAAACAAGAATTATTTATTTTAAATACATCAAACAAACTACTCTGTTACCTAACCAGGAGGAGTTCTAGTAAACAAACAAAGTATTTGTTGGTTAAAAGTTCCAAAAGATACAAATTAAGCTATCAACAATCTATGTTAAGTCAATCAATAACATAAATTAAGATAAAAGAAAAATTAAGTTTTTAATTACCCGTACTAAGCCACTAGACTCATACTAGGTACTGCAAATTACAAATTGGCTTGGTTGAGAACCTACAATTATCAAATTATATTAATATTAAGTTTATTTATTACAATCTACATCTAACTGTTGGCCAGTTACGGGCCACAAACAACAATTAGATACTATTAATTATTAATCAACAAAAATTAACAAAACAAAATCTCAATAATTGCAATCATTATACAGGCCTACATGTGACAAGGCAGGCTATGTACTAGTAACTCAATAAGCCTGTGTATTAATAAGTTATAAATCAATCAGTTTACAATTAATGAGTTAACCCTAGAACGGCCAAGTTAAGTCACAGTAATGCCAAATCTGTCCGAGGAATCAATTTAACCGCGCTCTGCTACCAAATGTTGAGGCCAACGGCTTGGCCAACGAGTCAAGGCCTGGAACCCTGGTTATAGGGGCCCATCAGCTATAACCTGAGTCCAGGGTCGCTGCCCTAAGGGCCTTTAACCGCGGTCAGATTTGTTCTCAACGTAACTTAATGGTAGGGTTGCACTGACCTTCCTTTGCAGCATTCAATCCTGGTACGGCCTGAGATGGTATGAGAGTGGTGGTGTGGTGTATTGTGGAGTTGAGTGTAATGTGAACTTCTCAGGCCGCTAGCAGTAGCGGGCAGGCTGCCAGCTATGGCCTGCAGTTGTAGACGTTGGGCTGGCGTAGCACTGTACACTTGGTTTATCACTAAGAAGACCAACTAGAGGTGGTCGAAGTCACTTTTTCACACTTAACGTGGCGAGCAAAAAAAACCACTTGTTAAGGGTCGCCTTTTGTTACAAATAACACGTTAAACCGTAATAAACCAAATCTAAACTAGCGGCACGCTATGATGGCCGGTTTGACACATTACAATAGTGATGTGGAATGTCAATTTATTCTCGAACAAAAAACAATTAAGTTTTGTTTTTGTACCTGATTAAATAGGTTTAATAAAACAAAAATGTATATGTTTATTTAATTTATTTGAACGAACTGAATATTTGAATGAAAATGAATATACATACTTTATATGCACACAAGAAACATATGAATACAAAAGATACCAAAAAAGGTGCCACAAAAGGCCATAATTAATCAGATTCGTCCATACTACTATTTTCACTGTCGTCACTGCTATCATCACCTACATTAATAATTATATGTTCGTTTTCTATAATATTATCTATTTTCACATCTCTTTCATAATCTTCCCTTATTAATTTAACAGTTCTATTCACAACCTTTTCCCAGTCTCCTTTAGTCACATGTTCACAAGCTTCTTCTAATAATTTTAGCATTTTTTTTGTGGTAAATGGGGGTTCTGTATTGTGTCTTGCAGCATATCCCTTAATTTGAGCCCACACCAACTCAATCGCATTATACTCACAATGGTAAGGCGGTAACCGTATAACTCTGTGCCCATGTTCTAATGCTATTTCGTCAATGACGTATCGGATCTTGGTTGGTTTGTTTTCTTTTAAAAGACGTACTAATTCCGCTTTTAACATATTCATGTTTGCATCTACGCCATTTTTACGAAGCCATGCGACGATATCAGCTTTCTTTTGGGATTGGGCAGGTGGCTTGTCAATTTGCATCGAGTGGTATGGGGCGTTGTCCATAATTATAATAGATGGTTCAGGGAGGCTACACAACATTGAGGTAAACCATTCAGTAAACTTTTCTCCATTCATGTCTTCATGATAGTCTCCAGTGGTTTTTGACGCAAAAGCCATGAGAGAACCTTCGACAAACCCGTTGATGGTTCCGGCGTGACAAATTATAAGTCGCGATCCTTTTCCTACAGGAAATTTGGAAGTAGATGCTGCTGTGTCATCGTTCCAAGAACGGCCTACAGTATGGTTAGCATTAAGCCATGTTTCATCCAAGAACACAACATTTTGCCAATTTTTGATTTCTTTCACTTGCCGTAAAAAAGTATACCTTGCCATCGCTATATCAAATCTTTCCATCAATATTTTGCGTTTGTTACATTTTTTGTATCGAAATCCAATGGTCTTCAAAATCTTCGTTAAAGAACTTTCCCCACCGAAGAATAATCCAGCTTCCTTCAGTGAATGCACCAACTTTTTTCTTGTTGGATACTCCTTCTGTAAATAGTAGCCGTAAACATGTCTTCGGATAGCATCGGCATCAAAGCTATCGATGCCTACGACTGGTTTTGCTCGTTTTCTCTTTTTTGGTGTGTGAAGTTTATTTTCTTCTGTGCCAGTCTCGCCATATTTTTTTTTAGTTATCCGTCTAACAGTTCGTTGTCCAATATTAAGCGCATCAGCTACGCGTTCAACCACTGACGTTATAGGTAAAATTGGCCCTCCATTTTGAGCTTCACGATCGAAATAGTTACGAAGGCGTATTACGAACTCACGTGTCTGACTATTTAGAACAGTTCTCTGCGTACGTTCGGTCATATCGACGAAATCCACAACAAAGGGCTTGAACAGAGTCCAAATTAACGAGCAAGGGTCAACAGTAATGCAGTATCAATATTTGAAATCCAAAGCCAGGTCAAAACTATATCACAATCGCATTGCACTGACAGTTTATACTTTTCGAAGCAACGTCAATTCGAAACTGCTTTGTTTTGCATTGAGCATTGACGCGAGTTTGCCGGAGGTAGTAGTTGTGCTAGCCAGCGATCCTATGTGACGATCGTATTAGATTCCATTTTTAAAAATTTTCAATTTAGAAAACCAAATGCCGAGTTGTGGTATATATCATATAAAAATAAAAATTTTACCTTTTGTATGAAACAGCTGATATTTTTTTGCGATTTCAGAGGTTTGTCCACATAGTGAAAATTGTTCATATTCACAAGTACATTCACCCCTTAAATGGTTCAAACTGATTTTTCTACACTTGTATACATTTTAGAAATCAATTTAATAAATAAATTTTGAGTCCTAAACCTAAAACTACATTCGATAAAATTTATGAATCTCTGCACATCACTATCGTCAATAAAGTAATACAATTATTTCCTTCAAAGTCGTTATCAATTAATACGGAACTTCATGAGCGGACAAACGTCAAACCGGCCATCATAGCGTGCCGCTAGTATAGACACTAAAAACAGCAAAAACGTGCGCGAGACGACCGGAATTTTTTGTGAATACGTATTAGCTGTCAAAAAGCAAAAAGGAACTTGCAAACCACACCCAAAATCGCGGCAAGTTTTTCCTTTCAAGTGTCATCTGTCAATTTCATTGCGAGCCAAAGAGGTTGCTAGCGCCATCGACCATGGAACAAGGAATTATGGCGCGAACAAGTAGTTTCGGCGTGATGCGCGGCCAAGATACAGACAGACAGACAGACAGACAGACAGACAGACAGACAGACAGACAAAAAATTAAAAAAAAATTGTTTTAGCTTCAGTATCGATTATAGAGTGCCCTCAAACAAAAATTTTCAAAATATCTTCAATGTACAGAATTGGACCTGTTACAGTTTTATTATATTCCGAAAGAATTGCTAGATTTGCCACTGCACAAATTTAAACAATGCGTAAAAACTCACTTACTGAGTCGCGCTTATTACAAAGTTAATGATTTTCTTAATGACAAAGTTGCATGGGATCTTAAAATTAGTGTTTGAATAATATTATTCAGTTCGATGTTTTGATACGGGTAGACTAAGTATGTCACGCTCTCTTTAAACATTTCTGTGGTGGTGTCGTGTGGTCCGGGTCGGAAGTTAAATAAAATGAAGTTATAATTTCAAAGCTCGCAAGTAGCCGCGGTTTAATAACTTAGACTTAATTTGAGCCAAAGTTCGTTTCCAAAAAGCGTTAAAGTTAAGTCTTGACCTCGTTGCAGTAAGAAGGCTTGTTGAGAAATCATTTTAATGTAGTTTTGCGCTCTAAATAATTGTTAGACATAACGCTGGCCGTGCTGTCAACGTTGTCCACCTGCAGTCCAGCGCTGGACGTAGTCTTTTGGACTTCCACGCGTCATCCGCTAACGTCAGAATGCACTTCTTTTATAGAAACAAAAAAATTGGTTGTCTGTAGAGTCGGTTTACGGACGATAGTTTTACGTGATAACGTCTTAAAGAAACATTGATGAATAAATGTGTCACAAGCCAACGCTTGGGATGATCGTGCCTCTCTATCGCTTGTTCCGCGCTCTCGGTTGCACGCTCAGGCTCAAGCGGAACGTGACACTTTTTCGTGCGTGCAGCCGGTGTTCATCGATTTATAAGACGTTATCACGTCAAAATATCAGATGAAAGTTAAACTACTTAATCAAGAAAATAGTTTAAAAACTAACCGTTGTGTTGGAGTTAGGAATAATGAAACTACACTTTTTACTTGCAAAATATACAAATTATTGTGTTAGCCAAAACTTTACAACTTTGTCGATAGATGACGCTACACTGCTCCGAAAGTTTACATTATTCAAAATAATTTTATTTATTTTAGTAATTTATTCTAGCATTGTTTTTGGGACACTTTAACAAGTACAATACTAATTATAAACTTATTATATCGAGCGAGCGAAGCAGCGGCTGGGTCATGCGTTGCTCGTGAACGGGTTCCACCTGCGGGAATGAGGCTACTTTCTGTCTTCCCGTCTTAACATGTATTGAATTTTAAGTAGGTATGTTTTTGTGGAACTTTCCGTCATTGTGGAAACACTGCATACATAGCAAAGTATCTATTGTATTGTAAACTTGTTTTGAAAAGTGCACCCGCCGAGTTTCTTGCTGGTTCTTCTTAGCAGGAAGGGCATTCCGAACCAGTGGTAGACTCTTCGACGATTCAAAAGCACTTGTAAAAAAGTTTATTTGAATAAAAAATATTTCTATTCTATTCTCGCGAGTTCTTAGTTTGTGGCGAATCATTCTATTATAACTAAGTGTGTAAGTAAAACCCTGTTGTTACTGTTAGTATATCAATACATAAATTAAATCATGATTATTTGTAAAATAAAAATGATTTCTCACCCCTGCAAAAATGACGCCTACGGTCATCTCTCTCGGGGAGAGGCCTTTGACGGCATACCACGGCGCCGCCGGTATGCTTTGAAGTGCAAAGTGATTTCGCAGTAAGCTCAGATGTTTCAAACATTTTTGGAGTTTAGTAAAAATTCGAGGAGTAAAATCTACTTATGAATGACCTTGTTACGTTTTTCACAACGATGCAAATTTCTACCCTTACGTTGAGTAAATAAGGTTGGTTTTCGCTTGAGTTGTCGAATGCCCGCATTACGTTTTTCACAACGATGCAAATTTCTACCCTAACGTTGAGTAAATAAGGTTGGTTTTCATGCGAAAGAGTTTTCCGAGGGAAGCCGTGACCTCGTTACGTTTTTCACAACGATGCAAATTTCTACCCTAACGTTGAGTAAATAAGGTTGGTTTTTAATTCAAGATTATCTACTCACATGTAGATCAGCGCCATCTTTCGGCTTATGTGTAAACTATTTTGAATAGCAACGCAACAACAGTAAGCTGCAATGCTTCCATTCCTCTGTTGTACGCCCTAAAACCCTGCGATAACAGCACTGCTAACATAATAGTTCGAGCTATTTACAATAGATGGCCGTATTTGATATTAAATACCTAGCACAATTAGATACTATTGAAGTATAAAATAAACTCCAGTCGTGCGTCGGAGCTGACACACACACTTTTTTTTAATGCGTCCATTTTATGCGCGTAGGAGCTGCGCGAGGCATGGGCGCGGCGTCGGGCGGCTGGCGCGCGCGCGTCGCCGCGTGCCGCGAGTCGCGCAAGCTGGTGCTGGTCATCGTGGCCATCGCGCTGCTGCTCGACAACATGCTGCTGACCACCGTCGGTGAGTGCTGCGGTCCGCGCGAGGCGTGGGCGCGGCGTCGGGCGGCTGGCGCGCGTGCGTCGCCGCGTGCCGCGAGTCGCGCAAGCTGGTGCTGGTCATCGTGGCCATCGCGCTGCTGCTCGACAACATGCTGCTGACCACCGTCGGTGAGTGCTGCGGTCCGCGCGAGGCGTGGGCGCGGCGTCGGGCGGCTGGCGCGCGCGCGTCGCCGCGTGCCGCGAGTCGCGCAAGCTGGTGCTGGTCATCGTGGCCATCGCGCTGCTGCTCGACAACATGCTGCTGACCACCGTCGGTGAGTGCTGCGGTCCGCGCGAGGCGTGGGCGCGGCGTCGGGCGGCTGGCGCGCGCGCGTCGCCGCGTGCCGCGAGTCGCGCAAGCTGGTGCTGGTCATCGTGGCCATCGCGCTGCTGCTCGACAACATGCTGCTGACCACCGTCGGTGAGTGCTGCGGTCCGCGCGAGGCGTGGGCGCGGCGTCGGGCGGCTGGCGCGCGCGCGTCGCCGCGTGCCGCGAGTCGCGCAAGCTGGTGCTGGTCATCGTGGCCATCGCGCTGCTGCTCGACAACATGCTGCTGACCACCGTCGGTGAGTGCTGCGGTCCGCGCGAGGCGTGGGCGCGGCGTCGGGCGGCTGGCGCGCGCGCGTCGCCGCGTGCCGCGAGTCGCGCAAGCTGGTGCTGGTCATCGTGGCCATCGCGCTGCTGCTCGACAACATGCTGCTGACCACCGTCGGTGAGTGCTGCGGGCCGTGCGAGCGTGGGCGCGCGCTGGAGCCGCGCGAGGCGTGGGCGCGGCGTCGGGCGGCTGGCGCGCGCGCGTCTCCGCGTGCCGCGAGTCGCGCAAGCTGGTGCTGGTCATCGTGGCCATCGCGCTGCTGCTCGACAACATGCTGCTGACCACCGTCGGTGAGTGCTGCGGGCCGTGCGAGCGTGGGCGCGCGCTGGAGCCGCGCGAGGCGTGGGCGCGGCGTCGGGCGGCTGGCGCGCGCGCGTCGCCGCGTGCCGCGAGTCGCGCAAGCTGGTGCTGGTCATCGTGGCCATCGCGCTGCTGCTCGACAACATGCTGCTGACCACCGTCGGTGAGTGCTGCGGTCCGCGCGAGGCGTGGGCGCGCGCAGGAGCCGCGCGAGGCGTGGGCGCGGCGTCGGGCGGCTGGCGCGCGCGCGTCGCCGCGTGCCGCGAGTCGCGCAAGCTGGTGCTGGTCATCGTGGCCATCGCGCTGCTGCTCGACAACATGCTGCTCACCACCGTCGGTGAGTGCTGCGGTCCGCGCGAGGCGTGGGCGCGCGCAGGAGACGCGCGAGGCGTGGGCGCGGCGTCGGGCGGCTGGCGCGCGCGCGTCGCCGCGTGCCGCGAGTCGCGCAAGCTGGTGCTGGTCATCGTGGCCATCGCGCTGCTGCTCGACAACATGCTGCTGACCACCGTCGGTGAGTGCTGCGGGCCGTGCGAGCGTGGGCGCGCGCTGGAGCCGCGCGAGGCGTGGGCGCGGCGTCGGGCGGCTGGCGCGCGCGCGTCTCCGCGTGCCGCGAGTCGCGCAAGCTGGTGCTGGTCATCGTGGCCATCGCGCTGCTGCTCGACAACATGCTGCTCACCACCGTCGGTGAGTGCTGCGGGCCGTGCGAGCGTGGGCGCGCGCAGGAGCCGCGCGAGGCGTGGGCGCGGCGTCGGGCGGCTGGCGCGTGCGCGTCGCCGCGTGCCGCGAGTCGCGCAAGCTGGTGCTGGTCATCGTGGCCATCGCGCTGCTGCTCGACAACATGCTGCTGACCACCGTCGGTGAGTGCTGCGGTCCGCGCGAGGCGTGGGCGCGGCGTCGGGCGGCTGGCGCGCGCGCGTCGCCGCGTGCCGCGAGTCGCGCAAGCTGGTGCTGGTCATCGTGGCCATCGCGCTGCTGCTCGACAACATGCTGCTCACCACCGTCGGTGAGTGCTGCGGTCCGCGCGAGGCGTGGGCGCGCGCAGGAGACGCGCGAGGCGTGGGCGCGGCGTCGGGCGGCTGGCGCGCGCGCGTCGCCGCGTGCCGCGAGTCGCGCAAGCTGGTGCTGGTCATCGTGGCCATCGCGCTGCTGCTCGACAACATGCTGCTGACCACCGTCGGTGAGTGCTGCGGGCCGTGCGAGCGTGGGCGCGCGCTGGAGCCGCGCGAGGCGTGGGCGCGGCGTCGGGCGGCTGGCGCGCGCGCGTCGCCGCGTGCCGCGAGTCGCGCAAGCTGGTGCTGGTCATCGTGGCCATCGCGCTGCTGCTCGACAACATACTGCTGACCACCGTCGGTGAGTGCTGCGGTCCGCGCGAGGCGTGGGCGCGCGCAGGAGCCGCGCGAGGCGTGGGCGCGGCGTCGGGCGGCTGGCGCGCGCGCGTCGCCGCGTGCCGCGAGTCGCGCAAGCTGGTGCTGGTCATCGTGGCCATCGCGCTGCTGCTCGACAACATGCTGCTGACCACCGTCGGTGAGTGCTGCGGTCCGCGCGAGGCGTGGGCGCGCGCAGGAGCCGCGCGAGGCGTGGGCGCGGCGTCGGGCGGCTGGCGCGCGCGCGTCGCCGCGTGCCGCGAGTCGCGCAAGCTGGTGCTGGTCATCGTGGCCATCGCGCTGCTGCTCGACAACATGCTGCTGACCACCGTCGGTGAGTGCTGCGGTCCGCGCGAGGCGTGGGCGCGGCGTCGGGCGGCTGGCGCGCGCGCGTCGCCGCGTGCCGCGAGTCGCGCAAGCTGGTGCTGGTCATCGTGGCCATCGCGCTGCTGCTCGACAACATGCTGCTGACCACCGTCGGTGAGTGCTGCGGTCCGCGCGAGGCGTGGGCGCGGCGTCGGGCGGCTGGCGCGCGCGCGTCGCCGCGTGCCGCGAGTCGCGCAAGCTGGTGCTGGTCATCGTGGCCATCGCGCTGCTGCTCGACAACATGCTGCTGACCACCGTCGGTGAGTGCTGCGGTCCGCGCGAGGCGTGGGCGCGGCGTCGGGCGGCTGGCGCGCGCGCGTCGCCGCGTGCCGCGAGTCGCGCAAGCTGGTGCTGGTCATCGTGGCCATCGCGCTGCTGCTCGACAACATGCTGCTGACCACCGTCGGTGAGTGCTGCGGTCCGCGCGAGGCGTGGGCGCGGCGTCGGGCGGCTGGCGCGCGCGCGTCGCCGCGTGCCGCGAGTCGCGCAAGCTGGTGCTGGTCATCGTGGCCATCGCGCTGCTGCTCGACAACATGCTGCTGACCACCGTCGGTGAGTGCTGCGGTCCGCGCGAGGCGTGGGCGCGGCGTCGGGCGGCTGGCGCGCGCGCGTCGCCGCGTGCCGCGAGTCGCGCAAGCTGGTGCTGGTCATCGTGGCCATCGCGCTGCTGCTCGACAACATGCTGCTGACCACCGTCGGTGAGTGCTGCGGTCCGCGCGAGGCGTGGGCGCGGCGTCGGGCGGCTGGCGCGCGCGCGTCGCCGCGTGCCGCGAGTCGCGCAAGCTGGTGCTGGTCATCGTGGCCATCGCGCTGCTGCTCGACAACATGCTGCTGACCAACGTCGGTGAGTGCTGCGGTCCGCGCGAGGCGTGGGCGCGGCGTCGGGCGGCTGGCGCGCGCGCGTCGCCGCGTGCCGCGAGTCGCGCAAGCTGGTGCTGGTCATCGTGGCCATCGCGCTGCTGCTCGACAACATGCTGCTGACCACCGTCGGTGAGTGCTGCGGTCCGCGCGAGGCGTGGGCGCGGCGTCGGGCGGCTGGCGCGCGCGCGTCGCCGCGTGCCGCGAGTCGCGCAAGCTGGTGCTGGTCATCGTGGCCATCGCGCTGCTGCTCGACAACATGCTGCTCACCACCGTCGGTGAGTGCTGCGGTCCGCGCGAGGCGTGGGAGCGCGCAGGAGCCGCGCGAGGGTGGGCGCGCGCAGGAGACGCGCGAGGCGTGGGCGCGCGCAGGAGCCGCGCGAGGCGTGGGCGCGCGCAGGAGCCGCGCGAGGCGTGGGCGCGCGCAGGAGCCGCGCGAGGCGTGGGCGCTCGCAGGAGACGCGCGAGGCGTGGGCGCGCGCAGGAGACGCGCGAGGCAGGCCGCGGCATCCGCCATAACAACTGCGACATGGAACAGGAAAGTAATGGATATAATGCAACTGCTTGCTATGAAAGATTAAGAAAGTAATAGATATCCTAACAGATCGGGGCAGCATGAATAATGCAGGACATCAGTGGATTGCCGCGGGGGGTCGGAGCGGCGGGGGGTCGGGGGGCGCTTCATTTACACAAGGAGCGCCCGCTTGTGCGGACAGACGGACAGAGCTTTTGTTCTCATTGATTTATTGACCGCAGCAAAGTGAGGTCTTTGAGTGTACAGTGCGACAAGTATAACTTGGCGCGGCTGTGCGCCACTGTGCTCAACATTAGTATTGCCATTGTATAGAACATGAGACTATATTTGGGAAAAAACAATTTTAATTTACACAATAAACGCAAAAGCATACAACGAGATCCAATAGTGAATTTTCAAGATGGCCATGGAGTACCTATAAGAATTGGATAACCAAATTAGTTCCTCAAAACGCCACCGCCAACTTATACTTGTGGCACTATACCTACTCGTGTTGAGTCTGTCAGAGACTTGCAACACGTCTCCAGGCCGGCTCTTAAAGCTGCACCAATCATCGGTGCAGTCTCAACTGTAGGGATTGGCTGAATTCATAGGGATCTCGCTGCATCAAAGCATTTTAACCAAAAGTAATAGAGTGCCAACCAACCAGAGGGCGTTGCGACCGTCTCACTGATGCGATCATTTGTGGACAATCCTACATCAAATCATCTGTTCTGTTCTGTTTAAAAATCTATAAACTATCGTTTTTGTTTTCTCTTTTCTGCTACACCCGATTGTTCCGTTGTCGGATGATGTAATTAATAAGTGCTAAGTTTCATTGGTAACAATTTAGGTTTAAGCATTATATATCTGTTTTAGTTTAAATATATTTATAACACTGTATGTTTCCAAAAAATAAATAAATAAAAAATGAAAATCAAATAATATATTTTTAACAACTTATAACATTTGTCAGACAAAATATTTTGAGTTACAAAAAAAAAAGGGTGATTTACACGATAGGCAGGTTAGAGATCCATATAGCCCCGTGATTCCTCGACTGTGCCTCAAGAGGGTCCGAAAGACATTTGTGGGAATGGGTGTGATGTTCTATAATAAAATTCCACAGTCGATCTTAGACTTGCCTTTACACAAGTTTAAGAAAGCAATCAAAACTTCTCTCATGGAATAAGCATAGTATACAATTGAAGACTATATAAATGACAAAAAAGCGTGGATATAATTCGCTCCAGCGAGCCATGCGACAGTAATGATTAACCTGTACTATATTGTAAAATTTTTTTGAAAAGAGCAACCGCCAAGTTTCTTGCTGTTTCTTCTCGACAGGAAGGGCATTCCGAACCAGTGGTAGACTCATCGACAATTCAAAAGCAGTTGTAAAAAGTTTATTTGAATAAAAAATATTTCTATTCTATTCTATTCATAATGACTTTAAGGGTCGATTTCACCAACGTAAAATAAGTCTTTATTCGAACGTCAATTTTATATTTTGACAGAGTTTTCGATACAATAATTACTGTCAAAAAGCTCAATTTATCTCTCGGATAAACGTCACTCCATGTTCTTATTTTGACAGAGTTTTCGATACAATAACTGTCAAAAAGCCCAATTTATCCCTCTGATAAACGTCACTCGATGCTCTTGAAATCGGCACATAGTAATAAAAATTATTAAAAAAATCGGCCAAGTGCGAGTCGGGCCTCGCTCTTTTAGGGTTCCGTTAAAAAAAATTAAATTAAAATATTTCCATGTACCCATTGAAATATTTTAATTTAATTTTTTTAATTTAATTTAATTTTTATTATTTGTTGTTATAGCGGCAAAAGAAATACATAATATGTGAAAATTTCATCTGTCTATCTATTACGGTTTACGAGATACAGCCCGCTGACAGACGGACGGACGGACGGACGGACGGACAGCGTAGGCTTAGTAATAGGGTCCCGTTGGTACCCTTTGGGTACGGAACCCTAAAAAACAACTTCATACGCCACTACAAAGTATAAAATAATTTTAAACGATGAAACCGCAACGCTACCCCGACTTCAACATACGTGTAAAAACTAAAATTATTATTTATACTTTGTAGTGGCATTTGATGTCGTTTTTTTAAATTTATATATTATAGTTGTAAGCTTTTTAGTGCAGCTTCATAAGATCAATCTTCACATTCTCTGATCACGATCGACTTGCTCTTATTCATTGAGGAGTTCTGTCCTCCGTCACCGAAGATATTCATCAGATCTTCAACAAATTTAAACTAAAAGGACCAACTAGACGGTATGTCACGTTTTTAAAATAAAAAAATATAAGTATTGAAAACGATTCAGATTTGACGGAGTTTTGGAGTAACATCGAAAAAACAATACGCGTCGAATTGATAACCTTTTTTTTGAAGTTGGTTGAAAACTTAACTCCACACGGAACAAGTCGCGAGCAAGAGCTAGTTTTAAATAAATAGTTGTACAAGTTTCATCTCAACTTTTACTTTTAAAAGTTAGACAAGTAACGTCAAAGCAGTAGCCGGCAACGATTTTCCTGTAAATACTTACTGAATCTTTGTTCTTTCTGAAAGAACGCAACAAAGTTTAGTAAATAACTTGAAGTTAGGTAGAAATGTTCTCAAGTGTTTTCCCCATTTAGATCCAATTCGTGGGTTCGATTCCAGCGCCTAAAATAATATTATACAAGTGAAAATTGAAAATTTAAAACACCTCCAACATAAAATGAATCCTTGGCCGGACTATGTATGATACACCTGACATGCCTTAAAGTGGATTATACGGATCTGCCCGTGAAAATCAAATTGAATTTAGTTTTTCGCAATTTGTAAATTAATACGACAAAGTAAGCACAATACATGGCACTCTAATTGCGACAATGACAGTATCATCTTCACAGGTTTACATAAAAATCTTTACTTTAAAGTGTCCAGTTTAAGAAATTAGTCAGAATATCGACTAATTTGTGAGTAACTCACGTCAAACTCGATACTCTGACTAATTTCTTAAACTGGACACTTTCAAGTAAAAAATTTTAATACACATGTGAAGATGATACTGCCATTGGCGCAATTAGAATGCCATAAGCGTACTTTGTCGTATTAGTTTACAAATT
Source organism: Oeneis ivallda (assembly GCA_029955525.1). NCBI lineage: Eukaryota > Metazoa > Arthropoda > Insecta > Lepidoptera > Nymphalidae > Oeneis > Oeneis ivallda. Next base: position 2,502,006 of record JARPMR010000021.1, read on the forward strand.
GCGAAAAACCAAATTAAATTTGAATTTCGCGGGCAGACCCGCTTAGTTCGCCATAGGCACACGAGGAGAGTTTCTCGAATACGATCGAAATTTTCTACACTTGTATTTGAGCATCGCTTAAAACTGATGCGAGTTTTTGTCATAATCCTACTAATTTTGTAGATGGAAAAGTTTGTGAGGATGTATGGATAGATGGATGTTTGGATGGATAGATGTTTGTTACTCTATAACTACACAACGAATGAACCGATTTGACTGAAATTTGGGACGGAGATAGCTCTTACCCAGGATTAACACATAGGCTACATTTTATCTCGGAAAATTAAAAAACTTTAATCTACGCGGACGAAGTCGCGGGCATCATCTAGTGTATAATAATATTATTATAATGCAATATATTTTATGATCGCGGGCGAGAATTGTATGGAAAATTATCTGAAACTCTCCTTGTCTGACTGAGCCTTAAAGCGAATTACTACGAGATAGAAGAATCTCCTAATCGTCCTGCTAATAGCGACAGATTACCCGCAAAGTGGTTTAAAGCGAACACTTTAAAGTCATAATTACCCTCTTACGAGTCGGTCCCCCCCCCCACCCCCGCCCGCGGGGCGCAGTGAAACTCATTTGGTGGCCTCATCAAAAGTCTCGACTGTAGGGATGTTACACGTGTTACACGTTGATAAATGTTTTAACGATAATATAGCCCAACGGTTAAATATGCGGACTGAATATTGCAGGTCGCAGGTTCGATCCCCACCCGGTGCACTATTGTCGTACACACTCCTGGCACAAGCTTTGGCCAACGAGTCTTCACACGCTTTAGTTGAATATACCGTTGACCAGATTTCGTTTTTATTTGTTCTTATTTTTTCCCCTTATTATTATTGTCCCCCTCGAATCTTTTTTCTTACCTGTTGAGTTTTTGTTTTCCTTAAAATTATGTAAATTATTCTATCTGTGAAAAATTCTATTTACTTTTTTATATTAACTATAAGGTTTCCTTGTAAAGTAAAATAAAATAAAATTTTCACTTATTTGGAGGAGAGAGAAGGTTACATTAATTTAAGGAGGCTAATATTATTCTTAAAAAAATTCGATCCGAATCTTCTCTAGTGGTTAACCAATTGAATTAAAATTCGGGATGGGTCCAAAAATTAATTAGATTCTCAGTTTAGCAACCTACAGTAGGAATTTTTTCAATTGCCACTTCAAACTCAAATTTATTTATTACAATGTGGGCCAAACTGTCGCTCTTATGACAAATCAAAACTCTACCACCCTCTCAAAATTCATAAAGCAGATTTGACTAGGAGAGTACTAGAATATAGCAATTAAGAGTAATGTTTCGCTCGTTTTATTCAACCAGCGCAACACTTGGGTGTCTAACGTAGGAGAAATAATAATCGGGAGATCAATTAATAAATAGTAACCGAACCTAATAATATTGGCAAGTTTGAATCAGCGACACTCCTGGCTCGGGCTCAACTTACAGAAAATAAGTACTTAATCATACTAAAATTATAAACTAGCTGATGCCCGCGACTTCGTCCGCGTGGATTTAGTTTTTAAAACCCCTCGGGAACTCTTTGATTTTCCGGGATAAAAGTAGCCTACTTTAGCCTGACTCTCCAGGTACTCAACTATACCCATGCAAAAAATCAAGTCAATCCGTAGCTTTGTAGCGGCGTGATTGAAGGACAAACCAACAACTAACAAACACACTTTCGCATTTATAATATTAGTATGGTGTGAAAGTGTGTTTGTTGGTTTGACCTTCAATCACACTGCAACAGAGCTACGTATCGACGTGATTTTTTGCATGGGTATAGTTGAAAACCCGGAGAGTGACATAGGCTACTTTTTATCCCGGAAAATCAAAGAGTTCCCGAGGGATTTGAAAAACTAAATCCACGCGGACGAAGTCGCGGGCATCAGCTAGTACAGAATATTGATGTAAAAAGACCATGCTTTGGTCGTCCAAGTGGAAAACGGCCTATTTTAAAGACAAAATAATGTCCACAAAAAAAATTGGTTGTCTGTAAAGTCGGTTTACGGACGTTAGTTTTACGTCATAACGTCACAAAGAAACATTGACGATGACTGGCGGGCGCCACAAGCCTACGCTTGGGCCGATCGTGCCTCTCTATCAGCCGGTGTTTGTCGATTTATAAGACGTTATCACGTCAAAAATATTATGCTTACGAATATCGATAAACTAAGTCACATCCCTAATCTCGGAGGTTGGCGCATCACTAATTCGATTATCCGTAGCAGAAATCACTTTGAAAGCGAGAAGCGTTTAATTCAGTTTGCTTCCGCTTACAGAGCGACACTACGTCTCTGACGCCATGACACTTAGCTAAGTCAAATTCAAATTTATTTATTTTACGATGATTTCACGTAGGCCAACCTGCGGCTCTATGATGACACGTCGTGACTCTACCACCTTTCAATATAATCATTTTTTACAATATTATTACGTAGCTATTACACTGTAATAAGTTTTTCTATTTGAAATTGCCGGATGCCAAGCCGATTTAACCCATGCAACTTTGTTAGAATAGAATAGAATATAATATTTCCACAATGAGGGGAACTTCCAAAAAAGCGTACAATTCAATTCATGTTAAGACGGGTACATAGAAAGTAGCCCCATTCCCGCCGGTGACACCCGTTCACGAGCATGACGCATGACCCAGCCGTTGCTTGCTTCGCTCGACCATATTTGAGGGAACGTCATCACGTGTATCTTTCATGAAAATACAATGATTTGAATGCTTATTAGTTACTAGCTGATGCCCGCGTCTTCGTCCGAGTAGATTTCGTTTTTAAAATCCCTCGGGAACTCCTTGATTTTCCGGGATAAAATATGGCCTAGGTATGTCACTCTCCGGGTACTCAACTGTACCCATGCAAAAAAATCACGTCGATCCGTAGCTCTGTTGTGGCGTGATTGAAGGACAAACCAACAAACCAACAAAAAAAACACACTTTCTCATTTATAATATTAGTATGATTATTTAACCAACAGTATCCGCCAGCGCTTTAGTTTTAAAATCCTACAGATATTATTAAATGGAAGGTGAGAATGACTCAAAAAAAATTCCCTCTTCTTCTCCACATAGGCAGTAATGTTTGTGGTATGAGAGCGGTACGACAATTTGTGCAACAGGTGGAGTTTGAACCGTCAACATTTCTGTCACTCCTTTATTGGTTGTGCTATAATTATAGGCTCTCAAAATTAACTCTAAAAACTTGGTAGACCGACGGGTCTCAGGGGCTCATTGTGGTAGACTCATCGACGATTCAAAAGCACTTGTAAAAAAGTTTATTCAAATAAAAAATATTGTGAGCCGTCGTGGGACGCCTGGCAGATGTGAAACATCGACATTATTTTTGTAAAAGTAATATGCAGAAGAGAACAGATTGTGATAGGAACTAAATATGTCACTAAGTATACATATAACATCGGATGCCGTGGCGACGCGTCGCCACACGAGAAATCTGTTTTACGTGCCGCTATAGATGTTTCACATCAAAAAATCTATTCTATTCTATTATTCTATTGGATTCAACAGTTGACGATAAAGACAATTTTTTAATGTCGATGAAATTTCATCGATTAGCACATTCATATCCCAACACTAGCGTGACACTCAAAAGCCGTGCAAGTGAGATCCGCGTTAATCGAATCAGTTCGCTGTAGAGCGGCCGCGGCCGTCCACGAGCAGCGCTCAGCGTCGCGTCAGCGGCGAGCGGAGCGGCAGCGACAAGGGGATAGGGATGTTGTCAACCAATCACACCTTAAAAAAGAACATTAGTCAAGTTGAATTTGACTACTATCCTCCTCTCCCCTCCAACTAAGCGGAAAGCTTGTGCCAGGAGTGGGTACGACAATAGTGCAACGGGTGGGGATCGAACCTGCGACCTTTCAGTTTTTAGTCCGCACCTATAACCGTTGGGCTATTGAGGCTATATTTGCATCGTATTCCTCAAAAATTGAATTTCAATTTGAAAATCTTTGCAATTGCGAATTGTGGAGTCAACCTGATGGTGCTCCGGTGTCGGAGCGAAACGTATGTCGAATGTTAAAGGCATTATTATGTTTGGCGGATTATAGCAAAGGAATTTTAATTTTTCTATAAATCGTAATTCCTCACTCCTGAGGGTCATCACTCCCTTGCATTATTTATAATAATGCGGCTGGTTCCTAGATTTTTCTGCATGTTTCTTGACTAATAGAAGAATAGAGTTGTCAAATGTGCGTAAAAATAATCGGGACCGACGGCTTTATGTGCTTCAGAGCGAAAAAGCCTTCAGACACTTTAAAGCTTTCAGCCGTAACAATAAGATAAGAGATAATCTTCACCCTTGTCTACTTACGTCCTCTATTATTATTTTTAAGGGTTGTTTTTATGTACATAAATAATAAAAATAAAAAATTGGCAGTCATAAGGACTGCCGATAGAAGTGAAAACTAGATTTCCTTATAATTAAAAAATATAAAATAAAAATAAATAAATAAATAAAAATAAAATAAATTATATACTTAAAAATAAATAAAAATAATTAAAAAAGCGCACTGTCACGTTTCGCGAGTGAGATTCGAACCTGCGACATCATACATTAAACGGTAAGGAATGCGGCTGCTGGCCGACCGCGCTGTACAAGTTTGCTTGAAAATCTCTAAAATGTTGAAAGCTTACTGAAATCTCCAGGTGACGATGGTGACGTTGACGATTTCGCGAAATCCATGTTTTTTGCTTACCCAAAAAAGTGCTAAACGCGGCTAAAGAAGTTTTCACTACCAAAATCACATCTCTCTCTCTCTCTCTGAATATTGAAACACCTCAGTGAGGATGAATAGAATAGAATAGAACAAAAATGTTTTTTATTCAAATAAACTTTTTTACCAGTGCTTTTGAACGTCGCGGTCGATGAATCTACTACTGGTTCGGAATGCCCTTCCTGCCGAGAAGAGCCAGCAAGAAACTCGGCGGTTGCTCTTTTCAAAACAAGTTTACAATACAGTAGATACTATGCTATGTACGCAGTGTTTCCACAATGAGTTCCACAAAAGCATATCTAATTATAATTCAACACATGTTAAGACGGGCAGAGAGAAAGTAGCCCAGTTGCCGCTGGTGGCACCCATTCACGAGCGTGACGCATAACCCAGCCATTGCTTCGCTCAACCATATTTGAGGGAACGTAACAGTTGAGTCAAGTTACAACAGAGTGTGAGTGTGAAACGCAGTTTAATCGCCCGTCGCTCGCACTAAAACCGCTACACGTATTTCCTTTGAAGTTCGTGGGTGTCGTCTGTGTTTGTGGGTAGCGCTTTAACTACTCTGCTGTCGAGAACAGATATAATAATTGAGTTTGCTTCGTCGAGACTCCACTTTGAAGCAAAATCCTAGACGCCAAAATAATAATGAGTAGTCCGTCGGCTTCGCACGGGTGGTGAATGGGAGACTACCACGAAATTCGAGAGGCTCTATCTACTCGCATAAGAGATAAAAGTACTTAATCTCTAAATATTGGATAGAAGCAGGCGTTACTCTGCGGAAGTTCATGATTAGCAAGAAAAGGTAAGAATTATTTTGCTACTAGCGGATGCCCGCGACTTCGTCCCTCCCGTCTCGTCGATCCCTCGGGAACTCTTTGATTTTCCGGGATAAAAAGTAGCCTATGTCACTCTCCAGGTCCTCAACTATACCTACCCATGCAAAAAATCACGTCGATCCGTAGCCCTGTTGCGGCGTGATTGAAGGACAAACCAACAAACAAGCACTTTTTCGCATTTATAATATTAGTAAGGATAATCCGCCAACAGAAAAATCTGTATGGTCAAATAGTATGTACCTATCTGTATGGTGGTGGCATTGCTTGCTTGGGAACTTTTCTTTCTTGCTTGGCCAACCAAGCATGCAGCATGAGTAGCACCTTCCCAAGAAGGTGAGCGGTGCTTAGCTTGTTACTGCATGTTTGATCATACTCATTTTTTTATGTTGGCGGATTATAGCAAAATAATTCTAACCTTTTCTTGCTACTTAATCTCTTTTAAATGATTCACGTAGGTAGTTACTGAATTTGCTTTAAATATTATAATGTCAAGGATGCATGCTTGGCGTCCAGCTGTCCACAAGATTGTGTAATATAGCTTATCACACTGTAATAGTTGCTTAAAGATATTTAACATTTTGTTTTGGAGCACCTGCTGAGTTTGTTGCCGGCTCTTCTCAGCAGAATCTGTTTTCCGAACCGTTGGTAGAGTCTCGACGTGTCATTAGATAGAGGCTCAGATTGGCCTACGTGAAATCAGACAGATCTATCGTTCGTAGATAATATATCGTTCTGCGTTCAGCAACATTAGCCGGGTAACGGGCGTAAGGCCCAAATTAGACGGAGCCTTGTTCATCGTTGCGAAAATTTTTACGAAAATGAACCGTCTTATTTTTTTTTAAATATTAGTCAAATTGATGTTGACTAATATTCTTCCTATCCCCTCCAACTAAGCGGAAAGCTTGAGCTAGGAGTGGGTACGACAATAGTGCAACGGGTGGGATTCGAAGCTGCGACCTTTCAGTTTTCTGAATTGTCTCTGGTCTGGTCTGGTGGGAGGCTTTAGCCGTGGCTAGTTACCACTCTACCGTCAAAGACGTGCCGCCAAGCGATTTAGCGTTCCGGCACGATGGCGTGTAGAAACAGATTAGGGGTATGGGTTGAATGTTCACTGCCATACCCCTTCCAAGTTAGCCCGCTACCATCTTAGACTGCAATGTCACTTACCATCAGGTGAGATCGCAGTCAAGGACTAGCTTATAATTGTCATCGAATAAAAAAAAAACCTTTAACCGTTGGGCTATTGAGGCTCTAATTCGGCCTAAGGCTGAATTTTCTACGGTAAATTTTTGGAATATTCGCAAAAATGAACGTTGAATGAGGCATCGTTTAATTTCAGCATAATCTACTGTTCATCCAAATCTGTTGAGATCGTTCCCTTAAATAGGTACGTTGTAACTCCGCTGCGTGTAATGGGAGCTCATTGAGTCTGTCACGTGGTTTAACCTCTGATTACGAACGTAACAGCGTTAACGTTTGTGTCATAAGCCTCGAGTTAACATAAACAAGGTGGAAGACTATACATCTTACACTAGATTCTAGTGAGAGATGTAGTTTTGACTTGTCGTAGGCGCCACTAGTTAGCCTTTATGAAATAAATAATTTTGAATTTTAAATGTTTTGAGCTGAAATCATTTATTAACCAACTTCAAAAAATCGGCCAAGTGCGAGTCGGGCCTCGCTCTTTTAGGGTTCCGTTAAAAAAAATTAAATAAAAATATTTCCATGTACCCATGGAAATATTTTAATTTAATTTTTTTAATTTAATTTAATTTTTATTATTTGTTGTTATAGCGGCAATAGAAATACATAATAAGTGAAAATTTCATCTGTCTATCTATTACGGTTTACGAGATACAGCCCGCTGACAGACGGACGGACGGACGGACGGACGGACGGACAGCGTAGGCTTAGTAATAGGGTCCCGTTGGTACCCTTTGGGTACGGAACCCTAAAAAGGAGGTTATTAATTCGTCGGAATCTTTTTTCTTTTTAGGTATGTTCACCGATTACTTGAAGACGCCTGCACCGATTTGGATATTTTAGTATATTTATATTTTATATTTTAGTTGAAAAGGTATACTTTCCAGGTGGTCCCATTTAAATTTTATCGAAATCGGTCGAGCGGTTTTTAAAATATCAACAATAAAATATATAGTTTGTAGTGGTGCGGGTGTTTGAAGGCGATTTTTAGGGTTCCGTACCCAAAGGGTGCCAACGGGACCCTATTACTAAGCCTCCGCTGTCCGTCCGTCTGTCAGCGGCCTGTATCTCGTAAACAGTAATAGATAGACATTTGAAAATATTTTGTATTTCTATTGCCGCTATAACAACAAATAATAAAAATTAAATTAAATTACAAAAATTACCCATGTACCCATGGAAATATTTTAATTTAATTTTTTTAACGGAACCCTAAAACAGCGAGGCCCGACTCGCACTTGGCCGATTTTTTTAAAGTTTTTTTTTATATATTAAACTAGCTGATGCCCGCGACTTCGTCCGCGTGGATTTAGTTTTAAAAGTACCTCGGGAACTCTTTGATTTTCCGGGATAAATAGTAGCCTTTGTCACTCTCCAGGTCCTCAACTATTCCCGAGCAAAAAACCACGTCGATCCGTACTCTCTGTCGCGGCGTGATTGAAGGACAAACCAACAAACCAACAAACAAACACACTTTCACATTTATAATATTAGTGAGGATGGACATATCATTTTTTGTTCCGTCACTCCTCAATTATAAACACAGTTTCCAGGAGAAAGAACATGTATCTATATTATTTAAACCTAACAACATAAGTATGATACGTATTCTCAGCAGCATTAGCTAATTGTATTGTTATTCAGCTGATCAGTACAGATCGTTTCCTTAAACACGTTGTGACTCGCTGCGAGCCCCTTGGAGGCTGTATCGTGATGTGACCCCTGATTAGGAACGTAATGTGTATACCGCACGATAACGAGTATTAACACTTGATGAGGTCTCATGTGAGGCGGTACTGTTCTGAGCACAGATTATGGTTTAAAGTTTCATCAATCTAAGGCTGAGATCTCGGGCTCTGCTCAAGACTCAAGATGGAGTTAAAACGAGACACAATTAACATATCCTGACTTACATCTGTCTCGTTTTAACTCAGTTTTGAGTCTGAGCTGAGTGAGAGTACAATCTATAGGCCTTGGTCTCAGTAGTCCAACGGTTGGTCTTTTCAAAACGAAATAATACAATGATGTATAGCTACACGTTACAATGTTATCAGTTAAATACACTCTCTTGTGGCCAGCTGGACGCCAAGCCGATTATTTCCATGCAAGTTTGTCATCAAGAAATTTACTAACTTTGTAATAACCTCTACTTAATTAACGTGTTTTTACACATTATTTAAATTGTGTAATGGCAAATCTAATAATTCCTTCGAAATCATCATAATATAAGCGTACACTCAGCCCCACAAAGGATTTCTGTACCTACTCTGCGCAAACGATATGACGGTGTTTCTAGTTTATATGACGGTTTGTAGCAAGTCGATTGTGTGCATCGCCTGTTTATAATAATTTATATACCTAAAATCTCGTGTCACGATGTATGTTCGGGATAAACTCGAAAACTACAGAACCGATTTTGGTGAAACTTCGTAACTATTTGTAATTTGGTCCAATTTAAAAGATAGAATAGTTTTTATCTTAATTATTGACATCAATATAATATGTTATTGCAAATCAAAATATGTTAATAACACGACAGTCATATTATATGTGTACAGTTCGAGATTTAGCTACTTGCTAAGCAACCTAGCAACGATTAACCTAATCTAAGGATGTTAGATTGCGAGAAATAGACTATTTATCTTACTAATCCTTAATAATTTAAGTATTATAAATGCGAAAGTGTGTTTGTTTGTTGGTTTGTCGGTTAATCACGCCGCAACAGAGCTTCAGATCGACATCATTTTTTGCACGGGTATAGTCGAGGATCTGGAGAGTGACAGATGCTACTTTTAACCCCGGAAAATCAAAGAGTTCCCGAGGGACTTTAAAAACTAAATCCACGCGGACAAAGTCGCAGAAATCAGCTAGTATAATTATTATAAAGATGAATATTTTGTTTCTAAAATCTTTTTCATCATACCTATTCGAAAAACGAATATTGGCTTCAGAGGATAGCGGGAGCAAAATTTAATTTTAACCCCATGGGACTTTTCATTTCTCTCTTCTGATTGGTCCGCGATATTGTTTTAGCATACTAAAGCACTAATGCGGACCAATCAGAAGAGAATTTAAAAATGTTTGAGAAGCTGTTGTCTTCGATAAATTACGTGATCAAATTTGTCGATTAGATATATACGCCCATACTTCCAACATAAATATTAATGTTTAATTATTTCATAAAAATTTATTTTTTGTTTTATTTAAACTTTCATTATACGTATTGGTAATGTCTATACTCTATACATACATACTCTATACATAGTACTCCTAGCTTTTTCTCATAGGTAATGATGAAAAATAGTGTGTGTCATTCGGGGCCCAAATTTTTTGTTCTCGGGCGGAGTATGTATATTGAATTCCTCGCTACGCTCAGGATTCTACTTTAGAATCCCTCGCTGCGCTCGGGAGTCTACTATACAATCCTTCACTTCGCTCTGAATTCAAAATAACGGCCTCGGGGAACAAAAAATTCCTTTGGCCCCATATAACACAAATAACTATTGTCCTTGAGCTGTATGACCCGACGGAGGTTCGAACACTACTCATTATCAACAACATTATCTCCGTCTCTGTCGCTCGACGTGCTGACCCTCCGTCCGCCCGCAGTGCCCATCATCCCGGAGTTCCTGTACGACATCCGGCACCCGGACGAGCCGCTGTCAATGTCGCTGGTCGACATGTCCACGCCTGAGCCCGCGCCCGCGCCCTACTGCCCCTGCCTCAACCGGAGCGGCCCACCCGTGGACAACTTCACGCAAGGTACGAGTGCCCCCATTGGTGTAGAGGTTAACGTGTGCGACTGCAGGTGACGAGGCCCCGGGTTCGATTCCCGGGTCGGGCCAGTAGAATAGAATAGAAAAGAAATATTTTTTATTCCAATAATCTTTTTACAAGTGCTTTTGAATCATCTAACTCTACCACTGGGTCGGAATGCCCTTCCTGCCGAGAAGAACCAGCAAGAAACTCGGCGGTTGCTTTTTTCAAAACAAGTTGACAATACAATAAATACTATACTATATATGCAAAACATATGTGTTTCCACAATGAGGGAAGTACCAAAAGTGCATACCTACTAACAATGCAATATATATTAAGGATGATTATACGTGTCTGCCCGCGAAATTCAAATTTAATTTGGTTTTTCGCAATTTGTAAACTAATACGACAAACTAGTCTAATGGCATTCTAATTGCGCCAGTAGAATTATCATCTTCACAGGTTTACATAAAAATCTTTAATCAAAATACTGAGTTGGACGTGAGTTACTCACAAATTAGTCGATATTTTGATTAATTTCTTAAACTGGACACTTTCAAGTAAAGATTTTTATATAGATGAAAATACCTGTGAAGATGAGACTGCCATTGTCGCAATTAGAATGCCATAAGCCTATTTTGTCGTATTAGTTTACAAATTGCGAAAAACCAAATTAAATTTGAATTTCGCGGGCAGAACTGTGTCTTTCACCTTAAGATGGGCACACATAAAGTAGCCCCATTCCCGCCGGCGGAACCCGTTCACGAGCATGACGCATGACCCAGCCGCTGCTTCGCTCGACGATATTTGAGGGAACGTAACAACTCGCATCACATTACACCACCACAGAAATGTTTAAAGAGAGCGTGACAGTGTAATGACGTATTGGGTTTTTACTGTGAAGCAATAGGGTATTTGACTACTTTTAGAAACTCATATTAAATTGTTAATAATGCTATGCTGAAGCTAACAAAACGTATATTTCGGCATAATTTTCAGTATTTTTCATAAAAATCGAGAAATAAATTCAAAAAAATAAATTGCCGCGGAAACGTTCCATTTGTTTACATGACGTCACAGTTCACACACACTTCAATGACTATTCCAAAGTGCAAAGGTGGTGTGAACTGTGACGTCATTCGAGATTCAAGAACGTTTTCGATCTCGTGAACACAGCCAGTATTATAGTAATTATAATTAATGTTTTCTAATTAAATAAAGCTTTATATTTTAGTTTTGTCGTATGGAATAACGTTTTTAGATAATAATCTTTTAGGATGACACCAGATGAAACGATATTTTTAATATAGTAAATTCCCTATTCTCAGTACCAGCCCGGAGTTAGGAAGTAGTCGGTGAGCCACCCCCGTGCCAGAGTAAAGATAGATAGAGTATGGAAACTACCTATAAACGTTCGAAACGGCTCACTCACACAAACATGCGCATCGACGAGACCAAATACCGGTCCTCAGTACTGACAGCACTGCGAGGTCCGCTAATTGTCTCGTCGATGCGCATGTTTGTGTGAGTGAGGCCGTTTCGAGCGTTTGTAGGAAGTTTCAGTACTGGTTATAATTCTACTGTGCCCGTGCTTCGGAGAGCACGTAAAGCCGTCGGTCCTGCGCCTGATCTCTCCGGTCATGTCGGTTCCCGTCCATGTTCGATTCCCGAACTATGAGAGTGAGGGAATAGAGATTGCACCTGTGTTTTGCGCACACACTTGTGCAATATAATATGTCCCGCGCAGATAGCTACTCTCGGTGGAGATTGGCGGCCGTGGCCGGATTCAGTCGGGAGGAAATTTTTTTTGTAGCAGTATCTAGAGAGAAGTTTCTAACAAAGTTCTGCTATTATTACTTATTATACTTATATAATTTTTTTTGTAGCAGTATCTAGAGAGAAGTTTCTAACAAAGTTCTGCTATTATTACTTATTATACTTATATAATTATTTTTGTAGCAGTATCTAGAGAGAAGTTTCTAACAAAGTTCTGCTATTATTACTTATTATACTTATATAATTTTTTTTGTAGCAGTATCTAGAGAGAAGTTTCTAACAAAGTTCTGCTATTATTACTTATTATACTTATATAATTATTTTTGTAGCAGTATCTAGAGAGAAGTTTCTAACAAAGTTCTGCTATTATTACTTATTATACTTATATAATTATTTTTGTAGCAGTATCTAGAGAGAAGTTTCTAACAAAGTTCTGCTATTATTACTTATTATACTTATATAATTATTTTTGTAGCAGTATCTAGAGAGAAGTTTCTAACAAAGTTCTGCTATTATTACTTATTATACTTATATAATTTTTTTTGTAGCAGTATCTAGAGAGAAGTTTCTAACAAAGTTCTGCTATTATTACTTATTATACTTATATAATTTTTTTTGTAGCAGTATCTAGAGAGAAGTTTCTAACAAAGTTCTGCTATTATTACTTATTATACTTATATAATTATTTTTGTAGCAGTATCTAGAGAGAAGTTTCTAACAAAGTTCTGCTATTATTACTTATTATACTTATATAATTATTTTTGTAGCAGTATCTAGAGAGAAGTTTCTAACAAAGTTCTGCTATTATTACTTATTATACTTATATAATTATTTTTGTAGCAGTATCTAGAGAGAAGTTTCTAACAAAGTTCTGCTATTATTACTTATTATACTTATATAATTATTTTTGTAGCAGTATCTAGAGAGAAGTTTCTAACAAAGTTCTGCTATTATTACTTATTATACTTATATAATTATTTTTGTAGCAGTATCTAGAGAGAAGTTTCTAACAAAGTTCTGCTATTATTACTTATTATACTTATATAATTATTTTTGTAGCAGTATCTAGAGAGAAGTTTCTAACAAAGTTCTGCTATTATTACTTATTATACTTATATAATTATTTTTGTAGCAGTATCTAGAGAGAAGTTTCTAACAAAGTTCTGCTATTATTACTTATTATACTTATATAATTATTTTTGTAGCAGTATCTAGAGAGAAGTTTCTAACAAAGTTCTGCTATTATTACTTATTATACTTATATAATTATTTTTGTAGCAGTATCTAGAGAGAAGTTTCTAACAAAGTTCTGCTATTATTACTTATTATACTTATATAATTATTTTTGTAGCAGTATCTAGAGAGAAGTTTCTAACAAAGTTCTGCTATTATTACTTATTATACTTATATAATTTTTTTTGTAGCAGTATCTAGAGAGAAGTTTCTAACAAAGTTCTGCTATTATTACTTATTATACTTATATAATTATTTTTGTAGCAGTATCTAGAGAGAAGTTTCTAACAAAGTTCTGCTATTATTACTTATTATACTTATATAATTATTTTTGTAGCAGTATCTAGAGAGAAGTTTCTAACAAAGTTCTGCTATTATTACTTATTATACTTATATAATTTTTTTTGTAGCAGTATCTAGAGAGAAGTTTCTAACAAAGTTCTGCTATTATTACTTATTATACTTATATAATTTTTTTTGTAGCAGTATCTAGAGAGAAGTTTCTAACAAAGTTCTGCTATTATTACTTATTATACTTATATAATTATTTTTGTAGCAGTATCTAGAGAGAAGTTTCTAACAAAGTTCTGCTATTATTACTTATTATACTTATATAATTATTTTTGTAGCAGTATCTAGAGAGAAGTTTCTAACAAAGTTCTGCTATTATTACTTATTATACTTATATAATTATTTTTGTAGCAGTATCTAGAGAGAAGTTTCTAACAAAGTTCTGCTATTATTACTTATTATACTTATATAATTATTTTTGTAGCAGTATCTAGAGAGAAGTTTCTAACAAAGTTCTGCTATTATTACTTATTATACTTATATAATTATTTTTGTAGCAGTATCTAGAGAGAAGTTTCTAACAAAGTTCTGCTATTATTACTTATTATACTTATATAATTTTTTTTGTAGCAGTATCTAGAGAGAAGTTTCTAACAAAGTTCTGCTATTATTACTTATTATACTTATATAATTATTTTTGTAGCAGTATCTAGAGAGAAGTTTCTAACAAAGTTCTGCTATTATTACTTATTATACTTATATAATTTTTTTTGTAGCAGTATCTAGAGAGAAGTTTCTAACAAAGTTCTGCTATTATTACTTATTATACTTATATAATTATTTTTGTAGCAGTATCTAGAGAGAAGTTTCTAACAAAGTTCTGCTATTATTACTTATTATACTTATATAATTATTTTTGTAGCAGTATCTAGAGAGAAGTTTCTAACAAAGTTCTGCTATTATTACTTATTATACTTATATAATTATTTTTGTAGCAGTATCTAGAGAGAAGTTTCTAACAAAGTTCTGCTATTATTACTTATTATACTTATATAATTTTTTTTGTAGCAGTATCTAGAGAGAAGTTTCTAACAAAGTTCTGCTATTATTACTTATTATACTTATATAATTATTTTTGTAGCAGTATCTAGAGAGAAGTTTCTAACAAAGTTCTGCTATTATTACTTATTATACTTATATAATTATTTTTGTAGCAGTATCTAGAGAGAAGTTTCTAACAAAGTTCTGCTATTATTACTTATTATACTTATATAATTTTTTTTGTAGCAGTATCTAGAGAGAAGTTTCTAACAAAGTTCTGCTATTATTACTTATTATACTTATATAATTTTTTTTGTAGCAGTATCTAGAGAGAAGTTTCTAACAAAGTTCTGCTATTATTACTTATTATACTTATATAATTTTTTTTGTAGCAGTATCTAGAGAGAAGTTTCTAACAAAGTTCTGCTATTATTACTTATTATACTTATATAATTATTTTTGTAGCAGTATCTAGAGAGAAGTTTCTAACAAAGTTCTGCTATTATTACTTATTATACTTATATAATTATTTTTGTAGCAGTATCTAGAGAGAAGTTTCTAACAAAGTTCTGCTATTATTACTTATTATACTTATATAATTATTTTTGTAGCAGTATCTAGAGAGAAGTTTCTAACAAAGTTCTGCTATTATTACTTATTATACTTATATAATTTTTTTTGTAGCAGTATCTAGAGAGAAGTTTCTAACAAAGTTCTGCTATTATTACTTATTATACTTATATAATTTTTTTTGTAGCAGTATCTAGAGAGAAGTTTCTAACAAAGTTCTGCTATTATTACTTATTATACTTATATAATTTTTTTTGTAGCAGTATCTAGAGAGAAGTTTCTAACAAAGTTCTGCTATTATTACTTATTATACTTATATAATTTTTTTTGTAGCAGTATCTAGAGAGAAGTTTCTAACAAAGTTCTGCTATTATTACTTATTATACTTATATAATTTTTTTTGTAGCAGTATCTAGAGAGAAGTTTCTAACAAAGTTCTGCTATTATTACTTATTATACTTATATAATTATTTTTGTAGCAGTATCTAGAGAGAAGTTTCTAACAAAGTTCTGCTATTATTACTTATTATACTTATATAATTTTTTTTGTAGCAGTATCTAGAGAGAAGTTTCTAACAAAGTTCTGCTATTATTACTTATTATACTTATATAATTTTTTTTGTAGCAGTATCTAGAGAGAAGTTTCTAACAAAGTTCTGCTATTATTACTTATTATACTTATATAATTTTTTTTGTAGCAGTATCTAGAGAGAAGTTTCTAACAAAGTTCTGCTATTATTACTTATTATACTTATATAATTATTTTTGTAGCAGTATCTAGAGAGAAGTTTCTAACAAAGTTCTGCTATTATTACTTATTATACTTATATAATTTTTTTTGTAGCAGTATCTAGAGAGAAGTTTCTAACAAAGTTCTGCTATTATTACTTATTATACTTATATAATTTTTTTTGTAGCAGTATCTAGAGAGAAGTTTCTAACAAAGTTCTGCTATTATTACTTATTATACTTATATAATTTTTTTTGTAGCAGTATCTAGAGAGAAGTTTCTAACAAAGTTCTGCTATTATTACTTATTATACTTATATAATTTTTTTTGTAGCAGTATCTAGAGAGAAGTTTCTAACAAAGTTCTGCTATTATTACTTATTATACTTATATAATTTTTTTTGTAGCAGTATCTAGAGAGAAGTTTCTAACAAAGTTCTGCTATTATTACTTATTATACTTATATAATTTTTTTTGTAGCAGTATCTAGAGAGAAGTTTCTAACAAAGTTCTGCTATTATTACTTATTATACTTATATAATTTTTTTTGTAGCAGTATCTAGAGAGAAGTTTCTAACAAAGTTCTGCTATTATTACTTATTATACTTATATAATTATTTTTGTAGCAGTATCTAGAGAGAAGTTTCTAACAAAGTTCTGCTATTATTACTTATTATACTTATATAATTTTTTTTGTAGCAGTATCTAGAGAGAAGTTTCTAACAAAGTTCTGCTATTATTACTTATTATACTTATATAATTATTTTTGTAGCAGTATCTAGAGAGAAGTTTCTAACAAAGTTCTGCTATTATTACTTATTATACTTATATAATTATTTTTGTAGCAGTATCTAGAGAGAAGTTTCTAACAAAGTTCTGCTATTATTACTTATTATACTTATATAATTATTTTTGTAGCAGTATCTAGAGAGAAGTTTCTAACAAAGTTCTGCTATTATTACTTATTATACTTATATAATTTTTTTTGTAGCAGTATCTAGAGAGAAGTTTCTAACAAAGTTCTGCTATTATTACTTATTATACTTATATAATTATTTTTGTAGCAGTATCTAGAGAGAAGTTTCTAACAAAGTTCTGCTATTATTACTTATTATACTTATATAATTATTTTTGTAGCAGTATCTAGAGAGAAGTTTCTAACAAAGTTCTGCTATTATTACTTATTATACTTATATAATTATTTTTGTAGCAGTATCTAGAGAGAAGTTTCTAACAAAGTTCTGCTATTATTACTTATTATACTTATATAATTATTTTTGTAGCAGTATCTAGAGAGAAGTTTCTAACAAAGTTCTGCTATTATTACTTATTATACTTATATAATTATTTTTGTAGCAGTATCTAGAGAGAAGTTTCTAACAAAGTTCTGCTATTATTACTTATTATACTTATATAATTATTTTTGTAGCAGTATCTAGAGAGAAGTTTCTAACAAAGTTCTGCTATTATTACTTATTATACTTATATAATTTTTTTTGTAGCAGTATCTAGAGAGAAGTTTCTAACAAAGTTCTGCTATTATTACTTATTATACTTATATAATTATTTTCTAGTACTGATACTGATAATTACGTTTTTGATGGTTATTGTGATGAATAATGACACGTCCTTTCACAGCATAGTAGGTACGTTATTTTTTAACTGTCCGTCCGTCTGTCAGCGGGCTGTATCTCGTAAACCGTAAGACAGTTGATATGTTCACAGTGTATTTCTATTGCCGCTCTAACAACAAATAATAAAAATAAAATTAAATTAAAAAAAACCGGCCAAGTGCGAGTCGGACTCGCGCACCGAGGAGGGTTCCGTACTCCAAAAGTGAAAGTAAAACGATAATATTATATTAATTTGCTTATTTATCGTTAACTTTGTTTGTAGAGGTTAATTGTTAATATAAAAAAAACTATGCTAGTTAGAGCGTTGGTTTTATTTTTCCTGTAAAATATACTTAAACCTCTAAAACTCTCTAAATTATTTCGGATTTTTCGATTGGTAAACTTCGGAGATAAGGGGGGGGGGGGGGGGGGAAGGTATTTTTTTCACCATTTTGACCGATTACTCAAAAACTATTATATGTAGAAATAAATCAAAAACGGTTTTAGAATGCACAAGTAAAGGCCTTTCATATGATACCCCACTCGGTATAGTTATTTTACTTTGGAATTTCAAACCCCCGATTTTCCCCTTTTTTTAATAAAACTAAAAATAATTTTCGATTTTTCTTTATTCCAATGATGTTAGGCCACTATTATACACAACTATGCCAAATTTCATGTCGATAGCTTCAATAGTTACCGAAATAATCGACTGTGACAGACCATTTTTACATTGTTCCATTTTTACCATTTTGGTACGGAACCCTAAAACAAAGGGGCTCCCATACATGAATTTAAGGAGTCGAAATAAAATTTTATTTTTATATTACCCTAGCATGTGGGGTGTCACTGTCTATAGAGCTCATTAAGTGGCGTTTTTAATATTTTTTAGCTTAAAAAATGAAGAAATGGAGGGCCAACTTGTGACCAAAACAAACGAGCATTTTTCCCCCTATGCTAATTTAGTGCTATCTAAGAACTAAGATATCTAAATATGTATTTAGTTTAAAAAAATTTTTGGCCATATGTACGGAACCTTAAAAGAGCGAGGTCCGACTCGCACTTGGGCGATTTTTTATGATTTTCTGCTAGCTTGTCGTAACTAACGTAACGATGCTGCGCAGTCGGCCTTTAAAGGCTAAATGGCTCATATCCGCGTCGACTATTGCGCTTCCAAGCGTTAAGATTCGGTGATTTATACCTATTATAATTATATTATGGTTACATGTATAGCGCGGGCGGTGGGCTGTTGCTGAGCGGAATTAGTGACGAGCTGAAATACGATTTGACGTGACTTGGAATAAGATCGCATTAAGGCCTTCCAGCTGAATTCATTTCCGGAACAATTTTCTTTGCAAATGACATTCTAATCTTGGCGAAATCTGTGCAGCCATACTTTATCAAAATATGAAATTTTATCTTTAGGAATCGAAATCAGTTTAACGTTTGAAGGATTGGCAAAAAGTCTAACCAATTCATCTTTTTTTTTATTCGATGACAAGCTAGTCCTTCACTGCGATCTCACCTGATGGTAAGTGACGATGCAGTCTAAGATGGTAGCGGGCTAACTTGGAAGGAGTATGGCAGTGAACATTCAACCCATACCTCTAATCGGTTTCTACACGCCATCTTGCCAGAACGCTAAATCGCTTGGCGACACGTCTTTGACGGTAGGGTGGTAACTATAGCCACGGCCAAAGCCTTTCACCAGACCAGAGACAGTTCAGAAATTATAAATTCCCAAATTGCCCCCGCCGGGAATCGAACCCCAGACCCTCCCAGTTACAGACTACAGCGCTCACCACTGCGCCAGGGAGGTCGTCGAAACTCTCATCTCAACTCAACGCTGGTCCAGTGCTGGGCACAGGTCGCATCTCCAATGTGAAGGGTTTAGCCACACTCCACCGCGCTGGCCAGGTGCGGGTTGGCACACTTCACACATATCTCTGAGAACTTTCTCAATATTGCAGGGTTTCTTCACGGTGTTTTTCTTCACCGTTTAAGTAAAAATTATGAACCTATTTAATTGCTGGAAACGCTTATAACTCTTGAAAAGTCAAGTGAATATTTGTGATCATTATTACCATCACCGGCTCACTACTGAGCGCAGGTCTCCCCTCAGAGAAGGGTTGTAGGCCATAGTCCACCACGCGGGCCCAATGCGAGTCGGCGGATTTCACACATTATGGAGAATTCTCAGACATGTAGGTTTCCTCACGATATTTTCCTTCACCGTTCAAGCTCGTGATATTTAATTTCTTAAACGCACTTAACTTAGAAAAGCCAGAGGCTTGTGCCCGGGATCGAACCTGCGACCCCCCGAACAGGAGACCACAACACTAACCACTAAGCAATCACTCCTTTTATACCTTATTATAATACCTACTAGCTGATGCCCGCGACTTCGTACGCGTGGATTTAGTTTTTAAAATCCCTCGGTCGAACTCTTTAATTTTCCGGGATAAAAAGTACCCTATGTCACTCTCCAGGTCCTCAACTAGCCCCATGCAAAAAATCACGACGAACCGTGGCTCTGTTGCGGCGTGATTGAAGGACAAACCAACAAACAAACACACTTTCGTATGTATAATATTAGATGCCTGAGAGTTTCTCGTAATGTTTTTTCAAAGGCGTGCTAATCCATGTGGCGTGGTGAACTATGGCCTGTAGCCTTCCGGTCGGGGATGGAATGAAATGAATGAATGTATAGAATAGAATAGAAATATTTTTTATTCAAATAAACGTTTACAAGTGCTTTTGAATAGTCGATGAATCTACCACTGGTTCGGAATGCCTTTCCTGCCGAGAAGAACCAGCAAGAAACTCGGCGGTTGCTCTTTTCAAAACAGATTTACAATACAGTAAATACTATGCTATATATGCAGTGTTTCCACAATGTGGGAAGTTCCGACTAACTTCTATCTTAAGATGGGCAGACATAAAGCAGCCCCATTCCCGCCGGTGGAACCCGTTCACGAGCATGACGCATGACCCAGCTATTGCTTCGCTCAACCATATTTGAGGGAACGTAACAACCCGCATCACACGACACCACCACAGAAATGTTTAAAGAGTATACCCCCCACAAAGTCAAATGAAGCGTGTGCCGCGGTAGAGGTCAAGTTCATTAGATACCGACGCGTCATTAAACCGCGTGTAGTTGACGCCGTTCCCGCTACCGTCGACAGGCGATCTTCCGGACATGATATCATGAGCACGGACACGTAATGTTAGTGTAACTCGGATTAATCTGTAAAGGAACCGATCCTACATGATATCCCTGTTCTAGTATTTCCTCAAGGTTTAAAGAGAATTAAATCACGGATCTACTAGCTGACGTCAGCGAATTCGTCTACATCCCGCTCTGTGTATGTCGCTCGCTACCTTTAGAAAAAGCCTTACAGCTATTCATGTAACAAGTGTAAATAAAAAATTTTATTTTTAAAAACAAGCTTTTAGTTGCTACATCATTAGACTCTAGATATCATCTAGGTTCAGAGTTCTTGTCATGACGAATCAAACGAGCCCAAACTCGATGGGGTTACATCGTTTTAACTTTTATAACAACTTCCGATAACCATCTTCCGTCTCCATCCACAATACTATTGCATTGTCATCCGATTTACACATACATGCAAAATTTCAGCTCAATCGGAAACCGGGAAGTGGTTCTAATTCATCTTGCAAGATTTGACCCAAACATACAAATAAATAAACTGGTCAAGCTAAATAAAAGCTTGTAAAAATCACGTCGATGCATTGCACCAACACTTTCGCATTTATAATATCCCGTTTAATGTTATTATTATTTCACGAAATGTTTCCATGTAGGGTCGCTAGGTTGGAGCCAATTAAAATCGTGTGGATCACGTGATTGGCTGTATATATTGCCTAGAAAACTGAGCAAACTAAAAACTAACACCTAATTACACGAGATACAAATTACTACATAAATGCCCGATCGCACTAAATATATCAAATCAAAAATCGAATTTCTGTGACGTGTATTGGGTTCGGATTAAAATCCCAGTCCCGAAAGAAGAACGTTTATTCACGCACTGCACAACAGTGCACTAGCTCTTACACTATAACACACACTGATCACAAATAAAGCACTCTTATCTTACCTTCGACTTCGCACTGGTCACTCGCTTGGATCGCTTGTAGAAAATAAACTAACTCCCTGGGCGGCAGTCGCGCTGTTTATATATCGGCTCTCACACCTAATAGAACATTCGAGAGTTCGATAAGTCGTAAACAAAAACAACCAAGCCTCGAAAGTTCCAGCTGACCTGATGTTTTTTCTGGAACCTACACAGTTTTTGTAAACAACTCAAGGCCAATGGCAGGTACTTATCAGGTATTATAGAATCCTTCCTCTTCTTCTTCTTCTTTATCAACCGATAGACGTCCACTGCTGGACAAAGGTCTCTTGCATGGACTTCCACAGGCCTCGGTCTAGCGCCGCCTGAATCCAGCGGCTCCCTGCGACTCGTTTGATGTCGTCGGTCCACCTGGTGGGGGGTCTGCCAACACTGCGCTTCCCGGTGCGGGGTCGCCACTCCAGCACCTTGGGACCCCAACGACCATCAGCTCTTCGAACTATGTGCCCCGCCCATTTCCACTTCAGTATCGCGACTCGCTTAGCTATGTCGGTGACTCTGGTTCTCCTACGGATCTCCTCATTTCTGATTCGATCCCGCAGGGACACTCCGAGCATAGCTCTCTCCATCGCCCGCTGAGCGGTCCTGAGCCTACTTATGAGGCCCTTAGTTAGCGACCATGTCTCGGATCCGTAAGTCATCACTGGCAACACGCACTGTTCGAAGACTTGAGTCTTCAGGCACTGAGGAATTTTGGACGAGAAGACATCTCGGAGCTTCCCGAACGCTGCCCAGCCGAGTTGGATTCGGCGGCTGATCTCTTTCTCGAAATTGGACCTACCTAGCTGGACTGTGTGTCCCAGGTAAATATACTCGTCTACAATTTCGAGTGCAGAGTTCTCAACAATTACTGGGTGGAGCGGTGCATGAGCATTGGACATGATTTTCGTCTTGCTCATGTTCATTTTCAGGCCCACCTGTTGAGAAACCCTGCTGAGATCGTTGAGCATTGTATTGAGGTCTCTCAGAGTCTCTGCCATGACTACTATGTCATCGGCAAATCGCAGGTGAGTGATGTACTCGCCGTTTATGTTGATGCCAAGCCCGTTCCAATCCAGAAGCTTAAAGACGTCCTCCAACGCAGCGGTAAAGAGCTTCGGGGAGATAACGTCTCCCTGTCGCACTCCACGCTGCAAGTGGATTGGCCTCGTAGTCTGGTCCTGTATACGTACTGATATTGTGGCGTTTTCATACAAGCACTTCAACACTTGGATATACCGGTAGTCAATCCGGCATCTCTGCAGCGACCTCAACACAGCCCAAGTTTCCACCGAATCGAAGGCTTTCTCATAGTCCACAAACGCTAAGCAAAGTGGCTGGTTATACTCTTCCGTCTTTTGTACAACCTGCCGCAGCGTATGAATGTGATCTATGGTACCAAAGCCTTTTCGGAATCCGGCTTGTTCGGGAGGCTGGAAGTCGTCGAACCTACGAGCGAGACGATTCGTAATGACTCTCGAGAACAACTTATAAACATGACTCAACAACGAGATGGGTCTATAATTCTTCAACAAGGTATTATCACCCTTTTTGAAGAACAGAACCACCACGCTCCTGTGCCATGCTTCCGGCGTTGTGCCCTCGTGGATGACGGAATTGAACAATCGCTGAAAGATCTTAAGTACCGGTTTTCCACCCGCTTTCAGGAGTTCCGCAGTGATTCCGTCATCACCTGGCGCCTTGTTGTCCTTGAGCTGTTTGAGAGCCATTCTAATCTCGTATAGGCTGACGTCCGGGATATCTTCGGTATAGTGTCGGGTCAGTTTGGCTCTGGGATCTTTCGCCAAATCTTCAACAGGTTTTTGTGTCGTGGTATATAACTGTCCATAGAACTTCTCAACCTCTCCCAAGACCTCAGGTCGAGAAGAGACGAGACGGCCGTCATCAGTTTTCAGCCGCGTCAGCTGGCTCTGTCCGATAGACAGATCTCTCGCGAACACTTTTGAGCCTTTGTTCCGCTCAATGGTATCTTTAATACACTTGGTATTAAAGACACGGAGGTCGCGAGTTTGTGCCTTAGAGATCTGCCTATTAATCCGCCGGTAGGCAGCCGCGTCTGCCGATGACTGCAGCCTCATCTCTTGTCTCTCCTTCATTAGCTTGAGAGTATGGTCAGAGAACTTTTCGGTTCTTTTCCTGCGATGGGTCTTAAAGAATTTAGACCCCACAGTATGGACAGTTTCCACGAACCTGTTGTTTAGATCGTCCACAGAAACGCAGTCTGCTAGGCACTCGAATCGGTTCTGCAGTTCGAGTTGGAAGTTTTCGGGATTTTGGATATGAGCACGAGAAGGTCGGAGAGTGGACTTCACCAGTCTGGCCCTTTCCAGCTTTACATTAATATTCAACGTGCCTCTTACCATCCGGTGATCGCTACCGGTTTTCACCCTATTGATCACAGAGACATCATTGAATATATGCCGCTTGGTCGACATAATGAAGTCGATCTCATTTCTCGTGGAACCATCGGGACTCAACCATGTCCATTTTCTGTGTGGCCGCTTCCTGAAGAAGGAGTTCATCATAAAGAGGCCCTCCTTCTCCATGAAGTCGGCCAACATTTGGCCCCTTTGGTTCCTTCGCCCATACCCAAAATGCCCCACTCTCGTCTCTGCACCGCTTCGTTCGCCCAGCCTTGCATTGAAATCCCCCATCACAACACTGTAATGAGTGGTAGAGGCGTGTATGGCTTTTGATATATCCTCATACAGCGCCTCTACCTCCTCGTCAGAATGTGTCGATGTCGGTGCGTAGACCTGTATAACCTTCAGCGAATACCGTTTGGTGATTCTGAGTATAAGGTACGCTACCCTACTCGACACACTCTTGACTTGTACAATGTTGTTGACGAGGGACTTGTGGACGATGAACCCGACACCACCCTGGGACTGTTGATCGCCCTCCCGGTAGTAAAACAAGTTGCCGGAATTGAGGATTATCGAGTCCTCCCCCTCTCTACGGACTTCAGACAATCCTATAATATTCCAGCGCAACTTGCTCACTGCTTCTTCCAGCTCGATGATCTTTTCGTCGGTCCTCAAAGTGCGTGCGTTATATGTCACCAGGTCCAGTCGTCGGGGTTGGCAGCGGAATCTCGTCCGGAGATTCTTAGCACCCCCTGCCCCGCCATTACTGTGACCGCTGCCAGGGTCAGGAATAGCGAGGCCGCCGGGAACTAGGGGCCATGGTCTTGTGCAAGTATCCATTACAAGGTTTTGCCCATAATGACCACGCTGGGCAGGCGTGTTGGTCATCGCAGGGCTAAACTGATCGCACCCGTGTCGCTGCTGCCCAACACAAGCCTGTGCCATTTGCTCAGTTTAGCCAGTATGAAATGGTTATACCGCCATTTGTCGGTCGTCATAGCCTCGTCAGTAGACTAGCAGGGGGCACCGCGGGCAGGTGAGGTTGACGTTTGGAGCGCTAGGTGGCGGTGCGCTCCCTTACTCCCCCTCATAGAATCCTACAGCAGGCGTAATAAAAGCCACCCAGCAGGACTGTCGTTGATGACTTTTGTTGCTGTTGCAGTCAACATCACGGCGAAGATCGAGGAGCGGCACAAGGAGCTGCTGCACGAGACGGTGGCGGTGGGCGTGATGTTCGCCAGCAAGGCCATCGTGCAGCTGCTGGCGAACCCCTTCGTCGGACCCCTGACGCACAGGTAGAGGAGCGGTGCGGTGCGGCACAAGGAGCTGCTGCACGAGACGGTGGCGGTGGGCGTGATGTTCGCCAGCAAGGCCATCGTGCAGCTGCTGGCGAACCCCTTCGTCGGACCCCTGACGCACAGGTAGAGGGGAGCGGTGCGGCACAAGGAGCTGCTGCACGAGACGGTGGCGGTGGGCGTGATGTTCGCCAGCAAGGCCATCGTGCAGCTGCTGGCGAACCCCTTCGTCGGACCCCTGACGCACAGGTAGAGGAGTGGTGCGGCACAAGGAGCTGCTGCACGAGACGGTGGCGGTGGGCGTGATGTTCGCCAGCAAGGCCATCGTGCAGCTGCTGGCGAACCCCTTCGTCGGACCCCTGACGCACAGGTAGAGGGGAGCGCGCTCCCTCGTGCTGCATCAAGCATTGCAGCAGCCAATGCTGCAACATGTGGCACTGCTGCTGTTGAACTTAGTGTACTGTATAACAGTACTTGGTTCGCTTCAGGATTCGCTTCATAAGAAAATGTCATAACCTGACATAAAGAGAAATTGCGAACCTGGGTGACAATATGGTCCCTTATTCTATAGTTATTACTTGTTGTTTGCTGGACTCCTTTCACTAATTACCCTGCTATTGTTGAGATGGTGATGGCTGGCTGCTGAGATATACCTAAGAAAACTGTCTTCAAGAGTAGAAAATAGAAATACAGGAACATCGCTACACCTATGCTTAATTGCATCAATAAATATAGCAATAATTATTGTCCATTGTGGATTGTCGAGTTATCTCCAGAAGATACTCCTCAGTGGAAGCGAAACGTACATAAATGTAGAGTGTATTACCGAGAGTTTGTGTTGTGTACCGTTGTTCCTGTATTTTTACTCTTGAAGACAGTTTTCTTTGGTTTGATGGATTAGGAATAGCAAAAGAATTTCGTTTTCGATCGAGTGAGACATAACCAACAGATGCCTAACTCAGTGTTTGTTGCAGGATCGGCTACAGCATCCCAATGTTCACCGGCTTCATACTCATGTTCCTGTCCACCCTGAGTGAGTTCACACTTCGCCTTGTATTCTGATCTTCAGCGCAGGGGCGAGTGCTGTGGTGACACTCACCACTGCCAATAATTTCTGGATTGTCTGTGGTCTGGTCTGGTGGGAGTCTTTGGCCGTCTCTAGTTACTGTCCTACCGTCAAAGACGAATTACTATCAATATACGAGCCTTATGGGATCATGGAAAGAGCACTCCTTTCCCTCTTGCTCTTTGTGAAAAGTCAACACTCTACCACTGGTTCGGAAAGCAGGCCTGTGGAAGTCCAAACAAGAGGCCTTTGTTCAACAGTAGACATATTTGTAGTTAAAGAACAATTTTTGAAGCTATTGCTTAGCTTTTATCGCGGGCTTTGAACTAGGACAAACAGTTTGAGCGCGGCGACCGAATCAAGACATTCCGTAACGAAAATAAACCTAACACCGTCGTTCAATAAGCATTTAACATTTTAGAGGTTCAAAAGTAGCTCTGTGTGGCGCAGTGGGCGAGCGGCCGCTTTCTTTACCGTATGGTGTATGATGTCGCAGGTTCGAATCTCACTCGCGAAGTAGTGACAGTGCGCTTTTCTTGTTTGTTTGTTTTTTAATTATTTTTTTGCATAATTTTTATTATGCAAAAAAAAATATTGCATAAATATTATAATTGCATAAGTTGATAAAAATGCTATGCAATAGCTTTACCGCGGCAGTCCCCGAGTGCTACTTAATTTTTATTATGTATCTAGCTTTTACAATGTAACAAGTGATGACACTACCCTGTGTGTTCCGGTCCGCTCGCGTCGTCGCCCGCTCGCCGCGCGCAGTATTCGCGTTCGGGCGCTCGTACGGCGTGCTGTTCGTGGCGCGCGCGCTGCAGGGCATCGGCTCCTCGTGCTCCTCCGTGTCCGGCATGGGCATGCTGGCCGAGCGATACCCCGACGATAAGGTGAGTCAAAAGATTGGTCCTTCGAACCGGATAACCCTTGAAGTGGCGCGCGACCAGATTTAGGATTCGATAAATTAGCTTACGATCGCGCGGCGTCCCAAATCTGGATATTAGATTAGATAAGATGAGATGAGATGAGATGAGATATCATGAGATCTTGCTATCTATTTCAATAATTATGTATGGACAAGTATATTAAATTAAAGCCTAATTCAACACGATTCCAATGATATCAGTCTTAAACATATGTTCTATACAAAATTTTAGAGAAATTAATTTTTAATTAGCGCGCGCCGGATTTCCCACGCGTGAAAAGATGACGCGGCGCAATTTAAGCATAGAGTCCCAATTCTGGCCGCGCCAATCCAAGGGATAAGCACTGGCTCATATCCGGTTTTTTTCAAATTTTGATAACCAGTGGATGCCGAGTGAAGATTCGGTGCTGGTCGGGTGCCGTCTTATTACGCGTCGTCAATACGCTAAGCAGGTTTCACTCCGAAACCGAGAAACCTCAGGAGGTGATGAACAGTTAAACACCACACATCGCACGAATGATGGCGAGTGTGCGGTGTGGACTCAGCATTTCTCAAAAATGTACTGCTGTTGGATTGTCTGAAAATAATAATTGCTACAGTGTGGCTTTTATGGCGTTCTTACTGCATCAAAAGTGAGAGGGTATCAGCCAATCAGCAATCATTTTTAGACAATCTTTATAGGTTGTAATGTGCAGTCATCCGACTAACCCCTCAAGTCTTCATTTCCCCATTTCCTTCTTTGACGTTTTCCTCTCCAGACAAGGGTTGCCTGGAAGAGATTTCTTTTGCAATAAGGCCGCCTTTGCACCTTGTATCTACTTTCTCTTTCTTGTGTACCTTTATTTCTTGGTGTGCAATAAAGAATTTTCTTTTCTATTCTATTGCCCCTCCGCCCCCAGGAGCGCGGCAACGCGATGGGCATCGCGCTGGGCGGGCTGGCGCTGGGCGTGCTGATCGGGCCGCCCTTCGGCGGGCTCATGTACGAGTTCGTGGGCAAGACGGCGCCCTTCCTCATGCTGTCCGCGTTGGCGCTCGGCGACGGACGTGAGTGACGGACTTATTGTGCACCAAATAAGGACGAAAACAGCTAAGGATGCCCCAAGAAAATTTGGAATGCCTTTCCGGCTTCCATTTTTCCAACTAACTATAACTTGGGTATCTTTAAATTAAGAGCGAATGGGCACCTTCTAGGCACGCGAGTTCCAAAAAAAACATCGTGAGCAAACTGCACTACTGAGAGTTCTCCATAATGTTCTCAAAGTTGCACATTCTCCATAATGCTCTGAAAGTTGCAAGTCTGCCAATTTGCATGGGGTCATCGTGGTGGACTATGGCCAATAACTGTTATCTGAGAGGAGACCTGCGCTCAGCAGTGAGCTGAGCATGAGTTGCTGTTGATGAAGACGAAAACAATTAATTATAACAATTTATTAACCTCTATCAAACGCGCCCTGTTCCGAGAAATTACCGCAGCCAACTCGGCCAAGTATCGTTTTGATGAACTTGCTGGTTGTTGCAGTGTTGCAGCTGATGATTCTGCAGCCGGGCGTGGTGCGGCAGGACAGCGAGCCGCCCTCGCTGCGTGCACTCATCACCGACCCCTACATCATCGTCGCCGCCGGTAAGCTGTCTCCGACGTCACTCCCACACCAGTCACCGACTAAAGGACCCAAGTAGAGAGCGATATGTATCCTTGTTTGTGTTTCCAGGAGCCATAACGTTCGCCAACGTGGGCATCGCGATGCTGGAGCCGAGTCTGCCGATCTGGATGGCGGACACCATGCAGGCGCATCGCTGGCAGCAGGGGGTCGCCTTCCTGCCCGCCAGCATCTGCTACCTCATCGGTAACGGACTCATTGACGTGGGTAGTGACGTTCGCGAGTGTGGGTAGACCTTCTGAAGTGATGGGGCAGACTTCCTCTCCCACCACCGCCTTCAGTCAACGTTCTATCAGGTTTAATGCAATCCCACGGACAGCAGCTGCATTCCAGAACATTCTGCCCACCAGACAATAGAGTTCACCAGCAGCGGAACTAACGGAAGTCTACATTTTTTTTTTTTTTCCTGATACTGAGTACCCAAGTGGTGCTCAATTCGATTACAATCTAGCCTAACTTAGTTGGCTAATGAGTAATTTTAATTTAACCTAAACTTATAAATTATTATCTTATATACTAAGAGATTGTCCAATGACACATCTTAGTTTTTCTTGATAATAGTTTTTAGACACTTTGTTCATGTGTTCTTTCAGGCAGCACTAACACTACACTATCACTATTTCACTATTCACTATTTAATTTAACTGTACACCAACTCAAAAGGCTTTGTTCGTTTTAATCGTCTCACTAGCTCTGTTACGTCAAGCAGCTGGATTGCTTCAACGTTAACATGATGGTGAAGCCGTTTATCGTGAGCTTCGGCAAATTTTGGTATAATTTTGTCGACGAATTCAATTTTCAGGTCCCGATGAATGTCGTCATTTCTGATGTACCAGGGAGCTTTCACAATATTCCTCAGTACTTTGTTTTGGAACCTTTGTATAATTTGAGTATTAGTCTTTTTGGTACAGCCCCAAAGCTGTATTCCATAGGTCCAAACCGGCATCAGGACTTGTTTATATAAAATTAACTTGTTGTTTATTGATAGTGAGGAATGTCTTCCCAGTAACCAATACAACTTTTTATACTTTAAGTCAAGTTCTTTTCTTTTTGTCTTGACATGAGCCCTCCAGCGTAACTTCACATCAAGTGTCATTCCTAGATATTTAGCTGTATCCACGTATGTAATTTGTTTGTCATTAATGAAAACAGCGTGATAATTTCCTGTTTTATTAGTAAAATCAATATGTACTGATTTTGCTTCGTTCAACTTTATTCTCCATTTTTTGGTCCAATTGTACACCTTATTTAGCGCTGTTTGTACTTTTTCCACTGCCTCACTGTGCGTTTCTCCTATAGCCATAATAGCTGTATCATCAGCAAAAGTGGCAATGGTATTATTTTCGAGTTCTGGGATATCGCAGGTATATAATAGGTACAGGACCGGACCTAGAACACTTCCTTGCGGAACTCCAGCTTTTATAGGTTTAAGTTCAGAGTAGGCTTCTTCTTGTCTTACTCTAAATGCTCTATTTGTAATATAAGATTCTAAGATATCTCCAAACGCCTTGGGTAGCATACTTCTAATTTTATAAATAAGACCTTCATGCCAGACTTTGTCAAACGCTTTTTCAATATCAAGAAATACAGTGGAGCACACTTTTTTTTTTCTTCAATTGTTTTCTCTATAATACTGGCAATTCTATGGACTTGATCAATTGTTGAATGTTTCTCTCTGAAGCCAAATTGATGATCTGGTATCAGGTTTTTAGTATCTAGAATTGGTTTCATTCTCTTAAGTAAGAGTTTTTCAAACAGCTTTGACATAATAGGCAGCAAGGAGATAGGTCTATATGATGTCGCTTCATGAGGAGGCTTTCCCGGTTTAGCTATCATAATGACTTCTGCAACTTTCCACAGGTCAGGCACGTGCTTAAGTCTAAATTCAGCGTTAATCAATGTGGTAAGTTTAACTATGGCTTTTCGTGGAAGATTAAGTAAAATTTCTCTCGTAATTAAGTCGTATCCTGGAGCTTTCTTAGGACCCAACTTAAAATTAATTTCTCGGATTACTTCTTTGGGTGTTGCAAGCTTGATATCTTCTTCTTGGATGCCCGTAATCGTTTCGATGTTCATTATTTGTCCCTGGTGTGGCTTAAATATGTCCTCTAAGTAATTTGCAAATCTTGTTGCTTTTTGAGTGTTACTTATCGCCCACTCACCGTTTTCTTCCTTTATCGGGGGAATATGAATGACTGATTTGTCCATGTTCTTTGTTGCTTTCCAGAGTGAATAGTCTGTGCTGCGGTCATTCGTCAGCTTTTGAAGGTAATTATTTGTAGTAATTTCTTCATATTTTTTGATTTCACGGTTAATTTTTTTTGTTAGGTTATTCAATATTCTTTTATCTAGTGGGGATCTAGTTTGATGCCATCTATTTCTTTTCTTTCTCTTTTCAATTATAAGGCTAAGAATATGTTTCGGGTATGGTGTTTTTCTAATTATATTTTTTGATGATGAAGTATTTTTCCAGGCCGTCTGTTGTATGTCTACAACAAATTGATTGAGCTCTTCATCAAGCTGTTCTGGACATTTTAATGGGACATTTAATTTTATTATGTCATTCAGTTCTTGTTTAAAGCTCTCCCAGTCGGTGTTTTTATTAACTAAGGTCAATGTAGATTCTTTATACAGGATTTTTTCACTTATTGTTAATAGTATTGGAGAATGATCGGAGTTCATGTCATGTCGCTCCTCAATTTTCAAATATTTTGGAGATATATTTTTGTAAATGAAGAAATCTATGAGATCTGGAATTTTATTTGGATCAGTCGGCCAATATGTAGGCTTTCCAGTGCTAGCTATATTACATTTTAATTGTTTAACTGCTTCTAGCAGTTCTTTTCCCTTCGTTGTGGTTAGTCTCGATCCCGAGTAGATGTTCTTAGCATTAAATCACCTCCTACGATGAATCTATTTCCATATTGTTCTAGGAAACTTATATATTTTTCTTTCTTTAATGAGTGTCTTGGAGGGCAATATACAGCCGATACTATAATTGGGTATAATTTTGTTTTTACACATATAGCCACAGCTTGAATTTCATGTTCTTCATACTTACTTTCCTGGAAGTGGTACAGATTTTCTTTAATAATGACAGCACTTCCACCCCTAGCTGTATTATTAGGGTGCAATGCATGGTATACTTTGTACCCTTTAATTCTAATATATGACTCTTTAGTGAAGTGAGTCTCCGATATTAAACACGCATCAATATTTTCCATATTTAAGACTACTTCTAGTTCGTTTTTATGCTGAAGTAGCCCATTAGAATTCCAAGCCATAATTTTAAGGGTGTTATTCATTGCTTTGATTTTGTTGTAGCTTTTTTGGTGCAACCTTCAAGTTTTTTTAGTCGTTCATCAAAAGAAGACATGTATTTCAAGATGACATCTAATTTATTTTCGAAGGTGTCAACTATTTGTTTTTCATTGTTAGTTTTAGGTTTTGCTGCAGTTTGAGCATAAGACAATTTTTTTGGTGCATTGTATAAGTTTTCTTGACTCTTAGTCATATTGTTATTACCCTCTGATTTCCCTACAAATGTTTGTTTCTGTAGGTGTGGGACAGTAGATCGTTTAGCGTTGTTATTCTTTATGTTCTGCATTTCTTTTGCTATCATGCATCCTCTATAATTTGCTGGGTGTGGTCCACCGCAATGTACGCATTTTGGTTTCTCATTTGCTGGTTTTTTGCAATCTTTAGTTAAGTGTTTTACGGTGCATTTTACACATCTTGCTTCTCGAGAGCAGTATTTTTGTGTATGCCCGTACGCTTGACATTTTTTACATTGAGGTATTAACTTTGATGTTTTTATTGGCTGTATTTCTACCTTGCATCCTAGGATAGATTTAATGTTGTGGATCTTGTTAATATCCTCATCGTGGTTAAATGTGAGCATGAACATATTTAGAGGCTCCTTGCTCTGCCATCTTAATTTATTTGCTACATCTTCAATTTTGAAGCCTTTATGTATGAGGTCTTCCTTGATTCTGTCCGGCTGACATGTATGATGCAATTTTTTTGCCATAACTCTTATTGGTCTTATCTGCTTGTTCTCGTAGGAATGCCAAATACAATTATTTTGCGTTAAAAACTTGCTAATGGTTCTGTAGGTATCTTCAGTTCTTGCGTTAATTTTAACTGTCTCCTTACCCATCATCTTAACGGTGAATGTATCGTCAGACTGACTGACATTAGGCTGACTTGCAGTTATTAAATCGTAAAACGATTGGTAGTTTGATACACCAGATACAACAATCGGTGGAGGTTGTGGATTCTTTTTCTTAGATTTTCTTTCTTCCTGATCAATTTCTGTTTCAGGTTCTTGAGTCTGAGTGGGTGAAGTGCTCATTTTCCTTTTTTTCCTGCTTTTCGCTCTTATCCACTCCGTTTCTTTAGCGAGCTCTTCCTCATCAGTGCAATATTCAACCTTTTCAGAAGAGCTTTTTTGATTAGAGCCAGAGGCTTCACTAGGTTTTGGTTCCGATAATTGTTTAATTTTCGTTTGGAGGTTCGAAATTTCTTTTTTCAAATGTTTTATGGCGAGATGAAGCTCTTGGTTTTCTGCCTTCTTTTCATTAAACGCTTTAAAAAGAAGTCGCTCAGTTTCAGTTTCTATTTTAATTTTTTGTGAAGCCATACTTGCGGTATATAGCTAGTATGGCTTTAATGCAATATTTTATTTTATAAGCAACCTAGTTCACTGTGAATCACAGTAACTGGGTCATAATGACGCACGCGGTTCGGCCGGCGCAGGCGACGCTGGCCGAGTCAGCGATTTTACGAGACTGCACAATATATAGCGGAAGTCTACATGCGCCTAAATACTTTGCCACCGATGAAAAATGGCCCTATCCTATGTGTAGATGATCCTTCACAATATCTGGTTCCAATTACGCCTTCTCCAAACACCCATTTCGTGGAAAACCCGAGCTAGGTGGCTCCCCGGTTGACTTTGGTCATTTGAAAGACCCTTTGTCACCCATATATCCTGCCCGATATTATGCTTCCATCGTCCTATTTAATGTCATTTTTTGTAAAATCTTCACGAAAGCGACGCCTGTAAGGAATAAAAAATACCAAGTTTAGCTCGTCTTAAGCTCTTCTTTTAGCTCGTCGATGATTCAAAAGCACTAATAAAAAATTTATTTAAATAAAAAATATTTTTATTCTATTCTATTCTATTCTTGCGTAGGCTTGCAAGTACTTTCCGGCGATCCAATTTGCTGGCTTCATTTGAACTTGTTTGGTGTTTCTTGTTTGTCATAAGTGTGTGGAGCCCACCTCAGAGCAACTCCTTTAAGAATAAGTTCCCTACATGAGCCTTGTGTTGGTTCCAGGCACAAACCTGTTCGGGCCGCTCGGGCACAAGATGGGGCGCTGGCTAGCCGCGCTCTCCGGCCTGCTCATCATTGGAGTCTGCCTCATACTGGTGAGATATATTTGCATTCTGGCAATTTATAAAATCATTTTTTATTTCTATTGCGAGATAGGCTTGTGCTTGACGACAATCAATAATGGAAAGCACCGATGAGGTCCAGGTTGGAGCGCACTTGCATGCCACTCTTGTTCACTCTTTCCTTGATGGTACTCAAATTATACGTGGCAGGCAACACGGGTGCCGGAAAGGCGTTCCACAGGGAGGGCCGTGTCCGATACGTTTTAGATTTTTTCGTGCCACTTCTACCCGATCACTGCTTAAAGACATAATGGCAAATATATCTGCCGCCCTCAGATCCCGATGGCGCGCAAGCTGGAGCACCTGATCATCCCCAACGCGGGGCTGGGCTTCGCCATCGGCATGGTGGACTCCAGCATGATGCCCGAGCTGGGCTTCCTCGTCGACATCCGCCACGCCGCCGTCTACGGCTCCGTCTACGCCATCGGCGACACCGCCTTCTGCCTGGGCTACGCCGTGGGTGAGTGACAGACAGACAGACAGACAAGCTGGAGCACCTGATCATCCCCAACGCGGGGCTGGGCTTCGTGGACTCCAGCATGATGCCCGAGCTGGGCTTCCTCGTCGACATCCGCCACGCCGCCGTCTACGGCTCCGTCTACGCCATCGGCGACACCGCCTTCTGCCTGGGCTACGCCGTGGGTGAGTGACAGACAGACAGACAGACAAGCTGGAGCACCTGATCATCCCCAACGCGGGGCTGGGCTTCGTGGACTCCAGCATGATGCCCGAGCTGGGCTTCCTCGTCGACATCCGCCACGCCGCCGTCTACGGCTCCGTCTACGCCATCGGCGACACCGCCTTCTGCCTGGGCTACGCCGTGGGTGAGTGACAGACAGACAGACAGACAAGCTGGAGCACCTGATCATCCCCAACGCGGGGCTGGGCTTCGTGGACTCCAGCATGATGCCCGAGCTGGGCTTCCTCGTCGACATCCGCCACGCCGCCGTCTACGGCTCCGTCTACGCCATCGGCGACACCGCCTTCTGCCTGGGCTACGCCGTGGGTGAGTGACAGACAGACAGACAAGCTGGAGCACCTGATCATCCCCAACGCGGGGCTGGGCTTCGTGGACTCCAGCATGATGCCCGAGCTGGGCTTCCTCGTCGACATCCGCCACGCCGCCGTCTACGGCTCCGTCTACGCCATCGGCGACACCGCCTTCTGCCTGGGCTGCGCCGTGGGTGAGTGACAGACAGACAGACAGACAAGCTGGAGCACCTGATCATCCCCAACGCGGGGCTGGGCTTCGCCATCGGCATGGTGGACTCCAGCATGATGCCCGAGCTGGGCTTCCTCGTCGACATCCGCCACGCCGCCGTCTACGGCTCCGTCTACGCCATCGGCGACACCGCCTTCTGCCTGGGCTACACCGTGGGTGAGTGACAGACAGACAGACAGACAAGCTGGAGCACCTGATCATCCCCAACGCGGGGCTGGGCTTCGTGGACTCCAGCATGATGCCCGAGCTGGGCTTCCTCGTCGACATCCGCCACGCCGCCGTCTACGGCTCCGTCTACGCCATCGGCGACACCGCCTTCTGCCTGGGCTACGCCGTGGGTGAGTGACAGACAGACAGACAGACAAGCTGGAGCACCTGATCATCCCCAACGCGGGGCTGGGCTTCGTGGACTCCAGCATGATGCCCGAGCTGGGCTTCCTCGTCGACATCCGCCACGCCGCCGTCTACGGCTCCGTCTACGCCATCGGCGACACCGCCTTCTGCCTGGGCTACGCCGTGGGTGAGTGACAGACAGACAGACAGACAAGCTGGAGCACCTGATCATCCCCAACGCGGGGCTGGGCTTCGTGGACTCCAGCATGATGCCCGAGCTGGGCTTCCTCGTCGACATCCGC
This sequence comes from Oeneis ivallda, assembly GCA_029955525.1. Classification (NCBI taxonomy): domain Eukaryota; kingdom Metazoa; phylum Arthropoda; class Insecta; order Lepidoptera; family Nymphalidae; genus Oeneis; species Oeneis ivallda. The sequence continues at coordinate 2,538,640 of JARPMR010000021.1, forward strand.
CACGCCGCCGTCTACGGCTCCGTCTACGCCATCGGCGACACCGCCTTCTGCCTGGGCTACGCCGTGGGTGAGTGACAGACAGACAGACAGACAAGCTGGAGCACCTGATCATCCCCAACGCGGGGCTGGGCTTCGTGGACTCCAGCATGATGCCCGAGCTGGGCTTCCTCGTCGACATCCGCCACGCCGCCGTCTACGGCTCCGTCTACGCCATCGGCGACACCGCCTTCTGCCTGGGCTACGCCGTGGGTGAGTGACAGACAGACAGACAGACAAGCTGGAGCACCTGATCATCCCCAACGCGGGGCTGGGCTTCGTGGACTCCAGCATGATGCCCGAGCTGGGCTTCCTCGTCGACATCCGCCACGCCGCCGTCTACGGCTCCGTCTACGCCATCGGCAACACCGCCTTTTGCCTGGGCTACGCCGTGGGTGAGTGACAGACAGACAGACAGACAAGCTGGAGCACCTGATCATCCCCAACGCGGGGCTGGGCTTCGTGGACTCCAGCATGATGCCCGAGCTGGGCTTCCTCGTCGACATCCGCCACGCCGCCGTCTACGGCTCCGTCTACGCCATCGGCGACACCGCCTTCTGCCTGGGCTACGCCGTGGGTGAGTGACAGACAGACAGACAGACAAGCTGGAGCACCTGATCATCCCCAACGCGGGGCTGGGCTTCGTGGACTCCAGCATGATGCCCGAGCTGGGCTTCCTCGTCGACATCCGCCACGCCGCCGTCTACGGCTCCGTCTACGCAATCGGCGACACCGCCTTCTGCCTGGGCTACGCCGTGGGTGAGTGACAGACAGACAGACAGACAAGCTGGAGCACCTGATCATCCCCAACGCGGGGCTGGGCTTCGCCATCGGCATGGTGGACTCCAGCATGATGCCCGAGCTGGGCTTCCTCGTCGACATCCGCCACGCCGCCGTCTACGGCTCCGTCTACGCCATCGGCGACACCGCCTTCTGCCTGGGCTACACCGTGGGTGAGTGACAGACAGACAGACAGACAAGCTGGAGCACCTGATCATCCCCAACGCGGGGCTGGGCTTCGTGGACTCCAGCATGATGCCCGAGCTGGGCTTCCTCGTCGACATCCGCCACGCCGCCGTCTACGGCTCCGTCTACGCCATCGGCGACACCGCCTTCTGCCTGGGCTACGCCGTGGGTGAGTGACAGACAGACAGACAGACAAGCTGGAGCACCTGATCATCCCCAACGCGGGGCTGGGCTTCGTGGACTCCAGCATGATGCCCGAGCTGGGCTTCCTCGTCGACATCCGCCACGCCGCCGTCTACGGCTCCGTCTACGCCATCGGCGACACCGCCTTCTGCCTGGGCTACGCCGTGGGTGAGTGACAGACAGACAGACAGACAAGCTGGAGCACCTGATCATCCCCAACGCGGGGCTGGGCTTCGTGGACTCCAGCATGATGCCCGAGCTGGGCTTCCTCGTCGACATCCGCCACGCCGCCGTCTACGGCTCCGTCTACGCCATCGGCGACACCGCCTTCTGCCTGGGCTACGCCGTGGGTGAGTGACAGACAGACAGACAGACAAGCTGGAGCACCTGATCATCCCCAACGCGGGGCTGGGCTTCGTGGACTCCAGCATGATGCCCGAGCTGGGCTTCCTCGTCGACATCCGCCACGCCGCCGTCTACGGCTCCGTCTACGCCATCGGCGACACCGCCTTCTGCCTGGGCTACGCCGTGGGTGAGTGACAGACAGACAGACAGACAAGCTGGAGCACCTGATCATCCCCAACGCGGGGCTGGGCTTCGTGGACTCCAGCATGATGCCCGAGCTGGGCTTCCTCGTCGACATCCGCCACGCCGCCGTCTACGGCTCCGTCTACGCCATCGGCGACACCGCCTTCTGCCTGGGCTACGCCGTGGGTGAGTGACAGACAGACAGACAGACAAGCTGGAGCACCTGATCATCCCCAACGCGGGGCTGGGCTTCGTGGACTCCAGCATGATGCCCGAGCTGGGCTTCCTCGTCGACATCCGCCACGCCGCCGTCTACGGCTCCGTCTACGCCATCGGCGACACCGCCTTCTGCCTGGGCTGCGCCGTGGGTGAGTGACAGACAGACAGACAGACAAGCTGGAGCACCTGATCATCCCCAACGCGGGGCTGGGCTTCGCCATCGGCATGGTGGACTCCAGCATGATGCCCGAGCTGGGCTTCCTCGTCGACATCCGCCACGCCGCCGTCTACGGCTCCGTCTACGCCATCGGCGACACCGCCTTCTGCCTGGGCTACACCGTGGGTGAGTGACAGACAGACAGACAGACAAGCTGGAGCACCTGATCATCCCCAACGCGGGGCTGGGCTTCGTGGACTCCAGCATGATGCCCGAGCTGGGCTTCCTCGTCGACATCCGCCACGCCGCCGTCTACGGCTCCGTCTACGCCATCGGCGACACCGCCTTCTGCCTGGGCTACGCCGTGGGTGAGTGACAGACAGACAGACAGACAAGCTGGAGCACCTGATCATCCCCAACGCGGGGCTGGGCTTCGTGGACTCCAGCATGATGCCCGAGCTGGGCTTCCTCGTCGACATCCGCCACGCCGCCGTCTACGGCTCCGTCTACGCCATCGGCGACACCGCCTTCTGCCTGGGCTACGCCGTGGGTGAGTGACAGACAGACAGACAGACAAGCTGGAGCACCTGATCATCCCCAACGCGGGGCTGGGCTTCGTGGACTCCAGCATGATGCCCGAGCTGGGCTTCCTCGTCGACATCCGCCACGCCGCCGTCTACGGCTCCGTCTACGCCATCGGCGACACCGCCTTCTGCCTGGGCTACGCCGTGGGTGAGTGACAGACAGACAGACAGACAGACAGACAAGCTGGAGCACCTGATCATCCCCAACGCGGGGCTGGGCTTCGTGGACTCCAGCATGATGCCCGAGCTGGGCTTCCTCGTCGACATCCGCCACGCCGCCGTCTACGGCTCCGTCTACGCAATCGGCGACACCGCCTTCTGCCTGGGCTACGCCGTGGGTGAGTGACAGACAGACAGACAGACAAGCTGGAGCACCTGATCATCCCCAACGCGGGGCTGGGCTTCGTGGACTCCAGCATGATGCCCGAGCTGGGCTTCCTCGTCGACATCCGCCACGCCGCCGTCTACGGCTCCGTCTACGCCATCGGCGACACCGCCTTCTGCCTGGGCTACGCCGTGGGTGAGTGACAGACAGACAGACAGACAGACAGACAAGCTGGAGCACCTGATCATCCCCAACGCGGGGCTGGGCTTCGTGGACTCCAGCATGATGCCCGAGCTGGGCTTCCTCGTCGACATCCGCCACGCCGCCGTCTACGGCTCCGTCTACGCCATCGGCGACACCGCCTTCTGCCTGGGCTACGCCGTGGGTGAGTGACAGACAGACAGACAGACAAGCTGGAGCACCTGATCATCCCCAACGCGGGGCTGGGCTTCGTGGACTCCAGCATGATGCCCGAGCTGGGCTTCCTCGTCGACATCCGCCACGCCGCCGTCTACGGCTCCGTCTACGCCATCGGCGACACCGCCTTCTGCCTGGGCTACGCCGTGGGTGAGTGACAGACAGACAGACAGACAAGCTGGAGCACCTGATCATCCCCAACGCGGGGCTGGGCTTCGTGGACTCCAGCATGATGCCCGAGCTGGGCTTCCTCGTCGACATCCGCCACGCCGCCGTCTACGGCTCCGTCTACGCCATCGGCGACACCGCCTTCTGCCTGGGCTACGCCGTGGGTGAGTGACAGACAGACAGACAGACAAGCTGGAGCACCTGATCATCCCCAACGCGGGGCTGGGCTTCGTGGACTCCAGCATGATGCCCGAGCTGGGCTTCCTCGTCGACATCCGCCACGCCGCCGTCTACGGCTCCGTCTACGCCATCGGCGACACCGCCTTCTGCCTGGGCTACGCCGTGGGTGAGTGACAGACAGACAGACAGACAAGCTGGAGCACCTGATCATCCCCAACGCGGGGCTGGGCTTCGTGGACTCCAGCATGATGCCCGAGCTGGGCTTCCTCGTCGACATCCGCCACGCCGCCGTCTACGGCTCCGTCTACGCCATCGGCAACACCGCCTTCTGCCTGGGCTACGCCGTGGGTGAGTGACAGACAGACAGACAGACAAGCTGGAGCACCTGATCATCCCCAACGCGGGGCTGGGCTTCGTGGACTCCAGCATGATGCCCGAGCTGGGCTTCCTCGTCGACATCCGCCACGCCGCCGTCTACGGCTCCGTCTACGCCATCGGCGACACCGCCTTCTGCCTGGGCTACGCCGTGGGTGAGTGACAGACAGACAGACAGACAAGCTGGAGCACCTGATCATCCCCAACGCGGGGCTGGGCTTCGTGGACTCCAGCATGATGCCCGAGCTGGGCTTCCTCGTCGACATCCGCCACGCCGCCGTCTACGGCTCCGTCTACGCCATCGGCGACACCGCCTTCTGCCTGGGCTACGCCGTGGGTGAGTGACAGACAGACAGACAGACAAGCTGGAGCACCTGATCATCCCCAACGCGGGGCTGGGCTTCGTGGACTCCAGCATGATGCCCGAGCTGGGCTTCCTCGTCGACATCCGCCACGCCGCCGTCTACGGCTCCGTCTACGCCATCGGCGACACCGCCTTCTGCCTGGGCTACGCCGTGGGTGAGTGACAGACAGACAGACAGACAAGCTGGAGCACCTGATCATCCCCAACGCGGGGCTGGGCTTCGTGGACTCCAGCATGATGCCCGAGCTGGGCTTCCTCGTCGACATCCGCCACGCCGCCGTCTACGGCTCCGTCTACGCAATCGGCGACACCGCCTTCTGCCTGGGCTACGCCGTGGGTGAGTGACAGACAGACAGACAGACAAGCTGGAGCACCTGATCATCCCCAACGCGGGGCTGGGCTTCGCCATCGGCATGGTGGACTCCAGCATGATGCCCGAGCTGGGCTTCCTCGTCGACATCCGCCACGCCGCCGTCTACGGCTCCGTCTACGCCATCGGCGACACCGCCTTCTGCCTGGGCTACACCGTGGGTGAGTGACAGACAGACAGACAGACAAGCTGGAGCACCTGATCATCCCCAACGCGGGGCTGGGCTTCGTGGACTCCAGCATGATGCCCGAGCTGGGCTTCCTCGTCGACATCCGCCACGCCGCCGTCTACGGCTCCGTCTACGCCATCGGCGACACCGCCTTCTGCCTGGGCTACGCCGTGGGTGAGTGACAGACAGACAGACAGACAAGCTGGAGCACCTGATCATCCCCAACGCGGGGCTGGGCTTCGTGGACTCCAGCATGATGCCCGAGCTGGGCTTCCTCGTCGACATCCGCCACGCCGCCGTCTACGGCTCCGTCTACGCCATCGGCGACACCGCCTTCTGCCTGGGCTACGCCGTGGGTGAGTGACAGACAGACAGACAGACAAGCTGGAGCACCTGATCATCCCCAACGCGGGGCTGGGCTTCGTGGACTCCAGCATGATGCCCGAGCTGGGCTTCCTCGTCGACATCCGCCACGCCGCCGTCTACGGCTCCGTCTACGCCATCGGCGACACCGCCTTCTGCCTGGGCTACGCCGTGGGTGAGTGACAGACAGACAGACAGACAAGCTGGAGCACCTGATCATCCCCAACGCGGGGCTGGGCTTCGTGGACTCCAGCATGATGCCCGAGCTGGGCTTCCTCGTCGACATCCGCCACGCCGCCGTCTACGGCTCCGTCTACGCCATCGGCGACACCGCCTTCTGCCTGGGCTACGCCGTGGGTGAGTGACAGACAGACAGACAGACAAGCTGGAGCACCTGATCATCCCCAACGCGGGGCTGGGCTTCGCCATCGGCATGGTGGACTCCAGCATGATGCCCGAGCTGGGCTTCCTCGTCGACATCCGCCACGCCGCCGTCTACGGCTCCGTCTACGCCATCGGCGACACCGCCTTCTGCCTGGGCTACACCGTGGGTGAGTGACAGACAGACAGACAGACAAGCTGGAGCACCTGATCATCCCCAACGCGGGGCTGGGCTTCGTGGACTCCAGCATGATGCCCGAGCTGGGCTTCCTCGTCGACATCCGCCACGCCGCCGTCTACGGCTCCGTCTACGCCATCGGCGACACCGCCTTCTGCCTGGGCTACGCCGTGGGTGAGTGACAGACAGACAGACAGACAAGCTGGAGCACCTGATCATCCCCAACGCGGGGCTGGGCTTCGTGGACTCCAGCATGATGCCCGAGCTGGGCTTCCTCGTCGACATCCGCCACGCCGCCGTCTACGGCTCCGTCTACGCCATCGGCGACACCGCCTTCTGCCTGGGCTACGCCGTGGGTGAGTGACAGACAGACAGACAGACAAGCTGGAGCACCTGATCATCCCCAACGCGGGGCTGGGCTTCGTGGACTCCAGCATGATGCCCGAGCTGGGCTTCCTCGTCGACATCCGCCACGCCGCCGTCTACGGCTCCGTCTACGCCATCGGCGACACCGCCTTCTGCCTGGGCTACGCCGTGGGTGAGTGACAGACAGACAGACAGACAAGCTGGAGCACCTGATCATCCCCAACGCGGGGCTGGGCTTCGTGGACTCCAGCATGATGCCCGAGCTGGGCTTCCTCGTCGACATCCGCTACGCCGCCGTCTACGGCTCCGTCTACGCCATCGGCGACACCGCCTTCTGCCTGGGCTACGCCGTGGGTGAGTGACAGACAGACAGACAGACAAGCTGGAGCACCTGATCATCCCCAACGCGGGGCTGGGCTTCGTGGACTCCAGCATGATGCCCGAGCTGGGCTTCCTCGTCGACATCCGCCACGCCGCCGTCTACGGCTCCGTCTACGCCATCGGCGACACCGCCTTCTGCCTGGGCTACGCCGTGGGTGAGTGACAGACAGACAGACAGACAAGCTGGAGCACCTGATCATCCCCAACGCGGGGCTGGGCTTCGTGGACTCCAGCATGATGCCCGAGCTGGGCTTCCTCGTCGACATCCGCCACGCCGCCGTCTACGGCTCCGTCTACGCCATCGGCGACACCGCCTTCTGCCTGGGCTACGCCGTGGGTGAGTGACAGACAGACAGACAGACAAGCTGAAGCACATGATCATCCCCAACGCGGGGCTGGGCTTCGTGGACTCCAGCATGATGCTCGAGCAGGGCTTCCTCGTCGATCCACAATTGCCTATTTTTCTTGAAGTTAGTTGAAAAAAAATCAAGCACCATGTAACCTCTTTTCTTGCTGTACCACAGACAGAGATCAGTCAGAAGAAATAGATTGCTAACTTTTTGTATAGATCAATTGATAACACTAAAACTGTCGCAGGGCCCGCGTTCTCGGGCGCGCTGGTAAACAGCATCGGCTTCGAGTGGATGCTGGTGATCATCGCGATGCTCAACTTCGCGTACGCGCCCTGCCTGCTCATGCTGCGCGCGCCGCCCGCTCGCGACGAGAAACAGGTGCGCGCGCTCACTTCGCTCGCCGCTACGACACCGAACCCGCACTGGGGACTCGCGGCTGTACCGTGTGACATCCAACAGGACACACCACGTTACCCGATACTGATTAATTAATAACCTCAGTCACTAACTCACTAGCGATGACAAGGACAACGCTGTGTACTTCTTTTACTTGTCCTTGTCCCGCGTTACGTGGGGTCGGACATGTCTTTTTCCACTCGCTTCTATCATTCGTCAACTCACTCCTCTTACACACATTATATCCTCTTTCACACAATCCGTCCAACTTTTCTTTGGTCTACTCTTTTGTCCTTCCAAATGCATATTCAGCATTCTTCTATATTAGCGGCACGCTATGATGGCCGGTTTGACGTTTGTCCGCTCATGAAGTTCCGTATTAATTGATAACGACTTTGAAGGAAATAATTGTATTACTTTATTGACGATAGTGATGTGCAGAGATTCATAAATTTTATCGAATGTAGTTTTAGGTTTAGGACTCAAAATTTATTTATTAAATTGATTTCTAAAATGTATACAAGTGTAGAAAAATCAGTTTGCACCATTTAAGGGGTGAATGTACTTGTGAATATGAACAATTTTCACTATGTGGACAAACCTCTGAAATCGCAAAAAAATATCAGCTGTTTCATACAAAAGGTAAAATTTTTATTTTTATATGATATATACCACAACTCGGCATTTGGTTTTCTAAATTGAAAATTTTTAAAAATGGAATCTAATACGATCGTCACATAGGATCGCTGGCTAGCACAACTACTACCTCCGGCAAACTCGCGTCAATGCTCAATGCAAAACAAAGCAGTTTCGAATTGACGTTGCTTCGAAAAGTATAAACTGTCAGTGCAATGCGATTGTGATATAGTTTTGACCTGGCTTTGGATTTCAAATATTGATACTGCATTACTGTTGACCCTTGCTCGTTAATTTGGACTCTGTTCAAGCCCTTTGTTGTGGATTTCGTCGATATGACCGAACGTACGCAGAGAACTGTTCTAAATAGTCAGACACGTGAGTTCGTAATACGCCTTCGTAACTATTTCGATCGTGAAGCTCAAAATGGAGGGCCAATTTTACCTATAACGTCAGTGGTTGAACGCGTAGCTGATGCGCTTAATATTGGACAACGAACTGTTAGACGGATAACTAAAAAAAAATATGGCGAGACTGGCACAGAAGAAAATAAACTTCACACACCAAAAAAGAGAAAACGAGCAAAACCAGTCGTAGGCATCGATAGCTTTGATGCCGATGCTATCCGAAGACATGTTTACGGCTACTATTTACAGAAGGAGTATCCAACAAGAAAAAAGTTGGTGCATTCACTGAAGGAAGCTGGATTATTCTTCGGTGGGGAAAGTTCTTTAACGAAGATTTTGAAGACCATTGGATTTCGATACAAAAAATGTAACAAACGCAAAATATTGATGGAAAGATTTGATATAGCGATGGCAAGGTATACTTTTTTACGGCAAGTGAAAGAAATCAAAAATTGGCAAAATGTTGTGTTCTTGGTTGAAACATGGCTTAATGCTAACCATACTGTAGGCCGTTCTTGGAACGATGACACAGCAGCATCTACTTCCAAAGTTCCTGTACGAAAAGGATCGCGACTTATAATTTGTCACGCCGGAACCATCAACGGGTTTGTCGAAGGTTCTCTCATGGCTTTTGCGTCAAAAACCACTGGAGACTATCATAGACATGAATGGAGAAAAGTTTACTGAATGGTTTACCTCAATGTTGTGTAGCCTCCCTGAACCATCTATTATAATTATGGACAACGCCCCATACCACTCGATGCAAATTGACAAGCCACCTGCCCAATCCCAAAAGAAAGCTGATATCGTCGCATGGCTTCGTAAAAATGGCGTAGATGCAAACATGAATATGTTAAAAGCGGAATTAGTACGTCTTTTAAAAGAAAACAAACCAACCAAGATCCGATACGTCATTGACGAAATAGCATTAGAACATGGGCACAGAGTTATACGGTTACCGCCTTACCATTGTGAGTATAATGCGATTGAGTTGGTGTGGGCTCAAATTAAGGGATATGCTGCAAGACACAATACAGAACCCCCATTTACCACAAAAAAAATGCTAAAATTATTAGAAGAAGCTTGTGAACATGTGACTAAAGGAGACTGGGAAAAGGTTGTGAATAGAACTGTTAAATTAATAAGGGAAGATTATGAAAGAGATGTGAAAATAGATAATATTATAGAAAACGAACATATAATTATTAATGTAGGTGATGATAGCAGTGACGACAGTGAAAATAGTAGTATGGACGAATCTGATTAATTATGGCCTTTTGTGGCACCTTTTTTGGTATCTTTTGTATTCATATGTTTCTTGTGTGCATATAAAGTATGTATATTCATTTTCATTCAAATATTCAGTTCGTTCAAATAAATTAAATAAACATGTACATTTTTGTTTTATTAAACCTATTTAATCAGGTACAAAAACAAAACTTAATTGTTTTTTGTTCGAGAATAAATTGACATTCCACATCACTATTGTAATGTGTCAAACCGGCCATCATAGCGTGCCGCTAGTTTAGTAATAATAATTATAATATTATGGTTTAGTTTCTTTCGCATAACAAAATTCTTGGGTCATAGGAGTCACTTAATATGTACCTACATTTATACAATAAATAATTAATATTATTAATTTCTTACTTTTGCTCACCAGAGTTTGATCATCAGCGACAAGTCGTCAGTGCGCTACGTCAGCTATCAGAACGAGGAAGAAGAATAAGAAGCCCGCCATTTTGAAAATGCCGCCATCTTGAGACCCGCCCGATATAATATTATTATAATATGTTACTTTTTAAATTAACGATTTAGGCAAAGGTGTAAAGTTTAAATGCTAAAATTAAACAAAAAAAATACAAAAAAATGTAGTGACGTCGAAATGTGTCGTAGTTGTAACAAAATATAAATATATTTACTTATAATAACATATATCATATACATGCATATACAAGGTTTTTGAACGTAGCTATAGAATTATAAAAAATACATATTAAACTCTAACAATTTTAGAAATAATTTATATCAGAAAATAATATTTTTAAATATACTGTAGAATTGCTGCTGATATTTGTATATCTTTTGTAAATTATTAATACTCAATATTAATATATCATATAGGAAGTAGTATTTCTTATAAAACAATAATATTCTAGATTCTTTGACCAATTTTTCTGACCTTTGACCAGTTCTCTCTTAAGAAACTTACATATTCCCTGTAATATCTTTATAATATATCAATTGTAAATTGAGGCTTAGTATTCATATTATATAATACCTATAATTATATATTGCCGTTTAGTCAGGGTGTCTATAAAATATTAGAATGGAATTTATACTAAATTACTAAATATCAAAAATACATTTGGTAGTATTTTGTCATTAGGTATATTATACAAGAATTTAGATGTAAGCTATTTAATACTAGTATTATTTATATATAAAATGTTTTCTGTCCCATCTTCTGTTATTAATTATACAAAATAAGACCTCTGTTTTGTTAAAAATATTCAGCACACGTGACTTTGACAATATTTTATTGTATTTTTATATAAATTAATTTATGTATTATATAAATTATGTATCATATAATGTAATTCATATAAATTATTATTTTATGCAAATTTATATTATATGAAAATAAAAGCAAAATGTTTACAAGGAATACTTTACGCTTAAACAGTGAAATTTATAATAATTTAATTCTCACAAAAATCATAAATAATAATTAATATATTTTAACCACTCTTAATATTTTATACTGTTTAGTTTACGACAAAAACAATAAATTAATAAGATTATATTTATGTATAGATGACAATAAGTTGAAACAATAACGTTTTGAAGCACATGTTATTTGGGCACATTTTTATATTTATTACTTCGGACCAAAAATCAAAAATATAGTATGTATATTTTGATCTATACACTATTTTCGTCAAATATGAATGATTATATTATTACAATTTTGCATAAAATTATCATGATGCCTATGATTAAATAAATTAGTCGAATTCAAGGCCTCATTAGTATACTAGTTGAGTATTATGTAGTTTCATTATTAAAAATCATGTTATTATTAGTATATTATATATTTATGACATAAAATTATATAAAATTTTAACAGTCTCAACTCACCGTGCATACTTTTAACAGACGTAAATATTCAAAATATCATAAAATTACACTTGATCATAACATAATATTATACTTCAATACTAGTCGTCTTGTAATTAACGCGTTAGAGATGTTAGTGTAGTCAAGTAGTATGTTGGATAGTAGGGAACTCATATTGTATCTTAAATTTTAAAAAATTTATATGATAATAAGACTCATAACTTTAGCGTACCATTTAGATCATAATTCACGAAAAATTTAAAGCACCTACGATTATTATTATTTTTTTAATCCGGCTTAGATAAATATATATGCAATGAACTTTATTTTGTCACTTGTATTCATCAAAAACACTTCGTCTGCTATTTATTTAGAATATTTACGGAGAACATAAAAAACTTCCGATAATTTTGTAAACGGTAGTGTATAAATTTTTCAGGTATTATCAAATACCTCGTAGTAATTAAATATTATGACGTTTAATTAAATTTATTTTAAATATATAAGTATATTTTGATAATTATCCTTGTTAGTATACATGAAAATCGCTTATTTAATAGATAGCATAAACGCATAAATAGAAACACCAGAAATAAACGCATTCATGTTCTCATTGCCTCAAATAACATAAAAGTCTGTTGCAAAGCTGTCTTTCTATATGCGTATGGCTGCGCAAATAGAACAGATATTCAGGTGGTCAAGAATTGTTCATTGCAATTTTTGGACCCATATTCCTATATAAATTCAATTCTCAGACATATTTTAACAATAATAAATTACAATCTTAATTTTTCTACATACATTGTTAGCAAAAATTATGATTGTAATTTACATACTTTTAAAATGGAAACCCATAGTCATATTTATTTTAAATTTGATAAATCAAATAATTCACACAGTTTATTATGATTATTTTAATATCACGTAGGAAATTAATATTACTATCATCGTGTTTATCGAAGGCTGTTTGTATATGCAATATTATAGCAAATTGCGAAGATAATATAATCACATAAACTTCCAGTGATAAGTATAAGGCGAAATTATGAATACATATTGGAGAATATAAATTATACACAAAATCATTAAAATTATAGTTAATAAATATGAATCATTGCATTGCAAATTATCATTAAGTATATATGCTAATACGTCATATATATACAACTTTTCATCAACAATATTATAAAATTGTCATCACCAACCAAATCAGACTCAATTGCATGTTAATTCATATTAATAAAATTATTTGATTATTATTCAAAAAAATAATAATTAATTAATTTAAAAAATCAATAATACTATTGAAAATTGATCGTGTTCACATTCATTTTCATCTCTAGCAGTTAGATCATAATTACTATTATCATTAAATTTAAAATCTTATTTGTATTATAATAGCACTGAACTACATAACTATGAATCAATGTAGTATAATTATTGTAGTTGGTAGAATATTTAATTTTACATATTAACAACTATGTTTAGATATTGAGTCATCGCATACTACTAGGAAACAGTAAGTAACTAAGCTAATTATCAGTATTTAAGTTCATTAGACATCTTTAATCATTCATATTTGATGCTTATTTTCGTAATAATTGTTATATATACAAAATAATTGTAAAACTAAGATAAGCAATAGCTGGGTTGGGGTCCTTGCCATGTCTTGTATAAGTTTTAAACTAATGATTAGACAAATGAAACAGCTTGGTTTGTAGCATACTTTCATTAAAAAATAATATTCATTTTCGTTTTAATATTGAAGAAAACTCGCGATTCGAATAAAATGATCATTTTCGCTGACATTTTGCTTCTGAAATCACTGAAGTGACGTTTTATTTCATCACTTTTTGCCAATATGTTCACTGTTCAGTTAGTATAAAATATGGATTATTTACTTTCGTAAAATAGCTAAAGTTACTAGAAAGGTTTCAAGATCTTTATCGAAATCAAATCAAAAAAATGATTAGTTTTGAATCTTAAATAGTTACTATTATTTGATTAATAAGATCTTTCTAAAGATCAAGAATATTTTTCATAATTCGTATATTTTTGTAAGTGTCTGTTGCAAATAAAAACAATAAGAAATAAAGAAAAATAACATTTTCTATGACAAACAAGTTGTCGGCGTCATTATATTAAGTATTCGAATCGCATAGTACAATATTTTTTACTAACTTTTAATACTTATTCGTTTTAGTTTTGATATTCTATGCTGTACAAATATAAAATACTACGATATAATATTATACCTACTGTGTTAAGGCGTAATATTATTATAAAAAAGAGCTCTGAGCTAAAGTGTATGGTAGTAATAATTCGCAAACTCTGTAAAATATACAGCTTCTATATTATATTATTATTATATCAATATCAAATACCAATATTTTAATATTAGACAAATATTATTATATATACCGAATATTTATAAATTAATAAAATATTATTGTGATAGGCATTAGTGATATTTTTAAAGCTTTTAATATTATAACGATATTTACCTAGAACGTTATATATACGTCAGTATTATAAGGTCTGTGTTTATAATAAAATCATATTATATTTTAATGTTAAATTATTTGCAAATTTCTAGTCATTTAATTTGTCTATTAATTACTATGTTATTTTTTTTATATTTTTTGTTTTTTACTTATCATCATGCAAAGTAAGCAAGTATAATTTATGTTTTATGATCAATTTGTGATAAGTTAGTTATAAGTTGAGTTTTGTGGTTCCATGTTGTGACGATGTTATTTTAATAAAGTGTGGGTATATGAACTACATTTTTGTGTTTTATTTAAATTTTCTCCATCTATTCATCATCAGCCATCAACGGCTCACTACTAAGCGCAGGTCTCCCCTCAGAGAAGGGTTATAGGCCATAGTCCACCACGCTGGCTCAATGCGTATTGGCGGACTTCACACACCTTCGAGAACATTATGAAGAACTCTCAGGTGTGCAGGTTTCCTCACGATGTTTTCCTTGACCGTTATATTTAATTGTTTTAAAGCAAGAAAAGGTTAGAATTATTTTGCTATATTCCGCCGAAAAAATCTGTATAATTTTTACACCACTCTCGACGCACGTTTCGCCCCGACACCGGAGCATCCTCAGGAGATGTCGACTCTACAACGATGCATTGTCTAGTCCTAGTGACTACCCTTTCTTGCTAATCATGGACTTCCGCAAAGTAACGCCTGCTTCTATCCAATGTTTTAAAGCACATACTTAACTCGGAAAACTCAGAGGCCCGGGATCTCGAACTTGCGACTCCCACACAGGAGACCACAGTTCTCACCACGAGGGTATCACTGGTTTATGAATAGAATAGAATAGAAATATTTTTTATTCAAATAAACTTTTTTACAAGTGCTTTTGAATCGTCGATGAGTCTACCACTGGTTCGGAATGCCCTTCCTGCCGAGAAGAACCAGCAAGAGACTCGGCGGTTGCTCTTTTCAAAACAAGTTTACAATACAATAAATACTATGCTATGTAGGTAGGTATGCAGTGTTTCCACAATGAGGGAAGTTTCAAAAATGCATACCTACTTACAATGCAATATATCTTAAGATGGGCAGACATAAAGTAACCCCACTCCCGCCGGTGGCACCCGTTCACGAGCATGGCGCATGATCCAGCCATTGCTTCGCTCAACTACATTTGAGGGAACGTAGCAACCCGCATTACACAACACCACCACAGAAATGTTCACAACGAATGAAGATGAATGAAGAGAGCTAATAAAATGAAACGTAATGAGCAGTTTAGGAGTTATGATGCCTCTGATGAGTTGCTCTATCTGTGTTTTACCCAACTACGGCAGAGCTAAAAGGAAGTTATGATTTTAGCAGTCTATGTATGTTTTATTTACGTACTAGGTGATGGCCGCGACTTCGTCCGAGTGGATTAAGGTTTTTAGATTCCGGCGGGAACTCTTTAATTTTCCGGGATAAAATGTAGCTTATGTAATCCTGGGTATGAGCTATCTCCAGCCAAATATCCGTTCATTCGTTGTGGCGTATTCTCCTTCTTCTTCTTTATCAACCGATAGACGTCCAGGCCACTGCTGGACAAAGGTCTCTTGCATGGACTTCCACAGGCCTCGGTCTTGCGCCGCCTGGATCCAGCGGCTCCCTGCGACTCGTTTGATGACGTCGGTCCGCCTGGTGGGGGGTCTGCCAACACTGCGCTTCCCGGTGCGGGGTCGCCACTCTAGCACCTTGGGACCCCAACGACCATCAGCTCTTCGAACTATGTGCTTCGCCCATTACATGAGTTACGTCGGTGACTGGTTCTCCTACGGATCTCCTCATTTCTGATTCGATCCCGCAGGGACACTCCGTTGTGGCGTATTAAAGAGTAATAAATCCATCCATTCTCACAAACTTTCGCATTTATAATGAACTAGCTGATGCCCGCGACTTCGTCTGCGTGAACTTAGCCTTTAAAATGCCTTGGGAACTCTGACTTTGCGGGATAAAAAGTAGCCTGTCACTCTCCAGGTCCTCAACTATAGGTACACTGCAAAAAATCACGTCGATCCGTAGCTCTGTTGGGGCGTGATTGAAGGACAAACCAACGCACTTTCGCAGTTATAGGTAATATTTCACCATATAAAGTGTAAGTGCATATAGTCAACGTGATTTTTAGGGTTCCGTACCCAAAGGGTGCCAACGGGACCCTATTACTAAGCCTCCGCTGTCAGTCCGTCCGTCTGTCAGCGGCCTGTATCTCGTAAACCATAATAGATAGACTGTTGAAATTTTCACGTATTTTGTATTTCTATTGCCGCTATAACAACAAATAATAAAAATTAAATTAAATTAAAAAAAAATTAAAATATTTCCATGTACCCATGGAAATATTTTAATTTTTTTTTTAACGGAAACCTAAAAGAGTGAGGACCGACTCGCACTTGGCCGATTTTTTTTACACAGGTAAAGTTGAGGACCTGGAAAATAACACAGGCTACTTTTTGTCCCGGGAGCATAACGCCCGCGCCACTACAAAGTATATAATTTATTGTAGATTTTTAAAAAAATGCTCGACTGATTACTATAAAATTTTAATGGGACCACCTGGGAAGTATACCCTTTGAAACAAAAAAGAATTTTCCAAATCGGTTCAGGCGTCTTCGAGTAATCGGTGAACATACATAAAAAAAGGTTCCGTTGAATTGAGATCCTCCTCCTTTTTTGAAGTCGGTTAAAGTAATGATAAAAAATATTTCAAATTTAACGAAGTTATTGAGTATAACAGTCAAAATAGTTCAACCCCTATCTCAGAGAACATACATCCATCCATCCGAATACGACATCTATACAAACATACATCCGTATACATCCATCCTCACAAACTTTCACATTAATAATATTAGTGGGATAATATGAGTAATAAATAGTTGGATAGGATATAGTTAATGTATTTATTGTTAGTAGGAGGAGGATACAAACATACATAAATACATGCATACACACATACATATATACATACATGCATGTACATACATGCATGCATACATACATACATACATACATACATACATACATACATACATACATACATACATACATACATACATACATACTTTATGCATGCATGCATGCATATTGGTGCACAATAGAAGGATAAATATTATGTGAAAAGAAGCATACTAATATCCCGCAAGAACCGTTTGTTTTCCAGGGATAAAAAGTAGTCTTTGTCACTTTTCAGGCCGTTAACTTTACCTGTGCTAAAAATAATCTAAAACTTCAATCTAAAACTCCGTTGGCGCATAATTGAAGGATAAGCATGTGAAAAGTAACATACGAATATCCCGCGGGAACTGTTTGTTTTCCCGGGATAAAAGGTAGCCTTTTCACTTTTCAGGTCCTCAACTATGCCTATCAAAAAGAACACGTCAATCTGTAACTTCGTTGGCGCATAATTGAAGGATTTATATGTGAAAGGTAGCATACGAATATCCCGCGGGAACTGTTTGTTTTCCTGGGATTAAAAGTAGCCTTTGTCACTTTTCAAGTCCTCAACTATGCCTATCCAATAAACCACGTCAATCTGTAACTCCGTTGGCGCCTAATTTAGGGATAAATATGTGAAAAGTAGAACACTAATATCCCG
The DNA here is from genome assembly GCA_029955525.1 of Oeneis ivallda. NCBI lineage: Eukaryota > Metazoa > Arthropoda > Insecta > Lepidoptera > Nymphalidae > Oeneis > Oeneis ivallda. The sequence goes on from JARPMR010000021.1 coordinate 2,556,389, forward strand.
CGGGAACTGTTTGCTTTCCCAGGATAAAAAGTAGCCTTTGTCACTTTTCAAGTGATCAACTATGCCTATCCAAAAACCACGTCAATCTGTAACTCCGTTGGCGCATAATTGAAAGATAAATGTGTGAAAAGTAGTATACTAAGTAATATCCCGCAGGAACCGTTTGTTTTCCCGAGATAAAATGTAGCCTTTGTCATTTTTCAGGCTCTTAACTTTACGTGTGCAAAAAAATCACGTTAATCTAAAACTCCATTGCGCGTATTTTCAAGGACAAATGCGTAAAAAATAGCGATGCTATCCCGCAGGAACTGTTTGCTTTTCCGGGATAAAAAGTAGCCTATGTGCTATTCCAGACTATATTCTATGTCTGTGCCAAATTTCAGCAAAATCGGTTCATTCGTTGTCGCGTTAAAGTGTAACAAACATCCATCCATCCATCCATCCATCCATCCATCCATCCATCCATCCATCCATCCATCCATCCATCCATCCTCACAAACTTTCGCATTTATAATATTATAATAGGATAGGATCTACACATGACCAGTCATTATAATATCTAGCAAGGTACTCACTATGACTGGACAAATCGATACCTTGTACTAATTGTTATTTATTTCGTAATCCATCCCTAATCCCTAAGAAATTTTCTATTGCTAATGAAAAACTGTATTTATCCTACTTGATTGTTGAATTGGAATTTTTTACTTTTTCTCGATTCTGCGGATAATGTAAGCGTGATTTAAGTACAATCAGCGCCATCTATCAGTTGTTTTTGAAAATCCCGCGGGAACCTTGGATTTTTCCGGGATAATTTGTAGCCTATGTGTTATTCCAGGGTATAATCTATCTCCATTCCAAATTTCAGCCAAATCCATCCAGTAGTTTTTGCGTTAAAGAGGAACAAACATACACACAAACTTTCGCCTTTATAATATTAGTAGGATAATATTAGGTAGTAGGAAATAGGATGCTTCACCGCGGCGCCTAAACTACTGCGCCGATCTTTGAATGAGAATTCAATCGATCATATTATGATCCGGTTCTTAAGAATGATTATACGGGTCTGCCCGCAAAATTCAAATTTAATTTGGTTTTTCGCAATTTATAAAACTAATACGACAAAATAGGCTAATGGCATTCTAATTGCGCCAGTAGAATTATCATCTTCACAGGTTTACATAAAAATCTTTACTTGAAAGTGTCCAGTTTAAGAAATTAATCAAAATATCGACTAATTTGTGAGTAACTCACGTCCAACTCGGTATTTTGATTAATTTCTTAAACTGGACGCTTTCAAGTAAGGATTTTTATGTAAACCTGTGAAGATGATAATTCCACTGGCGCAATTAGAATGCCATAAGCCTACTTTGTCGTATTAGTTTACAAAATGGGAAAAACCAAATTAAATTTGAATTTCGCGGGCAGGCTGACTACATTTTAACGTACAAAATTAATGTGACAGATGTTACACCCAATTTTTCACTATCAAGGTGCTGTTTTTAAAGAATATTTCTTGTGTTTCAGGCGGATAGTGAAGACATTTCGTAATTTTCGCTGCAGTTCCGTGCCGCTCGGGTTAAGTTACTGTAGCTATTTAGCGAAGGAATGTGCCTAGACTGTAGGTCACTCCGAACGCCTGCATAGCCTCAACAGTTCGCGTTCATATTACAAATCGTTATAAGTATGAAACGTAAAATAACACGAGTGATCCAATGTGAACTTGCGACATTAACTCAATACTTAAATTGATTTTTTGAGTAGATTGTCAATCGCAATTTTGACGACCTCCCTGGCTCAGTGGTGAGCGCTGTTATAACTGGGAGGTCTCGGGTTCGATTCCCGGCGGGGTCAATTTGGGAATTTATAATTTTTGAATTGTCTCTGGTCTGGTCTGGTGAGAGGCTTTGGCCGTGGCTACTTACCACCCTACCGTCAAAGACGTGCCGCCAAGCGATTTAGCTTTCCGGCACGATGGCGTGTAGAAACCAATTAGGGGTATGGGTTGAATGTTCACTGTCATACCCCTTCCAAGTTAGCCCGCTACCATCGAAGACTGCATCGTCACTTACCATCAGGTGAGATCGCAGTCAAGGACTAGCTTGTCATCAAATTAAAAACAATATTTTTGGTAGAAGCAGTACGATAGCCTAGTGGTTAGTACTACGGTCTACAGGGGGTCGCAGGTTCGATCCCGGGCACGCATCTCAGGCATTTCAAGTTATGTGCGTTTAATAAATCACAAGCTTCAACGATAAGGAAAACATCGTGAGGAAACCTGCACACCTGAGAGTTTTCCATAATGTTCTTAAAGGTGCTTAAATGAATTGAATTGTAGTACTTTTCTTTTTTTGGAACTTCCCCTCGTTGTGGAAATATTACATTTTATTCTAACAAAGTTGCATAGGTTAAATCGGCTTGGCATCCAGCTGCCCACAAAATAGTATAAAAAACTTATTAAGTACAATGTAATAGCTTCATAATAATATTGTAAAATGATTATTTTGAAAAGAGCAACTGCTGAGTTTCTTGCCGGCTCTTCTCAGCAGAATCCGCTTTCCGAACCGGTGGTAGAATCATGACTTGTCATAAGAGCTACAGGTTGGCCTACGTGAAATAAATAATTTTGAATTTGAATTTGAATTTGTGTGTGAAGTCCGCCAATTCACATTGTGCCAGCGTGGTGGACTATGGCCTCTAACCCTTCTCTGAGAGGAAACCTGCGTTCAGTGGTGAGCCGTTGATGGGTTGCTGATGATGATTGACTGTCACATCCCCATTGATACACGTCCACGGGTGGACATAGGTCTTTCACACGGCTTCCCACACGCCTCGGTCTTGTGCCATCTACCACTCGCAACTCCAACGACCATCGGTTTTTCGAGCAATAAAACTCTCCATTGCAAAAATTAGGTATAACTAGTTGGTCGGTCGGTCACTCTCAATGGAAGCGAAGGAATAGAGACTGCACCTGTGTTTGCGCGCAGGTCTGTGCACTATATCTCCCGCGCAGATAGATAATTTCCGAGGAGATTTGGTCGAGAAGACATTATTATTAAGCTATTGCATAGCTTTTATCGCGGGCTTTGAACTAGAACAAACAGTTTGAGCGCGGCGACCGAATCAAGAAATTCCGTAACGAAAATAAACCTAACACCGTCGTTCAGTAAGCGTTCAACATTTTAGAGGTTCAGCTCTGTTCGGCGCAGTGGGCGAGCGGCCGCTTTCTTTACCGTATGGTGTATGATGTCGCAGGTTCAAATCTCACTCGCGAAGTAGTGAAAGTGCGCCTTTTTTGTTTGTTTGTTTTTAATTATTTTTTTGCATAATTTTTACTATGCAAAAAAAATATTGCATAAATATTATAATTGCATACTTTAAATTGATAAAAATTGCTATGCAATAGCTTTACAGCGGCAGTCCCCGATTGCCATTTTTTATTATTATTTATTCTCTTCTTCATTCAACCGATAGACGTCCACTGCTGGACAAAGGTCTCCTGCACGGACTTCCACAGGGCTCGGTCTCGCGCCGCCTCATCATTACAACTGCAAGGAGCTATATTGGTGTCAATATCACCCTTCAGTTCTCGGGTCACATTGCGCACCCGAACCTGCCCCGTTCCGGCCGAGCGGTCGCCGCGTCTATATATGCGGGCGACGCGCGCCTCGGCGCACTGCGCGCGCGGCTATAAGTGGACAGAGACGACACGTGGACAGTGACGACACGCTAGCGAGTGCACTATACCCAGTACATACCGAGGACGACATGAGGGTGAGTGACTAATTCATTAGGGATTATTTTATACAACACTAGCTGACTAAGCAAACTTCGTACCGCCAACAAAAATATTTAGGGGTGGGTCACCCTTATCATTTAGGGGTAAGAAAAATAGATGTTGGCCGATTCTCAGACCTAACCGATATGCACACAAAATTTCATAAAAATCGGTCCAGCTGTCTCGGAGGAGTTTGGTAACAAACACCGCGATATGAGAATTTTATATATTAGATTAAAGTTTGTATCAATTTCCGGTGTTCAATTAACTTCATCATCAGCAACCCATCAACGGCTCACCACTGAGCGCAGGTCTCCTCTCAGAGAAGGGTTATAGGCCATAGTCCAGCACGCTGGCCCAATGCGAATTGGCGGACTTCTCGAATGAGAATACTATGAAAGCGTGCAGGTTTCCAAGGTTTTTAATTCCTGCGGGAACTCCTTGATGTTCCGGGATAAAATGTAGCCTAAGTATGTATTACAGATAAACTTTAAAAATAAACTAAAGGAATGGTTAGTGCAAAAGTGCTTTTAAAGTATCAGTCAGTAGTTCAAAACACGATCCCCTTACATCACGTCCATACCATTAAATTTTAATTACCTATAATAATTTTAATTTTTAGCATACCTAATTGGAATTAATATTATATATAAGTAATACTAAACTAGCGGCACGCTATGATGGCCGGTTTGACACATTACAATAGTGATGTGGAATGTCAATTTATTCTCGAACAAAAAACAATTAAGTTTTGTTTTTGTACCTGATTACACTAGCGGCACGCTATGATGGCCGGTTTGACGTTTGTCCGCTCATGAAGTTCCGTATTAATTGATAACGACTTTGAAGGAAATAATTGTATTACTTTATTGACGATAGTGATGTGCAGAGATTCATAAATTTTATCGAATGTAGTTTTAGGTTTAGGACTCAAAATTTATTTATTAAATTGATTTCTAAAATGTATACAAGTGTAGAAAAATCAGTTTGCACCATTTAAGGGGTGAATGTACTTGTGAATATGAACAATTTTCACTATGTGGACAAACCTCTGAAATCGCAAAAAAATATCAGCTGTTTCATACAAAAGGTAAAATTTTTATTTTTATATGATATATACCACAACTCGGCATTTGGTTTTCTAAATTGAAAATTTTTAAAAATGGAATCTAATACGATCGTCACATAGGATCGCTGGCTAGCACAACTACTACCTCCGGCAAACTCGCGTCAATGCTCAATGCAAAACAAAGCAGTTTCGAATTGACGTTGCTTCGAAAAGTATAAACTGTCAGTGCAATGCGATTGTGATATAGTTTTGACCTGGCTTTGGATTTCAAATATTGATACTGCATTACTGTTGACCCTTGCTCGTTAATTTGGACTCTGTTCAAGCCCTTTGTTGTGGATTTCGTCGATATGACCGAACGTACGCAGAGAACTGTTCTAAATAGTCAGACACGTGAGTTCGTAATACGCCTTCGTAACTATTTCGATCGTGAAGCTCAAAATGGAGGGCCAATTTTACCTATAACGTCAGTGGTTGAACGCGTAGCTGATGCGCTTAATATTGGACAACGAACTGTTAGACGGATAACTAAAAAAAAATATGGCGAGACTGGCACAGAAGAAAATAAACTTCACACACCAAAAAAGAGAAAACGAGCAAAACCAGTCGTAGGCATCGATAGCTTTGATGCCGATGCTATCCGAAGACATGTTTACGGCTACTATTTACAGAAGGAGTATCCAACAAGAAAAAAGTTGGTGCATTCACTGAAGGAAGCTGGATTATTCTTCGGTGGGGAAAGTTCTTTAACGAAGATTTTGAAGACCATTGGTTTTCGATACAAAAAATGTAACAAACGCAAAATATTGATGGAAAGATTTGATATAGCGATGGCAAGGTATACTTTTTTACGGCAAGTGAAAGAAATCAAAAATTGGCAAAATGTTGTGTTCTTGGATGAAACATGGCTTAATGCTAACCATACTGTAGGCCGTTCTTGGAACGATGACACAGCAGCATCTACTTCCAAAGTTCCTGTAGGAAAAGGATCGCGACTTATAATTTGTCACGCCGGAACCATCAACGGGTTTGTCGAAGGTTCTCTCATGGCTTTTGCGTCAAAAACCACTGGAGACTATCATGAAGACATGAATGGAGAAAAGTTTACTGAATGGTTTACCTCAATGTTGTGTAGCCTCCCTGAACCATCTATTATAATTATGGACAACGCCCCATACCACTCGATGCAAATTGACAAGCCACCTGCCCAATCCCAAAAGAAAGCTGATATCGTCGCATGGCTTCGTAAAAATGGCGTAGATGCAAACATGAATATGTTAAAAGCGGAATTAGTACGTCTTTTAAAAGAAAACAAACCAACCAAGATCCGATACGTCATTGACGAAATAGCATTAGAACATGGGCACAGAGTTATACGGTTACCGCCTTACCATTGTGAGTATAATGCGATTGAGTTGGTGTGGGCTCAAATTAAGGGATATGCTGCAAGACACAATACAGAACCCCCATTTACCACAAAAAAAATGCTAAAATTATTAGAAGAAGCTTGTGAACATGTGACTAAAGGAGACTGGGAAAAGGTTGTGAATAGAACTGTTAAATTAATAAGGGAAGATTATGAAAGAGATGTGAAAATAGATAATATTATAGAAAACGAACATATAATTATTAATGTAGGTGATGATAGCAGTGACGACAGTGAAAATAGTAGTATGGACGAATCTGATTAATTATGGCCTTTTGTGGCACCTTTTTTGGTATCTTCATTCTTGTATTCATATGTTTCTTGTGTGCATATAAAGTATGTATATTCATTTTCATTCAAATATTCAGTTCGTTCAAATAAATTAAATAAACATATACATTTTTGTTTTATTAAACCTATTTAATCAGGTACAAAAACAAAACTTAATTGTTTTTTGTTCGAGAATAAATTGACATTCCACATCACTATTGTAATGTGTCAAACCGGCCATCATAGCGTGCCGCTAGTTTAAATAGGTTTAATAAAACAAAAATGTATATGTTTATTTAATTTATTTGAACGAACTGAATATTTGAATGAAAATGAATATACATACTTTATATGCACACAAGAAACATATGAATACAAAAGATACCAAAAAAGGTGCCACAAAAGGCCATAATTAATCAGATTCGTCCATACTACTATTTTCACTGTCGTCACTGCTATCATCACCTACATTAATAATTATATGTTCGTTTTCTATAATATTATCTATTTTCACATCTCTTTCATAATCTTCCCTTATTAATTTAACAGTTCTATTCACAACCTTTTCCCAGTCTCCTTTAGTCACATGTTCACAAGCTTCTTCTAATAATTTTAGCATTTTTTTTGTGGTAAATGGGGGTTCTGTATTGTGTCTTGCAGCATATCCCTTAATTTGAGCCCACACCAACTCAATCGCATTATACTCACAATGGTAAGGCGGTAACCGTATAACTCTGTGCCCATGTTCTAATGCTATTTCGTCAATGACGTATCGGATCTTGGTTGGTTTGTTTTCTTTTAAAAGACGTACTAATTCCGCTTTTAACATATTCATGTTTGCATCTACGCCATTTTTACGAAGCCATGCGACGATATCAGCTTTCTTTTGGGATTGGGCAGGTGGCTTGTCAATTTGCATCGAGTGGTATGGGGCGTTGTCCATAATTATAATAGATGGTTCAGGGAGGCTACACAACATTGAGGTAAACCATTCAGTAAACTTTTCTCCATTCATGTCTTCATGATAGTCTCCAGTGGTTTTTGACGCAAAAGCCATGAGAGAACCTTCGACAAACCCGTTGATGGTTCCGGCGTGACAAATTATAAGTCGCGATCCTTTTCCTACAGGAACTTTGGAAGTAGATGCTGCTGTGTCATCGTTCCAAGAACGGCCTACAGTATGGTTAGCATTAAGCCATGTTTCATCCAAGAACACAACATTTTGCCAATTTTTGATTTCTTTCACTTGCCGTAAAAAAGTATACCTTGCCATCGCTATATCAAATCTTTCCATCAATATTTTGCGTTTGTTACATTTTTTGTATCGAAATCCAATGGTCTTCAAAATCTTCGTTAAAGAACTTTCCCCACCGAAGAATAATCCAGCTTCCTTCAGTGAATGCACCAACTTTTTTCTTGTTGGATACTCTTTCTGTAAATAGTAGCCGTAAACATGTCTTCGGATAGCATCGGCATCAAAGCTATCGATGCCTACGACTGGTTTTGCTCGTTTTCTCTTTTTTGGTGTGTGAAGTTTATTTTCTTCTGTGCCAGTCTCGCCATATTTTTTTTTAGTTATCCGTCTAACAGTTCGTTGTCCAATATTAAGCGCATCAGCTACGCGTTCAACCACTGACGTTATAGGTAAAATTGGCCCTCCATTTTGAGCTTCACGATCGAAATAGTTACGAAGGCGTATTACGAACTCACGTGTCTGACTATTTAGAACAGTTCTCTGCGTACGTTCGGTCATATCGACGAAATCCACAACAAAGGGCTTGAACAGAGTCCAAATTAACGAGCAAGGGTCAACAGTAATGCAGTATCAATATTTGAAATCCAAAGCCAGGTCAAAACTATATCACAATCGCATTGCACTGACAGTTTATACTTTTCGAAGCAACGTCAATTCGAAACTGCTTTGTTTTGCATTGAGCATTGACGCGAGTTTGCCGGAGGTAGTAGTTGTGCTAGCCAGCGATCCTATGTGACGATCGTATTAGATTCCATTTTTAAAAATTTTCAATTTAGAAAACCAAATGCCGAGTTGTGGTATATATCATATAAAAATAAAAATTTTACCTTTTGTATGAAACAGCTGATATTTTTTTGCGATTTCAGAGGTTTGTCCACATAGTGAAAATTGTTCATATTCACAAGTACATTCACCCCTTAAATGGTGCAAACTGATTTTTCTACACTTGTATACATTTTAGAAATCAATTTAATAAATAAATTTTGAGTCCTAAACCTAAAACTACATTCGATAAAATTTATGAATCTCTGCACATCACTATCGTCAATAAAGTAATACAATTATTTCCTTCAAAGTCGTTATCAATTAATACGGAACTTCATGAGCGGACAAACGTCAAACCGGCCATCATAACGTGCCGCTAGTTTAAGTAGTAATCATTTTAAATTTAAATTTTGACGTTAATTTTGACTCACTAAAATATTTCATTTTTATTAAATTATTTAATACTAGCTGATGCCCGCGACTTCGTCTGCGTGAACTTCATAGTTTGTATTTTAGGCCCGCCCGACTTCAACAAACGTGGACAAACTAAAATTATTTTTATACTTTGTAGTGGCGTTAGAAGTCGGTTTTTTGAAAAGAATTTTTATTTTAAGCTTTTAAGTGTAGTATCCTATGATTGAGGAGCTAGGACCTGGAGCTCCATGATGTAGTCCATACTTGTTACCTACAATATCAATTCGTAATCGAAATTTCCTAAATCCACATAGTTTTAGGTAGGTAGTACCCTGCAGCATCAGGATTGAGGAGCCAAGACCTGGAGCTCCATGATGTAGTCCATACTTGTTACCTACAATAATAATTCTCGACATTTCCTAAATCTCTTTATTTTAGGTGAGCAATATCCCTGCATCAGGCTTGAGGAGTTGAAGGTGAACATTTTTATGGGACCATTTCGCAAACATCCTCTGTCGATTAAAAAAAAATCACGCGAATCGGTCCAGTAATCCCGGAGAAATCGGTGGACATACAAAAAAAAAAGATACCGGCCGAATTCAGAACCTCCTCCTTTTTGGAAGTCGGTTAAAAAGTAGAACACTTATATCCCGCGGGAACTGTTTGCTTTCCCAGGATAAAAAGTAGCCTTTGTCACTTTTCAAGTCATCAACTATGCCAATCCAAAAAACCACGTCAATCTGTAACTCCGTTGGCGCATAATTGAAAGATAAATGTGTGAAAAGTAGTATACTAATATCCCGCAGGAACCGTTTGTTTTCCCGAGATAAAAAGTAGCCTTTGTCATTTTTCAGGCTCTTAACTTTACCTGTGCAAAAAAATCACGTTAATCTAAAACTCCATTGCGCGTATTTTGAAGGACAAATGCGTAAAATATAGCGATGCTATCCCGCAGGAACTGTTTGCTTTACCGGGATAAAAAGTATATGTGCGAAAGTTTGTGAAGATGGATGTTTGGATGGATGGATGGATGGATGGATGGTTTGTTACTCTTTAACGCGACAACGAATGAACCGATTTTGCTGAAATTTGGCACAGACATAGAATATAGTCTGGAAGCTATTCCAGACTATATTCTATGTATTGAATTGGAATTTTTTAACTTATTATCGATGCTGCGGGAACCTTGGATTTTTCCGGGATAATTTTGTGCCTATGTGTTATTCCAGGGTATAATCTATCTTCATTCCAAATTTCAGCCAAATCCATCCAGTAGTTTTTGCGTGAAGGAGGAACAAACATACACACAAACTTTCGCCTTTATAATATTAGTAGGATTAGAGCATTATAAGTTAAAATGCAATATGCATTAACAATTATTGTAACATTTGCAATACCTTGACTGGGTCTCATGTTTGATGTTTGTAACCCAATATGAGAGCAAATAAATAAATAAAAATAAATAAATATTAATCCTGGCCTGGGAATGAGCTACCTCTACTCCTTTCAGCCGAATCGGTTCATTCGTTGTGGCGTGAAAGAGTAACAAACATTTATCCGTCCATACATAATTCCTCACCAACTTTCACATTATTTTATAATATTAGTACAGTAGTACTTACTTAGGATTGGTATGATGACTGTTCGTAGCAATTTCTAGTGAGTCGGGTCTTTCTAACTGCCAATTTCACTGTCGCCGAGTAACTTTTAACTGACGAATAAAATTGTCATTTTGACAAATTTTCAATACAAAAACTGCCAGAATGTCAAAATTACTCTTCAGTTAAATGTTACTCAGTGTTGTTGAATGTGGCACTAAGTTCATCAACGTTGAGTAACGTTTAACTTTAACCTGTGGTTTAACCGTTGAATAGAGATAGGTATTTTGGCAGATTTTCAATACAAAAACTGTCAGAACACCCAATTAAATTAAAGGTCAATAGACATTGGTGAAATATTAAGATTTAAAAAATACTTTTAAAAAAAATAAAAAAAAAAGATTTCCGGTGGGAGGCTTTGGCCGTAGCTAGTTACCACCCTACCGTCAAAAACGTGCCGCCAAGCGATTTAGCGTTCCGGCACGATGACGTGTAGAAACCGATTAGAGTTATGGGTTGAATGTTCACTGCTATACCCCTTCCAAGTTAGCCCGCTACCATTTTAGACTGCATCGTCACTTACCATCAGGTGGGATCGCAGTCAAGGACTATCTTGTCATTGAATAAAAAAAAATACCTTATTCCAGACCAAGTTGTAAACAATAACCCGACGTGATAATATTACGTGCATTTTCTGAGTAGATACGTGCAATCATACTTAATGATAACTTTGCTACTGTCTGCTCATCTTAATAGGTATGCATTTTTGGAACATCCCCTCATTGTGGAAACACTGCATACATGGCATAGTATATATTGTATTGTAAACTTGTTTTGAAAAGAGCAACCGCCGAGTTTCTTGCTGGTTCTTCTCGGCAGGAAGGGCATTCCGAACCAGTGGTAGACTCATCGACTATTCAAAAGCACTTGTAAAAATAATTGGCAGTCATAGGGACTGACGATTCTTATCATGAATTGAATTGTAGTACATTCTTTTGTTTTTTTGGAGCTTCCCCTCATTGTGGAAATATTATATTTTACTGGAACTGAAAGTTGCATGCGCTAAATCGGCTTGGCATCCAGCTGTCCACAAGATAATATAAAAAACTTATGACAATGTAATAGCTGCATAATAATATTGTAAAATTTTGAAAAGAGTAACTGCTGAGTTTCTTGCCGGCTCTTCTCAGCAGAATTCGCTTTCCGAACCGGTGGTAGAGTCATGACTTGTCATAATTGAGCCACAGGTTGGCCTACGTGAAATAAATAATTTTGAATTTGACGATAATAGTGAAAACTAGATTTGCTAATAATTAAAAACAAATATATAATAAATAAATAAAAATACAATAAATATAAAAAAGTATAATAAAAAAGTGTGTGTGTCAGCTCCGACGCACGACTGGAGTTTACTACTTAAAACGTCGTAATGCATTCGCGGCGCCGCCGCTCCGACTCGATCGGTACGCGCTCGGCTTCCCGAAGCGAAAGCGCTTTCGCATTCGACAACTCAAGCGAAAATCAACCTTATTTACTCAACCTTAGGGTAGAAATTTGCATCGTTGTGAAAAACGTAACAAGGGCATTCGACAACTCAAGCGAAAACCAACCTTATTTACTCAACGTTAGGGTAGAAATTTGCATCGTTGTGAAAAACGTAACGAGGTCATTCAAAACAGATTTCACTGCTCAAATTTTACTCATACCGGGCGCCTAATTTCGATTCTAAAGGAGTAAACTCCAATAAACTTCAAAAAAAGGCACACTGTTACGTTTCGCGAGTGAGATTCGAACCTGCGACATCATGCATTAAACGGTAAGGAATGGCGGCTATTTGCCGACTGCGCTGTACGAGTTTGCTTGAAAACCTCTAAAATGATGAACGCTCACTGACATCTCCAGGTGACGATGATGACGGTGACGATTTCGCGAAGTCCATGTTTTTTGCTCACCCATAAAATGTGCTCAACGTGCCTAAAGAAGTTTTCACTTCAAAAAGTTTATTTGAATAAAAATATTTCTATTACTTGTATTGTATTGTATATGAAGCAGTGATAGCCTAGTGGTTAGGAATGTGGTCTCCTATTCAGGGGGTCGCAGGTTCGATCTCGAGTACGCACCTCTGACTTTTCGGAGACAAGTGCGTTTAAGCAATTAAATATCACCTGCTTCAACGGTGAAGGAAAACATCGTGAGGAAGCCTGCACATCTGAGAGTTCTCCATAATGTTCTCGAAGGTGTGTGAAGTCCGCCAATTCGCATTGTGCCAGCGCGGTGGACTATGGCCTATACCCCTTCTCTGAGAGGAGACCTGCGCCAGTAGTGAGCCGTTGATGGGTTGATGATGATGATGATGAATGATGATTGTATTGTATTCCAGCTGCTGCTGTGCGCGTGGTGCGCGCTGCTGGGCGTGGCGACGCCGCACGACGCCGCAAGCTACTACGCGCCGCAGACCTTCGCGCAGGTGACCACCGCGCGCGCCCAAACCACCCCAGCGCTGGGCGTGGGACGCAGCTGCCCACACACGAACACGAACTCAAACTCAAACTCAAAATTATTTATTTCATGTAGGCCAACCTGTGGCTCTTATGACGCGTCAAGATTCTACCACCGGTTCGGAAAGCGGATTCTGCTGAGAAGAGCCGGCAAGAATCTCAGCAGTTGCTCTTTTCAAAATAATCATTTTACAATATTAATAAGTAGCTATTACATTGTAATAAGTTTTTATACTATTTTGTGGGCAGCTGGATGCCAAGCTGATTTAACCCGTGCATCTTTGTTAGAGTAGAATATGACAGTTCCACAAAACGTACTACAATTCAATTCATGTCAAAGACGGGCAGACACAAAGCAGCCCCATTCCCGCCGGCGGCACCAGTTCACGAGCATGACGCATGATCCAGCCATTGCTTCGCTCGACCATATTTGAGGGAACGTAACAACGCGCACGCAAGCACTGCTGCCCTTCCCACTCTCTCACTCTCTGCGTCCGCTATACAGGAAGAGTTTCTCGAATGCGGGCGGCAAGAACTCGCAGCATCATACTAATATTATAAATGCGAAAGTGTGTTTGTTTGTTGGTTTATCCTTCAATCACGCCGCAGTAGGGCTACGAGTCGACGTGATAACGTCTTATAAATCGATGAACACCGGCTGCACGCACGAAAAAGTGTCACGTTCCGCCTGAGCCTGCGCGTGCGAGCGAGAGCGCGGAACAAGCGATAGAGAGGCACGATCGGCCCAAGCGTTGGCTTGTGACTAGAGAAAATAATTGTAATTTTCAATTAACTCCTTCTATGGATTATACAAAATAATGATAATTCAGGGATAATAATTCAATTCATAACAGTATGCGATTTTTCATCAATGTTTCTTTATGACGTTATCACGTAAAACTATCGTCCGTAAACCGACTTAACGGACAACCAATTTTTTTGCATGGGTACAGTTGAAGACCTGGAGAGTGACATAGGCTATTTTTTATCCCGTAAAATCAAAGAGTTCCCGAGGGATTTTAAAAACTAAATCCATGCAGACGAAGTCGCGGGCATCAGCTGATACATTATAATTTAAAACAGAAACTCGTATTAGTTAAACGATATTCGAAATCGAGTGTCGAAAATATGGCTTGCATTCGAGAAACTCTCCTTGTGTGAGTGCGACCCTTAGACCGGTGGGACGGCTATCCGACACGACCGGAGAGAGATCAGGCACTGGACCGACAGCTTTACGTGCTCTGCGAGGCACGGGGGTGACACGCCTGACACCGGCGACTTCCTAACTCCGGCCTAAGACTGAAATTATACCTACCTCGTATCTCGGTACCTCGTTCATCGTTCATTTTTGCGAAATTTTTTTGCGAAAATGAACCCTAAGGCCCTTTGCCCTAAGGGCGAATTTAGACGGATGGCTCACCGATGACTCTCGAAAATGAAAGCGAAATTCTCGAAAAATTAACCGTAGAAAATTCACCCCTAGGGCGAATTAAGACGGTTCATTTTCGCAAAAATTTTCGCAACCAAGAACGTGGCACCGTTTCATTTGGGCCTTAAGGTGGATTATACGAGTCTGCCCGCGAAATTCAAATTTAATTTGGTTTTTAGGGTTCCGTACCCAAAGGGTACCAACGGGACCCTATTACTAAGCCTACGCTGTCCGTCCGTCCGTCCGTCTGTCCGTCTGTCAGCGGGCTGTATCTCGGTAACCGTAATAGGTAGACAGTTGAAATTTTCACAGATTGTGTATTTCTATTGCCGCTACAACAACAAATAATAAAAATTAAATTAAATAAAAAAAATTAAATAAAATATTTCCATGGGTACATGGAAATATTTTTATGTAAATTTCCATGGGTACATGGAAATATTTTTATGTAAATTTTTTTTAACGGAACCCTAAAAGAGCGAGGCCCGACTCGCACTTGGCCGATTTTTCCCATTTTGTAAACTAATACGACAAAGTAGGCTTATGGCATTCTAATTGCGGCAGTGGAATTATCATCTTCACCAGGTTTACATAAAAATCTTTACTTGAAAGTGACCAGTTTAATCAAAATACCGAGTTGGACGTGAGTTACTCACGAATTAGTTAGTATTTTGATTAATTTCTTAAACTGGTCAATTTTTGATCCGACCCGGCAATCGAACCCGAGACCTCGTCGTCCACCGATGTTCATGTCACCGAACACGCTACAGCAACGAGGCAATACAAAGTGTATGGAGCAAGCGAAGAGACTTCGTGTCAACATTACACAAACCCAATCAACTAATTGCAACTGCACTAATTGCGGGTCACGCTCCAGTAAGCGGCAACTATTGCTCGTTAGAGCGGGACGGTCTAGCGTGAACTAGGGTTTAGGCTAGAACTTCCAAAAACTGTGAAACAAGTACCTACAGACATGGGCATTGACGACCTCCCTGGCTCAGTGGTGAGCGCTGTTGTCTTATAACTGGGAGGTCCCGGCTTCGATTACCGGCGGGGTCAATGTGGGAACTTATAATTTCTGAATTGTCTGGTCTGGTCTGGTGGGAGGCTTTGGCCGTGGCTAGTTACCGTCAAAGACGTGCCGCCAAGCGATTTAGCGTTCCGGCACGATGGCGTGTAGAAACCAATAAGAAGTATGGGTTGAATGTTCACTGCCGTACCCCTTCCAAGTTAGCCCGCTACCATCTTAGACTGCATCGTCACTTACCATCAGGTGAGATTGCAATCAAGGACTAGCTTGTCATCGAATAAAAAAGGGGCGTTGCCAAGGGGGGGTAGGTAGGGGCAGCTGCCCCCCTAGAGGTTTGAAAAATACAACTAAATGTTACCTAAGCCAATTTAGCCAAAAGCAAGTGAATAATATCAGCTAATCACTGGCGTATAAGTAGTGTCATAGGCTAGCTACCTTTTATTTTTTAACTTTTATGTTGTGCACTTGGAGAGTGTTCCAAGTCCACAACTATATGTACCCGTGCAAACACATCGATTGCTGAATCATAATTATTGTTGCTTCGAGATTGAAGGACAAACAAACACATTTTCACACACTAACTTAACGCATAAGTTTAATTTATTTTACAGTCAAGAGCGCAGGTCTCCTCTCAGAGAAGGGTTATAAGCCATATTCCACCACGCTGGCTCATGTTTTTCTTCACCGTTGAAGCATGTGATATTTAATTTATTAAACGCACATAACTTGAAAAGTCAGAGATGAGTGCCCGGGATTGAACCTGCAGCCCCGAATAGGAGACCGCAGTACCAACCACTAGGCTATCACTGGGTCTGCGAAGGCGTGTGAAGTCTACCAATTAGCATTGGGTTAGCGTGGGGGACTATGGCCTATACCTAACCGTCTCTGAGAGGAGACCTGTGCTCAGTAGTGAGCCGTCGACGGGCTGCTAATTTACAGTTCAAAACTACTATTTTCACAAAAATATTCGATGGCATTGAAAAACCACAGAGGTTTGGCCCCAATGCCGTCCGCCACCAGCGCCTTCCATCGTTCTTAATTACATAACTACTTACTTACAGAATAGGTAGGTACATACAAAGACGCTTAGTACTATTTAGCCAAAGAACTGCTTCCGAGGCAACCAAAATACATAGCAAAACACGTGGGTAGGTAGGTAAAAAGGTTAATAAATAAATAATTATCGTGATCAAAGATTGCCTAGGAAATAGTCCTTCACCATCATCATCATTATCAACCCACCAAAGGCTCCTTACTGAGCGCAGGTCTTGTCTCAGAGAAGTGTTGTAGGCCATAGTCCACCACGCTGGCCCAATGCGAATTGGCAGACTTCACACACCTTCAAAAACATTATGAAGAACTCTCAGGTGTGAAGGTTTCCTCGCGATGTTTTCCTTCACCGTTGAAGAAAGTGATATTTAATTGCTTAAACGCACTTGACTCCGAAAAGTCATAGGTGCGTACCCGGGATCGAACCTGCGACCCCCCAAATAAGAGACCACAGTCCTAACCACTAGGCCATCACTGCATACAATAGTCCTTCAGCTTCCGCTTAATATTATTTCGCGTCACAGCTCCGGCCAGAGCGGGGGGCAGCTGGGTCACGAGACGAGGCACGATGTACCTGGGCCCTGATTCTGTAACTTAGTTGCTATCAAAACATGATAGCCACTGACATGTATTTTTTATCCATTGAAGGTTTGCTACGAATACGATACTTTTATTTTCATAGCAAACCTTCAATGGATTAAAAATATGTCAGTGGCTATCATTTTTTGATAGCAACTGAGTTACTGTATCAGGGCCCTGGTCGTTCTGTCGCCGTATGTATATTGTATTGCCAGCTCGCGCAGCGCGCAACCTGTCTGCAGTGACCGCAGTACAAGAATACATTCAGATCACGTGGTTAGTTTCAGCCCATGTTCGAGCCGGCAGCGGCAGCGGGCGCGGACCCCCCGTGGGCCTCGTCGCAGAGGAACACTGAAGTCGTGAGTTTTTGTATCACCCCACTACGAACACTGAAGTCGTGAGTTTTTGTATCACCCCACTACGAACACTGAAGTCGTGAGTTTTTGTATCACCCCACTACGAACACTGAAGTCGTGAGTTTTTGTATCACCCCACTACGAACACTGAAGTCGTGAGTTTTTGTATCACCCCACTACGAACACTGAAGTCGTGAGTTTTTGTATCACCCCACTACGAACACTGAAGTCGTGAGTTTTTGTATCACCCCACTACGAACACTGAAGTCGTGAGTTTTTGTATCACCCCACTACGAACACTGAAGTCGTGAGTTTTTGTATCACCCCACTACGAACACTGAAGTCGTGAGTTTTTGTATCACCCCACTACGAACACTGAAGTCGTGAGTTTTTGTATCACCCCACTACGAACACTGAAGTCGTGAGTTTTTGTATCACCCCACTACGAACACTGAAGTCGTGAGTTTTTGTATCACCCCACTACGAACACTGAAGTCGTGAGTTTTTGTATCACCCCACTACGAACACTGAAGTCGTGAGTTTTTGTATAACCCCACAACGCAAAGCCAAAAGGGAGTGTGTTACGGGTGAATTGCATTTTTCGCGCAAATTCCACGAGATATTTGAATTTTAAATTATTGCCGAATAACTTCGTTTTTTAGGGTTCCGTAGTAAACAAGGAACCCTTATAGTTTCGCCATGTCCCTCCGACTCTCCGTCTGTCCGTCCGCGGTTTAGCTCAGAGACTATTGGTACTAGAAATCTGTAATTTGACAAGGGTATAAATATCAATCACGCCGACAAAGTGCTGAAATAAAATTGTGAAAAATAATTTTTTAGGGTACCTCCCCTACATGTAAAGTGGGGATGAATTTTTTTTTCTCGGCTCTCCCATAGTGTGGGGTGTCGTTGAATAGATCTTTCAAAAATATTGTGGGTGTGTGAACACCATTTTTCAATTCAGGGATCCGTTTGTGAAATATGATATTTTAAAGTGCTTTTCATTAGACTCAAGTGTCTCCCCCCTCTGCCAGCTAAATGGTTGTATATGGGATACAAGAATAAATTCACAGCAGTAGTATATATAATGAATTTTAAAGGAAAACTATCACGGCTAAGTAGGGTTCATTAGTTAAGGAGTTATATTTGTTTTTTCTAAGTTAGGTATTACACGTAGTGTAAGATGCATATTTTGTAGTATGTTATAGTATTTAAACCATGGAACTCAAAATGTATTCAATATTCATAAATAAAATAACATCACTATCCTAGGACAGCAATAATATTTGAGACTTTCATCTACGGAACCCTATACTGCGCGTGGCCCGACATTTCTTAGACTCATCGACGATTCAAAAGCACTTGTAAAAAAGTTTATTTCAATAAAAAACCTTTCTATTCTATTCTATTCTAAAAAACATTTCTATTCTATTTCTATTCTATTCTACTCTTGGCCGGTTTTTATTTTTCCTGATATCATTAATAGGTATATTATTATAAATAATCCTTCAACCTTTTGTGATTTCTACCATCCTGCTGTGGATAATAATAAAACAAATAAAATTACATGAAAATTATGAACTTTGCACGTAAGTATTTTTGCTAGGCTCCTTTATTTAATTGGTCGATCATTCCAAAATCTTTGTAGGTACGTATTTTCCTTGACATTAGAATCGGTAAACTTTTTAATTTTTATTAGCAGCAATTTTAGTACCTACTTAATAATAAGAGCCGCAGGTTGGCCTACGTGAAATAAATAATTTTGAATTTTGAATATACACGTGCGTGTCCGCAGGTGGCCCCGTACTACCGCGGCCCGCAGATGTTCGAGCCGGCTCCGGACGTGTCCGCGCAGGGCACGCTCGCGCCCAGCTCGTGGAAGGAGCCTGCGACCTACGACAACTACAACAGAGGTGGGCTCCTCGCTGACAGGTGCAGTGCTCTCAACAGGGATCGGCGGCTTAGTGTGCTCTGCCGCACGACGCCGCCCCCGCACAGCATCCGTACTGATCCGTACAGAGCTGCTCAGTCTCTGTTCATGAGCACATTGTCTAAATGGCTATGCTATTGTGAATATCTGACATCGACTGTATATGTCCCTGTATAACACCTACCTAATACCTAATAGGATGCCACCGGCGGGAATGGGGCTACTTTCTGTCTGCCCGTCTTAACATTTATTGAATTATAATTAGGTATGCTTTTGTAGAACTTCCCCTCATTGTGGAAACACTGCATACATAGCATAATATATCTATTATAATATTGTAAACTTGTCTTGAAAAGAGTAACCGCCGAGTTTCTTGCTGGTTCTTCTCGGCAGGAAGGGCATTCCGAATCAGTGGTAGACTCATCGACGATTCAAAAGCACTTGTAAAAAAGTTTATTTGAATAAAAAACATTTCTATTATATTCTATTCTAATAAATAATAGACTCGACCGTGACAATGGAAAAATCTCCCTCCGGGCTGGTGCTGCGCCCATGGACCAGCTACTCCACTTTAATGATGGAATTTGTATACTCCTATTCTAAGATTTGTATACGCTTCTAAGATTCTTCTTCTTTATCAACCCATAGACGTCCACCGCTGGACAAAGGCCTCCTGCATGGACTTCCACGGGCTTCGGTCTTGCGCCGCTTGAATCCAGCGGCACCCTGCGACTCGTTTGATTTCGTCGGTCCAACTAGTGGGAGATCTGCCAACACTGCGTTTCCCGGTGCGGGGTCGCCACTCCAGCACCTTGGCTTCTAACCCAGGCTTCTAAGATTACAATGCGATATTGCGACGTAGGATCGCCTGTTGCAATGCAATTGTACTTTGAACATTTTTGTGGATCGTAAAGAGCCAGTTCCGCAAACCACGAGACTATATCGGCGACGATATCCCCAGGGCCTGAGGAGAGGCGCGCGGATCCGTGGCGGCTGCCGCACGGCATCAGCAAGGAGCAGCAGGCCTCCATCCTGCACCACAAGCAGTCCCTCAGCTCAGGTGACTATAATTATTAATACTTGCCACAACAGTGAAATTAGTGTACCGTTTTCATCGAAGCTAGGAAGGTTTTTTTGCTTTTCTGTGGCACAATAGCGATGGGCGGAATTGTGATTGCCCTTCCTGTGGCTTTTCGTGATGGAGGATGTGCTCTTACATTCCGTCATCCATGCTAAGCGGCCTACAGTGACGCAATGTGCCACGGAGCGCTACAATCATCAGGCAGTTCGTCTCCTTGACCTGTAGCCGGCTGCAGTAGATCCTAGATATGTGACGGACCACGCGAGCACGCAGCTCATTCTCGGGAGATCGTAGGCCCTGCAACCGTTACTAACTTACAACTGAAAACAAAGCAGGCCAAACGGAAAACGTTTGGTATGCGCCATCTTACTCTCGGCATCTAGTACATCTAGGTACTACATCCGGGAGAGGCCATGACCCAGAAGCGTCATTTGCCGCACGAAGGCTGAAGCGTGCTCCAGCTTATGCCATCTTGGCTAAGAGACCTTAGAGTGATGTTGGTTCATGGACCGTGGTGAATATGAATTTTAAAATCGTATTTATTTGGCAATTGTCACAGAGATATTTTGAATAAGTAATATACCAAAACAGTCAAAAATTTAGGGTTTTAGACCAGTTTTTGATGCAAATATTGTTGGAAGCTGTTTTCTCTCGAACTAACATCGCCGGTGTGTGTCTGTGTGTCAGAGGGCGCGTTCCGGTTCGAGTACGCGTCGGACAACGGGCTGGCGGCGGGCGAGGTGATCGAGCCGGACGGGTCGCGCGTGGGCGCCTACCAGTACAAGGACCCCAGCGGGCAGCTCGTGAAGCTGAAGTACCGCGCCGGCAAGGAGGGCTTCCAGGTCAGTGCCGAGTGCCAGTGGCGAGCTAAGAGCGAGCCTCCGCCATCCCCTCATAGCTTCCAGGTCAGTGCCACGCCGCCGCGCCGCGCGCCCTGCGAGCTGAGCGGGCCTCCGCCATCCCCTCACAGCCACCCGTCATCACCGAGAACACTTAAAATAAGTCTCACTTTAGACCATAGTTTATAGTTCTGGTTCATCAAAATTAATTATTTCTAGAAACGAAATACAAAAAATCATAGTCCTATAAAAATAGCAAATTAGTTTTTTAATGTGTTCTTCGCGTAGGTAATTGTTTTGTGTTCAGATAGATGGCGCAACATCTGAAACACATCCCACAACTAGATTTATCTTTATCTGTGGCTATTTGGAAATGCTAGTACGAGCAGATCATTTTTTATATGACTTTCACGTCCTCGTATCTGTTCGCT
Organism: Oeneis ivallda; assembly: GCA_029955525.1. Classification (NCBI taxonomy): domain Eukaryota; kingdom Metazoa; phylum Arthropoda; class Insecta; order Lepidoptera; family Nymphalidae; genus Oeneis; species Oeneis ivallda. The sequence goes on from JARPMR010000021.1 coordinate 2,578,187, forward strand.
CCTCAGATCCTCGAGGGCAGCCACCTGCCGAAGAGCCCGGAGCCCGTCGCGCCGCAGCCACAGAGTGAGTCACTCTTTCATGTATTTTTACCGACTACGGAAGCCAAAAAGAATACTTTTACAAATCATTCTGTGAGGAGATCGGTGCCATTAGTGGGCCGGCGATTTTATACTTACCTAGTCGATTGTTAGCATATATTTACTAACACTTTGATGTCGCAGCTGACAACTACTACACGACGGCGTACGAGCAGCAGCGTCGCCAGTACGAGATGCAGCAGCACTACAGCCGGCAACGCGCCGAGCCGCAGCAGTGGCAGCAGGTACCTACCTACCCACACGTCGCTGTCGCAGCGCACAACTGCTGCACGACGGCGTACGAGCAGCAGCGGCGCCAGTACGAGATGCAGCAGCACTACAGCCGGCAGCGCGCCGAGCCGCAGCAGTGGCAGCAGGTACCTACCTACCCACACGTCGCTGTCGCAGCGCACAACTGCTGCACGACGGCGTACGAGCAGCAGCGGCGCCAGTACGAGATGCAGCAGCACTACAGCCGGCAGCGCGCCGAGCCGCAGCAGTGGCAGCAGGTACCTACCTACCCACACGTCGCTGTCGCAGCGCACAACTGCTGCACGACGGCGTACGAGCAGCAGCGTCGCCAGTACGAGATGCAGCAGCACTACAGCCGGCAGCGCGCCGAGCCGCAGCAGTGGCAGCAGGTACCTACCTACCCACACGTCGCTGTCGCAGCGCACAACTGCTGCACGACGGCGTACGAGCAGCAGCGGCGCCAGTACGAGATGCAGCAGCACTACAGCCGGCAGCGCGCCGAGCCGCAGCAGTGGCAGCAGGTACCTACCTACCCACACGTCGCTGTCGCAGCGCACAACTGCTGCACGACGGCGTACGAGCAGCAGCGGCGCCAGTACGAGATGCAGCAGCACTACAGCCGGCAGCGCGCCGAGCCGCAGCAGTGGCAGCAGGTACCTACCTACCCACACGTCGCTGTCGCAGCGCACAACTGCTGCACGACGGCGTACGAGCAGCAGCGTCGCCAGTACGAGATGCAGCAGCACTACAGCCGGCAGCGCGCCGAGCCGCAGCAGTGGCAGCAGGTACCTACCTACCCACACGTCGCTGTCGCAGCGCACAACTGCTGCACGACGGCGTACGAGCAGCAGCGGCGCCAGTACGAGATGCAGCAGCACTACAGCCGGCAGCGCGCCGAGCCGCAGCAGTGGCAGCAGGTACCTACCTACCCACACGTCGCTGTCGCAGCGCACAACTGCTGCACGACGGCGTACGAGCAGCAGCGGCGCCAGTACGAGATGCAGCAGCACTACAGCCGGCAGCGCGCCGAGCCGCAGCAGTGGCAGCAGGTACCTACCTACCCACACGTCGCTGTCGCAGCGCACAACTGCTGCACGACGGCGTACGAGCAGCAGCGTCGCCAGTACGAGATGCAGCAGCACTACAGCCGGCAGCGCGCCGAGCCGCAGCAGTGGCAGCAGGTACCTACCTACCCACACGTCGCTGTCGCAGCGCACAACTGCTGCACGACGGCGTACGAGCAGCAGCGTCGCCAGTACGAGATGCAGCAGCACTACAGCCGGCAACGCGCCGAGCCGCAGCAGTGGCAGCAGGTACCTACCTACCCACACGTCGCTGTCGCAGCGCACAACTGCTGCACGACGGCGTACGAGCAGCAGCGGCGCCAGTACGAGATGCAGCAGCACTACAACATTTACTCGCAGCTGACTTAATACTAACAAAATTAACTACTAATGTAGCGCTAGCTCAAATTTGCTCTAGCAACTGCGTCAGGCGTCGACGCACAGGTAGTTCTTCATTTTGTTCTACTCCTGAAAAAGCGCAAGTGGCAGCATAAATGACATATTTTACAGACATTTTTATGGTTTAGCGAATTAATTTTTCCTATACCCAATGGGATGGGATCGTTTTGCGTTGTCCAAGATCTAACTCCGTGTGTGTGTGTGTGTGTGCAGGAGAGCCAGGCGGCGGCGGGGGGCGGCGGGGGCAGCGCGGGGGGAGCGGGGCGGCAGTATTTCAACAACAACTGGACCCCTGACGGCAGAGACGACGGACAGGTGCCGACGCTACACTTTTATATCGACACTGTCGTAGAACACTGTCGCATATGAATATACAGCGCAATCCTGATTTTGACACTAACGGCTTGTATAAAAAATGCTTAACACTTCAGCAAAAGAAAAATAATAATATTCAGTAGTTTTGGAGATATCCAATCGGACAAAGTCGTATCTGAAACTCATTCCGAAGAAAAACGTTGCTTGTAAAAAAGCGCTGCTGTCGCTAACTTGTCAAATGCCGGCGGCCGCCAATTGATTTTCACTTGCGATATTGTTAGTTGGAAAGTCGTCGCATTTCGTATGTTTTAATTTTAATTATAATTATGAAATACTCAAAAACCATGTCGTATAATATGAACCGGCATTTTTCTACGGAATGCCGAAAAACCAAGTTCAAAACTTTAAACTGCTCTCCTGTAAAGTAGCAACTTTGTTTTACGACAGTGTCGATATTATTGCATCCTTAGCAATAGCATATCGCGATATCGCGCCCATCTCGCGTAGCTCCCGAGAGGTTCATGGGGACACCGGCTATCTTCTGCATACAGTCGGGACAAGCAGCAAACGTTACTACAAGAACCAAAACATTGACAGGACGCCTACAAACGGACGACTGTCATCTAAGTAAACATCTCACGATAATGACAATCTTATGAGTCCCGTCCTGTTCACTGTGGCCAGGAGACCAGCTTAGTAATTTACATCAACTCAGAGTGGGTCCTATAAAATTCAAAATTATTTATTTCACGTAGGCCAACCTGTGGCTCTTATGACACGTCATGACTCTACCACCGGTTCGGAAAGCGGATTCTGCTGAGAAGAGCCGGCAAGAAACTCATCAGTTACTCTTTTCAAAATAATCATTTTACAATATTATTATGCAGCTACATACATTGTAATAAGTTTTTTATACTATCTTGTGGGCAGCCATATGCCAAGCCGTTTTAACCCGTGCAACTTTGTTATAATAGAATAGAGTATAATATTTCCACAATGAGGGGAAGTTCCAAAAAAGCGTATGTACTTCAATTCAATTCATGTCAAGACGGATAAGTACTATTAGTAAAACGGAAATTGCAAAGTAAGGATAGAATATGGGAAGATCTAACAAACTTTTCTAGAAGCTTTGTGTACAAAAGCCACAGGAAGGTCTGGGTTGTTGGTGTATAACCCTCTTTATACGGAAGGGTCAGAGGTGCGACTGTCTAAAAATTGCCGATCAAAATCGTATTCATTTGATGGCATTAGCGTCAAAGTAAAACATTCCTTGACTGTATTGATTTAGTCTTAAATTCAGTACAACCGATTTCGACACGGAGCGTTATGGAGCGTATCGTATACATATATACCTAAACGTATAAGAATGCATACACGAAATTGAGCTCTAATTCAATGTAGTTATGGTTTATTTAAGCAGTGATAGCCTAGTGGTTAGGACTGTGGTCTCCTATTCGGGGGGCCGCAGGTTCGATCCCGTGTACGCACCTCTGACTTATCGGAGTCATGTGCGATTAAGCAATTAAATATCACTTGCTGCTTGCTTACCTGCACATCTGAGAGTTCTTCATAATGTTCTCGAAGGTGTGTGAAGTCCGCCAATTCGCATTGGGCCAGCGTGGTGGACTATGGCCTATAACCCTTCTCTGAGAGGAGACCTGCGCTCAGTAGTGAGCCGTTGATGGGTTGTTAATGATGGTTTGTTTTATTTTGACGCTAATGCCATCAAATGAATACAAGGCAACTTTTAGACAATCGGGGGGCAGGTTAACGTCTGTGCCGTGCTGGGCAGCAGCGACTGTATCAATTAAATTATGTAAGTGTCACGCATTTGTTTATTTGAATGTTCTCCGCCCGCAGTACCGCGACAACGACGTCGAGGCGGCGCCCCGCGGCCCGCACTCCTTCGGCGAGGGGTACGCCTTCGCCTTCAAGGGCTGACCCCCCACCCCCCACCCCCCACTTGGGGGGTCCGGGCTAGGGCGGTGTAGAGCAGTGCATCGCCCCGCCTACTGCATACAATAAACACGGTGTACCTACCTGTTGACGCGCCTTTTATTTATTTACCTTGTCATTACACGAGTAACACTAGCAATGTAGCCTAGTTTGTCGTAATGGCATGGTGCGGGTGACAGGTCAATAGAACGTAACTAACTCTGTATCATATTGATGCAAACTTATGATTAAAATTTACATCATTCAAAGGGATTGTTTCAAATTTATATGGAGCCTGGGCCAGATATTTGTACGGTCTTTCAAAATAAAAATTTTTCTTTATTTCGCAGGAAAAGGTCCTTTTTACGAGTTACAATGCGAAATTATTTTGCAAAATAAAAGCGCTTAGACATGGCGTCCTTTTTGACAATGACACATGAATGACACCATGATGACGTTTGACATAAAAATAACCATATTTGACAGCAATTGACATTTGACAATGGAAATGACATTAAGATGACGTAATGTCAGTACAAACATAGATAACAAAAGCAGATGGATGCCACTCCGAGAGTTGCTATTCAACAATTATCAATTTTATATCTGTACCTCTTATTCACTGTAAAACTGCAAAAAAGCATATTTTATTTTCATTTCTATGATTTTATATTATTTTTTGGTATAGCGTAAAAGTACCTGGCCCAAGATGAAACAACCCCTTTATTGACTCTTATCTTTCAGAAACTTCGTATTCGTACTTTACCCTTATGATTAGATCACAGAATAAAAAGATTACAACAATAGGGTCAAAATAAGTTACGTTCTAATGACCTGTCACCCGCACCATGCTACAACGAAAACATAAAGTAAATAAGTTCAGACATAAATATCACAAACTTCAACGGTGAAGGCAAATATCGTGATGAAACCTGCGAAGCCACGCTTCTCCATAATGTTCTCAAAGGTGTTTGAAGTATAACAAATTTGCGTTTGCATCTTTTCACCTGCGACGAGTAGTAAGATGTTGGTGTATTACTGATGATAATGGTAATGATGATGATGATGACTCGGTGAGGGGAACGTTTTCATAATAAGTGGCAAATAAAACAACAAATTAAATAATTAACAAAATACATAATTTATTGTTTACAGATTTGACTTGTTTTATAAACTGGGTCGCAAAGAAAAAGGGTCGATTAGAAAATCTTCAAAATGGAAAACTACGTATTTTCATTTATTTTACATTTATTAAAAACAAAAATCTTGAATTCGTGTTTTCTCTATTTTCATTTAAGGCGCGGTGTTCAGACACGATCTTCATTCGTGGAGCCGAATCGCAAGCCAAATGAAGATCGTCTTATTTAAAATCTATGGGTCATAATATTACTATGAAAAAAAAATAGTATTTCTGGCCTGATGGCTGTTTCCTAAAAACGATGACGCAAACTTTTCTAGATAGAAAAAAATTGCAAAGTTGACTCTGCAAATACATAAACTCCCATCGTTCTCTGTTATGCATACATTTATTTTGGTAAAATTAAGTACAATTTTATTGTTTTTCATATTTTACTACAACAAATGGCTGTATTAGATTTTATTTATTGCGACTGTTAAATTATAATGGAAAATATCAAAATTATAACAAAACAAAGAATATTTTGATGTGCTTAAGGCGCGGTGCCTTAAGCACATAAAAATTTTCTTTAATTTAGTCTTTATTTAAATAAGCTAGGTCAGGTACTTTTGAAGATATTGAAGATTTTCTGACCGACCCTTTTTATTTGCGGTCAGGCTTCGGCAGGCGGTGCGGCTTTAGTGCGGCTCAACACGTCAAGTAGTCCTGCACCCAGGGCGACATGTCCGGCGTGTAGGGGGTCGGCGGGAGGTCGTAGGGGAGGACGAGACGGTTGGCGGCGCCCTCCGCCAGGGGGAAGTAGTCCGCGCCGATCTGCGGGACGGGGGGGGACCACGTTATATGGTACTAGTAGCGGCCGGCATTAGTTAACGATATGATATTGTAATCCTACTATCCTACTAGTCTATTTTTTAACAAACGAGTACTGAGTGTGTCTCTCGCACATTTCCGATATTGACAGAGTGAGATGGGTCATTGTAAGGGGTGGGGTACTGAGCATGCTCTCGCACATTTCCGATATTGACAGAGTGAGATGGGTCATTGTAGGGGGTGGGGTACTGAGCATGCTCTCGCACATTTCTGATATTGACAGAGTGAGATGGGTCATTGTAGGGGGTGGGGCCTGGGACTATGTTGATTACGTGGACCAATAGCAATGCAGTCAAAATTTTCGGAACTCGTTTGTTAAAAAAAACAGACTATAATATCACATCACACTGGGTGGGGTACTGAGTATGTTCTTGCACATTTCCGATATTGACAGAGTGAGATGGGTTATTTTAGGGGTGGGGCCTGGGACTCTATGTTGATTACGTGGACCAATAGCAACGCAGTGAATAATCCCTATATCACATCACACTATTACATTACACTATTATAAAGGCAAAAGTTTGTATGTGTGTGTGTGTGAGTTTGTTACTCTTTCGCGAAGAACTAGCCGCAGAGTGCATTGTGATCGTCACTCAAAAAATATTGAACAAATCATTTTTAACGAGCCTTACCCAGCTACGGCCTCCACCTCCCCTTATAGCCGCCCGTCATCGACCAGAAAAACCCTAACAAATCTCCTTTCTAACTCATTTTACTAAGAAGAATTAAGAATCTACTACACAATACTTCAATAGAAATCAAGACGATACGAATAATCCAGCAGTACTCTTCCCTTCGGTAAAAATTGTTGAATCATTCTACAGTTTACACCGTCACCAATCACTTAATCCTCCACAACTCTAGTAAAGCTACAACTACACACAATCTTATCATCAAGCTGTACTCACCACGGTGCGCGGCAGCAGCAGCACGCCCGCCTCGTAGCTGAGCAGGCGCAGCGCGCGGTCGCCCTTGTTGACGCAGCCCCACGCCGCCTTGCTCACGTTGGCGGACGTCAGCAGGAAGTAGGCGGCGCGGCCGTCGCGCGCGCGCGTGTACGACTTGATGTGCGGCATGGCGCGGCTGCGGCGCGTCCCCGCCGCCACCCACTGACTGGCGGACCAATGGAAACGTCCTTTACAATACTACACGTAACAGTGCCGGCTCTTCTTAACATGTCATAAGAACCACAGGATAGTCTACATGAAGTATATAATTTTGAATTTTATGAATTAGCTTTTGCCCGATCCTATGCCAGTCTGCAGGCCCTCAACTAATATGTGAAAAATCACGTCGACCTGTCTCACTCCGTAGCTATGCAGCTACGGAGTGAAGTTGAAGGACCAACCATCTGTTCGGCTGCGCGGTGGCGCGGCGGGTACTCACTGCAGGTAGCGGTTGAGCCAGGGCTGCTTGGCGTGGCACGAGGCGGCGTAGGGCAGGCAGCCGCCGCCCAGCAGCCCGTCGTGGGACCGCTTCACGTTCTCTGCGGACACGAAGTTAATGACAACGTTCACTTAACGCCTATTATACACACATCAAAAGTGTCTAGGGATCAAGCATTTTTATGCGGATTTCTTGAGATTGAGATGTGGCTTTGTAATAAATTTATGATTTTATAAATTTATATGGATCCTTTTTGGTGCATTTCATAATTTCATAATCAGCGATTAAAATCCTGCCAGGAAGTCCATCCTTATAGTGGTGGAACCATCATGGTATGGGCGGGTATTTGGATCGGCGGAAGAACTGAGTTGATTTGGATCAGAGGCAACCTCAACGCTCAAATTTATGCTGAGACGATTGTATCAGACGTCATCGTTCCTCTACAAGTGCAAATCGGTCCCTTATTTCAGTTAATGCATGATAATGCACGACCGCACACCGCAAGAGTTGTAAGACAGACTCTCGCCGCAGCTAACATCAATGTCCTGCCCTGGCCTGCTCAGTCGCCAGACTTGAACCCGATTGAGCATGCATGGGATATGCTACAGAGAAGAGCTCTGCCGAATATGGAGGGTATCCAGTGGCAAGAAGACTTTTTTTTGTTGTTGCAACGAACATGGGCGGCCATTCCACAGCGTGATTTGGATGAACTCATTTTGAGTATGCCAAACCGATGTTCTTGTGTTGTTAGTGTTCGCGGTAGAAACACGGATTATTAATTGTTTAAGTTACCCACTAAAATTTTTAAGAAAACTGTTATTTCAGTCTTTTTTTCGAACTTTAATGTTAGTGGTTCAAATGTCAAAAATCCCTTTATTAGGAAAATGGCAAATTTCTTTATTAATGCAAAGGTGACTTGGTTTATCGTTACTGTGACAAACGAAAACACTTTATTTGATGAATCCTTAAAGAAAATTTTAATTAATATCAATCAGGAGAAAAGTTATTGCAAAAATATATGTTGATCCCTAGACACTTTTGATGTGTGTATATAACAATATCCTATCCTATCATATTAAGCCTATCATAAATAAAAACATAATTATGAAGGCTAATGGTCGACCATCAAATAAAAGAAACCACAACTTCCGATCATATAAAACATTATTATACCCGGTTAACTAATAATAAAAAAGTAACATTCCGCCAGGAACCTAATATTTCCATGTTTAACTAGACAAACCGGCTAATCAAGCTTAAACTAGCTATGGCCTCCACCCACCCCTTATAGCCATCCGTCACCAACCAAGCAGACCATAACAAATCTGCTTTCTAACCAATTTAGGCAACACATAAGGCAACGAAATAATTAAGGATCAACTAAACAATAACATCAGTAGAAATTGGAACGATGCCACATCGCCAAGTGTGCCTATATAGAATGCACCGCAGTAGCTGCTCACCGAGCGAGGGATAGATGAGCTGCAGCGGCGGCGGCGGCGTCAGCGTCTGCGGCGGGTTCTTGATCTTCGTGAAGTGCTGCAGGAAGTCGCCCGTCAGCCACAACTGCAACATAACACCGGACGTGTCAAACCGCCCTCCTCAGCCGGACCGACGCCTCGGCCAGACTGACACCTCAGCCAGACCGACACCTCAGCCAGACCAACACCTCCGGTCGTCCGAACTTCGTCACTGTGGGCATTGACGAGGCTCATTTAAGTCGCCCCATCTACTGTACCGAACCGGCGGTCTCGGTCAGTACTTCCACGTCTTGAGCTGGAGACCCTACGGCTTCCTGCGACTCGTCTGACGCCGTCGGGCCACCTTGCGGGAGGTCTGCTGCCAGTGTCACCTACGCCAGTAAAATAGCATACGCCAAATTTTGTATACCCATGTGGGGACTGGAAAGTCACACGTAAGCAAAAACAGTCGCCTGCGTGCGATGTCGAGCAGTCGCGTGGCGCCCCGCGGCTCGTCCTGTTGTGTGTGAGAACTAGTGTGAATGTAACTTCCCTAATGTAACTTTTACTAATGTACTTTTCCAAATTGATATGTGTGACTGTGATACAAAATAAATGAATAAATCCGTGTAACTGAGTTTCAATGAAGTTGGACCCCGCACGAACACCCATAATAGCCCTGCCGGTCGCCGCTTCTCTCTGCCTCTGGGCACCTCGATGTTTATATCACGTAAGTCGGATCACTTTAAAGAAATGTATCTTAACTCGCGTTCTCATTGACCACTGGAAATGTACAACATTGATGTATGACATTATTCCCGAAAGAAAATGGATGCAATCAATGAAAGCAAGTGTTTGTGGACGGGTCACGTGTGTTGTGGAGTTGACCACAAATTGAGGAGCGCGGTACGGGGCGCCTCCCGTCCGACGGTCGTGCGAGCGGCGCCCGCCACCTCGCCGCGTCCCGCAGCGGTACCTTGGGGTCTGCGCCGTAGCTGCCCAGGCTGCTGGCCTGCGCCACGAGCGGCCACGCGGCGCTCTCGGCGGCGGGGATGCTGCAGTGCTGGCGCAGCAGCGCGCCCGCGCGCGCCATGCCCCACTCCAGGTCGAAGTGCGAGTGGCACGCACCACCACACCACACCCCGGGGCAGCGGTACCTTGGGGTCTGCGCCGTAGCTGCCCAGGCTGCTGGCCTGCGCCACGAGCGGCCACGCGGCGCTCTCGGCGGCGGGGATGCTGCAGTGCTGGCGCAGCAGCGCGCCCGCGCGCGCCATGCCCCACTCCAGGTCGAAGTGCGAGTGGCACGCACCACCACACCACACCCCGGGGCAGCGGTACCTTGGGGTCTGCGCCGTAGCTGCCCAGGCTGCTGGCCTGCGCCACGAGCGGCCACGCGGCGCTCTCGGCGGCGGGGATGCTGCAGTGCTGGCGCAGCAGCGCGCCCGCGCGCGCCATGCCCCACTCCAGGTCGAAGTGCGAGTGGCACGCACCACCACACCACACCCCGGGGCAGCGGTACCTTGGGGTCTGCGCCGTAGCTGCCCAGGCTGCTGGCCTGCGCCACGAGCGGCCACGCGGCGCTCTCGGCGGCGGGGATGCTGCAGTGCTGGCGCAGCAGCGCGCCCGCGCGCGCCATGCCCCACTCCAGGTCGAAGTGCGAGTGGCACGCACCACCACACCACACCCCGGGGCAGCGGTACCTTGGGGTCTGCGCCGTAGCTGCCCAGGCTGCTGGCCTGCGCCACGAGCGGCCACGCGGCGCTCTCGGCGGCGGGGATGCTGCAGTGCTGGCGCAGCAGCGCGCCCGCGCGCGCCATGCCCCACTCCAGGTCGAAGTGCGAGTGGCACGCACCACCACACCACACCCCGGGGCAGCGGTACCTTGGGGTCTGCGCCGTAGCTGCCCAGGCTGCTGGCCTGCGCCACGAGCGGCCACGCGGCGCTCTCGGCGGCGGGGATGCTGCAGTGCTGGCGCAGCAGCGCGCCCGCGCGCGCCATGCCCCACTCCAGGTCGAAGTGCGAGTGGCACGCACCACCACACCACACCCCGGGGCAGCGGTACCTTGGGGTCTGCGCCGTAGCTGCCCAGGCTGCTGGCCTGCGCCACGAGCGGCCACGCGGCGCTCTCGGCGGCGGGGATGCTGCAGTGCTGGCGCAGCAGCGCGCCCGCGCGCGCCATGCCCCACTCCAGGTCGAAGTGCGAGTGGCACGCACCACCACACCACACCCCGGGGCAGCGGTACCTTGGGGTCTGCGCCGTAGCTGCCCAGGCTGCTGGCCTGCGCCACGAGCGGCCACGCGGCGCTCTCGGCGGCGGGGATGCTGCAGTGCTGGCGCAGCAGCGCGCCCGCGCGCGCCATGCCCCACTCCAGGTCGAAGTGCGAGTGGCACGCACCACCACACCACACCCCGGGGCAGCGGTACCTTGGGGTCTGCGCCGTAGCTGCCCAGGCTGCTGGCCTGCGCCACGAGCGGCCACGCGGCGCTCTCGGCGGCGGGGATGCTGCAGTGCTGGCGCAGCAGCGCGCCCGCGCGCGCCATGCCCCACTCCAGGTCGAAGTGCGAGTGGCACGCACCACCACACCACACCCCGGGGCAGCGGTACCTTGGGGTCTGCGCCGTAGCTGCCCAGGCTGCTGGCCTGCGCCACGAGCGGCCACGCGGCGCTCTCGGCGGCGGGGATGCTGCAGTGCTGGCGCAGCAGCGCGCCCGCGCGCGCCATGCCCCACTCCAGGTCGAAGTGCGAGTGGCACGCACCACCACACCACACCCCGGGGCAGCGGTACCTTGGGGTCTGCGCCGTAGCTGCCCAGGCTGCTGGCCTGCGCCACGAGCGGCCACGCGGCGCTCTCGGCGGCGGGGATGCTGCAGTGCTGGCGCAGCAGCGCGCCCGCGCGCGCCATGCCCCACTCCAGGTCGAAGTGCGAGTGGCACGCACCACCACACCACACCCCGGGGCAGCGGTACCTTGGGGTCTGCGCCGTAGCTGCCCAGGCTGCTGGCCTGCGCCACGAGCGGCCACGCGGCGCTCTCGGCGGCGGGGATGCTGCAGTGCTGGCGCAGCAGCGCGCCCGCGCGCGCCATGCCCCACTCCAGGTCGAAGTGCGAGTGGCACGCACCACCACACCACACCCCGGGGCAGCGGTACCTTGGGGTCTGCGCCGTAGCTGCCCAGGCTGCTGGCCTGCGCCACGAGCGGCCACGCGGCGCTCTCGGCGGCGGGGATGCTGCAGTGCTGGCGCAGCAGCGCGCCCGCGCGCGCCATGCCCCACTCCAGGTCGAAGTGCGAGTGGCACGCACCACCACACCACACCCCGGGGCAGCGGTACCTTGGGGTCTGCGCCGTAGCTGCCCAGGCTGCTGGCCTGCGCCACGAGCGGCCACGCGGCGCTCTCGGCGGCGGGGATGCTGCAGTGCTGGCGCAGCAGCGCGCCCGCGCGCGCCATGCCCCACTCCAGGTCGAAGTGCGAGTGGCACGCACCACCACACCACACCCCGGGGCAGCGGTACCTTGGGGTCTGCGCCGTAGCTGCCCAGGCTGCTGGCCTGCGCCACGAGCGGCCACGCGGCGCTCTCGGCGGCGGGGATGCTGCAGTGCTGGCGCAGCAGCGCGCCCGCGCGCGCCATGCCCCACTCCAGGTCGAAGTGCGAGTGGCACGCACCACCACACCACACCCCGGGGCAGCGGTACCTTGGGGTCTGCGCCGTAGCTGCCCAGGCTGCTGGCCTGCGCCACGAGCGGCCACGCGGCGCTCTCGGCGGCGGGGATGCTGCAGTGCTGGCGCAGCAGCGCGCCCGCGCGCGCCATGCCCCACTCCAGGTCGAAGTGCGAGTGGCACGCACCACCACACCACACCCCGGGGCAGCGGTACCTTGGGGTCTGCGCCGTAGCTGCCCAGGCTGCTGGCCTGCGCCACGAGCGGCCACGCGGCGCTCCCGGCGGCGGGGATGCTGCAGTGCTGGCGCAGCAGCGCGCCCGCGCGCGCCATGCCCCACTCCAGGTCGAAGTGCGAGTGGCACGCACCACCACACCACACCCCGGGGCAGCGGTACCTTGGGGTCTGCGCCGTAGCTGCCCAGGCTGCTGGCCTGCGCCACGAGCGGCCACGCGGCGCTCTCGGCGGCGGGGATGCTGCAGTGCTGGCGCAGCAGCGCGCCCGCGCGCGCCATGCCCCACTCCAGGTCGAAGTGCGAGTGGCACGCACCACCACACCACACCCCGGGGCAGCGGTACCTTGGGGTCTGCGCCGTAGCTGCCCAGGCTGCTGGCCTGCGCCACGAGCGGCCACGCGGCGCTCTCGGCGGCGGGGATGCTGCAGTGCTGGCGCAGCAGCGCGCCCGCGCGCGCCATGCCCCACTCCAGGTCGAAGTGCGAGTGGCACGCACCACCACACCACACCCCGGGGCAGCGGTACCTTGGGGTCTGCGCCGTAGCTGCCCAGGCTGCTGGCCTGCGCCACGAGCGGCCACGCGGCGCTCTCGGCGGCGGGGATGCTGCAGTGCTGGCGCAGCAGCGCGCCCGCGCGCGCCATGCCCCACTCCAGGTCGAAGTGCGAGTGGCACGCACCACCACACCACACCCCGGGGCAGCGGTACCTTGGGGTCTGCGCCGTAGCTGCCCAGGCTGCTGGCCTGCGCCACGAGCGGCCACGCGGCGCTCTCGGCGGCGGGGATGCTGCAGTGCTGGCGCAGCAGCGCGCCCGCGCGCGCCATGCCCCACTCCAGGTCGAAGTGCGAGTGGCACGCACCACCACACCACACCCCGGGGCAGCGGTACCTTGGGGTCTGCGCCGTAGCTGCCCAGGCTGCTGGCCTGCGCCACGAGCGGCCACGCGGCGCTCCCGGCGGCGGGGATGCTGCAGTGCTGGCGCAGCAGCGCGCCCGCGCGCGCCATGCCCCACTCCAGGTCGAAGTGCGAGTGGCACGCACCACCACACCACACCCCGGGGCAGCGGTACCTTGGGGTCTGCGCCGTAGCTGCCCAGGCTGCTGGCCTGCGCCACGAGCGGCCACGCGGCGCTCTCGGCGGCGGGGATGCTGCAGTGCTGGCGCAGCAGCGCGCCCGCGCGCGCCATGCCCCACTCCAGGTCGAAGTGCGAGTGGCACGCACCACCACACCACACCCCGGGGCAGCGGTACCTTGGGGTCTGCGCCGTAGCTGCCCAGGCTGCTGGCCTGCGCCACGAGCGGCCACGCGGCGCTCTCGGCGGCGGGGATGCTGCAGTGCTGGCGCAGCAGCGCGCCCGCGCGCGCCATGCCCCACTCCAGGTCGAAGTGCGAGTGGCACGCACCACCACACCACACCCCGGGGCAGCGGTACCTTGGGGTCTGCGCCGTAGCTGCCCAGGCTGCTGGCCTGCGCCACGAGCGGCCACGCGGCGCTCTCGGCGGCGGGGATGCTGCAGTGCTGGCGCAGCAGCGCGCCCGCGCGCGCCATGCCCCACTCCAGGTCGAAGTGCGAGTGGCACGCACCACCACACCACACCCCGGGGCAGCGGTACCTTGGGGTCTGCGCCGTAGCTGCCCAGGCTGCTGGCCTGCGCCACGAGCGGCCACGCGGCGCTCTCGGCGGCGGGGATGCTGCAGTGCTGGCGCAGCAGCGCGCCCGCGCGCGCCATGCCCCACTCCAGGTCGAAGTGCGAGTGGCACGCACCACCACACCACACCCCGGGGCAGCGGTACCTTGGGGTCTGCGCCGTAGCTGCCCAGGCTGCTGGCCTGCGCCACGAGCGGCCACGCGGCGCTCTCGGCGGCGGGGATGCTGCAGTGCTGGCGCAGCAGCGCGCCCGCGCGCGCCATGCCCCACTCCAGGTCGAAGTGCGAGTGGCACGCACCACCACACCACACCCCGGGGCAGCGGTACCTTGGGGTCTGCGCCGTAGCTGCCCAGGCTGCTGGCCTGCGCCACGAGCGGCCACGCGGCGCTCTCGGCGGCGGGGATGCTGCAGTGCTGGCGCAGCAGCGCGCCCGCGCGCGCCATGCCCCACTCCAGGTCGAAGTGCGAGTGGCACGCACCACCACACCACACCCCGGGGCAGCGGTACCTTGGGGTCTGCGCCGTAGCTGCCCAGGCTGCTGGCCTGCGCCACGAGCGGCCACGCGGCGCTCTCGGCGGCGGGGATGCTGCAGTGCTGGCGCAGCAGCGCGCCCGCGCGCGCCATGCCCCACTCCAGGTCGAAGTGCGAGTGGCACGCACCACCACACCACACCCCGGGGCAGCGGTACCTTGGGGTCTGCGCCGTAGCTGCCCAGGCTGCTGGCCTGCGCCACGAGCGGCCACGCGGCGCTCTCGGCGGCGGGGATGCTGCAGTGCTGGCGCAGCAGCGCGCCCGCGCGCGCCATGCCCCACTCCAGGTCGAAGTGCGAGTGGCACGCACCACCACACCACACCCCGGGGCAGCGGTACCTTGGGGTCTGCGCCGTAGCTGCCCAGGCTGCTGGCCTGCGCCACGAGCGGCCACGCGGCGCTCTCGGCGGCGGGGATGCTGCAGTGCTGGCGCAGCAGCGCGCCCGCGCGCGCCATGCCCCACTCCAGGTCGAAGTGCGAGTGGCACGCACCACCACACCACACCCCGGGGCAGCGGTACCTTGGGGTCTGCGCCGTAGCTGCCCAGGCTGCTGGCCTGCGCCACGAGCGGCCACGCGGCGCTCTCGGCGGCGGGGATGCTGCAGTGCTGGCGCAGCAGCGCGCCCGCGCGCGCCATGCCCCACTCCAGGTCGAAGTGCGAGTGGCACGCACCACCACACCACACCCCGGGGCAGCGGTACCTTGGGGTCTGCGCCGTAGCTGCCCAGGCTGCTGGCCTGCGCCACGAGCGGCCACGCGGCGCTCTCGGCGGCGGGGATGCTGCAGTGCTGGCGCAGCAGCGCGCCCGCGCGCGCCATGCCCCACTCCAGGTCGAAGTGCGAGCCGGGCACCGACGCCACCAGGAACACGCTGCCGGAGGGGGGAGGGTTTATAGGATTCCGTTCCGTGGGTAACCGATACACGATGTAATTTTTTAATTTGAATAAATAATGTCCGCGACTTTATCCACGGGTATTTAGACTTTTAGAAATCCCGAATTGGAATAGGAATTGTTCGGGATAGCCGAGAATTGGGAAATCCAAACATGAAGCCCCGCCCCGCGACGGCGGCACTCCTCGCAAGAAAAGGACGGATGAGCTCACTCAGTCGACTTCCGTACATTGTTATTTGTCTGAGACAAATGTTGTACTTGATTTATTTTGTATGTATGTAGAATTGAATTAAGAAGACGTTATGTTTGCTAGATAGCGTCTTAGAAAGTCTACCCTAGTGATGTAAGCATCATTCATCATCATCATTAGCAACCCATCAACGGCTCACTACTGAGCGAGGTCTCCTCTCAGAGAAGGGTTATAGGCCCTAGTCCACCACGCTGACCCAATGCGAATTGGCGGACTTCACACACCTTCGAGAACATTATGAAGAACTCTCAGATGTGCAGGTTTCCTCATGATGTTTTCCTTCACCGTTGAAGCAAGTGATATTTAATTGCTTAAACGCACATGACTCCGAAAAGTCAGAGGTGTGTACCCGGGATCGAACCTGCGACCCCCCGAATAGGAGACAGTCCTAACCACTAGGCTATCACTGCTTAAGTAAAAGTGTATCATTACCATAAAAGTATTTTGAAAAGAGCAACTGCCGAGTTTCTTGCTGGTTCTTCTCGGCAGGAACGGCATTCCGAACCAGTGGTAGACTCATCGACGATTCAAAAGTACTTGTAAAAGTTTATTTGAATAAAAAACATTTCTATTCTATTCTATTCTATATTCTATAGGAATAACAGTTTGAAAGGAATCGTAACAAAACGAGTAAGTACGCACTTGATGTCGCTGAAGTCGCACCTCTGCACGCGCTCCACGTACCGCTGCAGCGCGGGCAGCCGGTAGTGCGCCAGGTAGCGCAGCACGCCGCGCTTGAACTGCGTGGGGGAGTCCCCCGCGTGCGGGGGCGCGCCGGGGGGCAGCGGGGGGCAGCGCGGGCTCAGCCACAGCCTGCGGGGGGCGTCCGTCACGGTCAACTGCGGTCAAACTCCCTCCACATCGCAATTATACAGTGCGCAATCGAACTCGCGAAATTCATGAGACATTGCTCACAACCGAAACCTAGATGGCGCTGTACGTTACTAAATCGCGAAACTGATTATTTAGTACCATGTTGTATAAGTTAGATGTCGCTGTCGGACGCTGCTATTACTTCATTCATTTAATGCAGCCATAACACGTTGGTCGTCCTTGGACTCACAATAAGTGCGTGTGTGTGTGTGTGTGCGTGTCTCACCCCTGCGTGCGGTTATCCCAATCGTCCTGGTAGAGGTTGGCGGTCGACACCACGACGCGCAGCGAGCCGTCCTCGTAGCACAGCAGCATCATCTTGCTGCAACACGGTACACGAAACACAATAAGTGCAAAGTAGCGAGTGTTGATACTGTTAGCACAGCAGGGTGGTGTAGCGTCGTACTACACCAAACTGCTGTGTGGTGTATTGATATGGCACGGGTGTAGTGATTCTTACGTGTGATGCTTAGACAAGTGAGTGCTATAGTGTGGCGTGGTGTAGTGTAGCGTGGTCAAGTGTGGCGTGCTTTTGTGGCGTGGTGTAGTGTGGCGTGGTGTAGTGGTGTAGTGTGGCGTGGTGTGACGTAGTGCGGCGTGGCTCACGTGTGATGTTTGCCGAAGGGCGTGGTCATGCGCACGCGCACGGCGTCCACGGCGGGCTTGGTCGCGAGCTGCTTCATGTCGTCGCACTCCTCGCCGTACAGGATGGTCAGCCTCTTGGCGCTGCAATCGAGAACACACCACTCACTGTCACACTCGTCCTCGCCTGACAGACAGAGCACGATGCTCGCACCGAAGGAGCTAAGTTGAAACATCGGTAATGTAGTGTCAATATTGTCATCTTGTATGGGTCCGTAAAATGGGCGAGGCACATAGTTAGAAAGAGCTGATGTTCGTTGGGGTCCCAAGGTGCTGAAGTGGCGACCCCGCTCCGGGAAATGCAGTGTTGGCAGACCCCCCCACTAGGTGGACCGACGACATCAAACGAGTCGCAGGGAGCCGCTGTATCCAAGCGGCGCAAGATCGAAGCCAGTGGAAGTGCATGCAGTAGACCTTTGTCCAGCGGTTGATAAAGAAAGAAAAAGAAGATGTGTCCGTGTACCTGTAGCCCGCGAAATAGTACTGCGCCAGCAGCCAGGCCGGCTCCACCATGAAGTTGATCTGCAGCGAGCTCTGCAGCTCGCCCAGGCTCGCGTCCAGCAGCTCTGCAACAACGACGTCGCTCTGCTTCACATACTTCATATTACTTGAGTCGAGGTCCACATGACAAAAATAATATGGTGTGCCAAATGATCAGTGCACCAGCCGCCAGCAGATTGGGCATTGACAGCAAAGCTGTCCCAAATTCTAGTAGCATGCCAGTGGTTTACACCACACCATAGGGTGCACGAGCATTTTGTCGGAGCATGTGACGGAGTAAGGCCGGTGGTGTGTGGAGCGCGCCACATTAGTAGTGGTGTACAAATTGCTCACCGAGGAACGTGACGGAGTAGGGCTGGTCGTGCGTGGCGCGCTCCGCGGTGATGGCGGTGTAGAACACGTGGTAGGGCGCGGCGGCGGCGCGTTCGGCTCACGGAGGAATGAGACGGGGTAAGGCCGGTGGTGTGTGGAGCGCGCCACATCAGTAGTGGTGTACAAGTTGCTCACCGAGGAACGTGACGGAGTAGGGCTGGTCGTGCGTGGCGCGCTCCGCGGTGATGGCGGTGTAGAACACGTGGTAGGGCGCGGCGGCGGCGCGTTCGGCTCACCGAGGAATGAGACGGGGTAAGGCCGGTGGTGTGTGGAGCGCGCCACATCAGTAGTGGTGTACAAGTTGCTCACCGAGGAACGTGACGGAGTAGGGCTGGTCGTGCGTGGCGCGCTCCGCGGTGATGGCGGTGTAGAACACGTGGTAGGGCGCGGCGGCGGCGTGTTCGGCTCACGGAGGAATGAGACGGGGTAAGGTCGGTGGTGTGTGGAGCGCGCCACATCAGTAGTGGTGTACAAGTTGCTCACCGAGGAACGTGACGGAGTAGGGCTGGTCGTGCGTGGCGCGCTCCGCGGTGATGGCGGTGTAGAACACGTGGTAGGGCGCGGCGGCGGCGTGTTCGGCTCACGGAGGAATGAGACGGGGTAAGGTCGGTGGTGTGTGGAGCGCGCCACATCAGTCGTGGTGTACAAGTTGCTCACCGAGGAACGTGACGGAGTAGGGCTGGTCGTGCGTGGCGCGCTCCGCGGTGATGGCGGTGTAGAACACGTGGTAGGGCGCGGCGGCGGCGTGTTCGGCTCACGGAGGAATGAGACGGGGTAAGGTCGGTGGTGTGTGGAGCGCGCCACATCAGTCGTGGTGTACAAGTTGCTCACCGAGGAACGTGACGGAGTAGGGCTGGTCGTGCGTGGCGCGCTCCGCGGTGATGGCGGTGTAGAACACGTGGTAGGGCGCGGCGGCGGCGTGCTTGGCGCGCATGAGGCCGCGCGGCCGCACCACCGCCAGGTAGTCCTCCGCGCGCCGCGTCGGCGGCACCACGGGCCGGTACGACGGGTCTGCAACAACGGCGACGAGCACTGGTGAACTATGGTAGAATCAATAATTCAGTAGACTAAAATGACATTTACAGTGTTGTCAGTTTCAGATGAAAATAAAATAGTGTTGTGGCTAAAGGATCCACATCAATCACTTACTCATTACGTCGTGTACCAAAACACTTATTTTTTTATTTACTAAGAAAATTCTCAAATTGTGTTTATTATAATTGATACAAAAATATTTTGAATAGCAATTATGATCTTATCGAAAATCTGATCTCGTCTTTGTCTGCCTATACTGAGGAAATAAAACAACTTTTAGTACTAAAAATAGATCTTAAATATTTCTATTCGTGCTTTCTTTATTACAGCTTTAAAAAGGTGACCTTTATTACTATTTCTATTACATATTATGTGATCTTATGAGATTTATAAAATGAAATGTAATAGTACAGTACTACAGCTATCACTACCTACTGAACTAGAACATCACTATTACAATAAATATGGCAATATTATTTTACAAAGTGACATTAGCAAATGTCATTTTAGTCTACTGAATTATTGATTCTACTTTAGATGAGATGTAACGTCTCCCATACTCCTGTTCCTCGCGTAGAATGTACGAAGGCAAACATCAAAAAATGTATCTTCATTGCATACAATCTGCAAGGTAAAACTACTTTGATGAAACTGACAACCTCCCTGGCTCAGTTGTGAGCACTGAGCACTGTTGTCTTATAACTGGGAGGTCTCGGGATCGATTCCGGGCTGGGTCAATTTGGGAATTTATAATTTCTGAATTGTCTCTGGTCTGGTCTGGTGGGAGGCTTTGGCCGTGGCTAGTTACCACCCTACCGTCAATGACGCCGCCAAGCGATTTAGTGTTCCGGCACGATGGCGCGTAGAAACTGTTGCGTTACACCGCGGCTGCAGTGTAACAGCGTGTTCTTGCAGAGAGACGTTGGTGAAGGAATAAAGAAACACAGACTGCAGTGTCTAATGGTAGTGGCATATATTACATATTTACAAAGATCTTATATACTAATTAATTTTATAAATAAAAGGTGGGGAAAGATGTGCTTGGATATTACGTACGTGCAAAAGTTGCTGAACTAATATTATTATAAGTTTGTTGAAATAAATTACAAGGTTTTGTTATTGCGGAATTAAATATGCTATGAGGTACGTATGGTCACGTTCCGTACGTGCCATAGATATTCCCCCCTTTAGGGAAAATAGGAATACGTGTCCATTAACTGAAACTAGCACTTATAGTTGTACTCTACACATTGATTGACCTTTGGAGCCCTTTTAACATTCGCTGCTCCATGCTGCGGCACAGTTTCATTATAATCCAGACGGCTATACCCGCCAGTAGTATGAAAAGTACTGCACCGATCAGCAGCTGCAGCCCCTTGAATTCATTTAGGACGGCCTGTAACTGTCTTAGGCCTCCGTCCTCGCTGTTGTTTTGTATCATGTTGACCTGTTTTTCTTCTTCTTTTTGGTGGCTGTTGGATGATCCCATGATTTCGTCGGTTAGTCGGTAGTATTGCTGGAAACAGCGCTGAACTGCGAGGTCCATTTCACTCGTCGACTACTTATACTGACGAAAAACGGACAGTAGGGCGAGATACGCGTCCTGAACGTGTGACCTTTTGTTGGGATATCTCGCTGTGATCTATCGCTCTGTCGTATCTTATAGCGTTGTCACGTTCATTCTTATCTTCGTTTAACAGAAATGCTGGCTTGATCCGGTCTATTGATACGTTGTACTCCTTATCGTCACGTTTGATGGTGAACACCTTATCGTTTCGTCTGATTACACGGAAAGGTCCCTCATACGGAGGAGTTAAAGATGGACGTAGTCTATCGCACCTCAGGAATACGTGCGTACAGTCTGACAGGCGTGGGTGGACGAAAACGTTTCGATTTGAACTCTCTCTTTGCGGAATGTTCGTGGCTCGACTTATGTTTTCTTTGATACCTTGAACGAATTCGGGGTATGTGGTCTCTGTCTTGTCGCCGAAAAAACTTGCCGGTAACCGAATAGCTGTGCCATAAACGAGTTCTGCGGCGCTATAGCCAGTATCTTGTCGATAACTGGAACGTATGCCTAATAGAACTGATGGCAATTCTTTTGTCCAATTCGCTGTGTTTGCACGAGCCCTTAATGCTGTTTTAATTGTCCTGTGCAATCTTTCAACTTTCGCGTTTGATTGTGGGTGGTAAGGTGTGGTCCGGATCTTCTCAATTCCCATTAATTTCGCGAGACTTTTGAGTATCTCACTCTCCATCTGAAGCCCCAAATCTGACGTTAAATGGATAGGGGTCCCGTACCTGCAAATCCATCCTTCATACACCAGTCTGGCTACAGTGGTGGCTGTAATATCAGATACAGGAAAAGCTTCTGGCCATGACGTGCATCGATCGATCATCGTTACTAAATACCTTTTGTTTTGTGATGTAGGTAATGGTCCGACGATGTCAATATGTATGTGCGAAAAACGCTGTGCAGGCATAAATTTCCCGAGTGGCGATACTGTGTGCCTATGCACTTTTGATAGTTGGCATGGTAAGCACGAATCGCACCACTGGTTTATTTCTGTGTTCATGCTAGGCCAAATGTAATTTCTTCCGATTAATTTCCTTGTCGTATTTTTGCCAGGATGGCTGAAGTTATGATAGCTGTCAAAAATAGTTCTTCTAAGTTGCTTCGGAATGTATGGTCGCGTAATTCCGGTAGAAATGTCGCAATAAATCTTGCTATTTGTATTGGGTACTGCTACTCGCGTCATGTATAATGACCTATTTTGTTTGAGTTGCTGTAGCTCGATGTCACCCTCTTGGTATTTTTCTAGCTCAGAATAATCGATAACGGTGGGTAACGTGATAGTTTCTACGACTCGAGATAAGGCGTCAGCCACTACGTTGTGATTCCCGCTTACGTGCTGTATATCGGTGCTAAATTGTGATATAAAATCCAAATATCTTATTCTCCTCGGAGTGTCATCTAGTGACGGCTTCTTGTCGAAGGCGTGCACCAATGGTATGTGGTCGGTGTAAATCGTAAAAATGCGACCTTCTATCAGTCGTCGGAAATGTTTTACCGCCATATAAATTCCGAGTAGCTCTCGATCATACGTTGAATACTTGACTTGCGTATCTATGGCACGTACGAGACGTGACCATACGGACCTCATAGCATATTTAATTCCGCAATAACAAAACCTTGTAATTTATTTCAACAAACTTATAATAATATTAGTTCAGCAACTTTTGCACGTACGTAATATCCAAGCACATCTCTCCCCACCTTTATTTATAAAATTAATTAGTATATAAGATCTTTTGTAAATACGTAATATATGCCACTACCATTAGACACTGCAGTCTGTGTTTCTTTATTCCTTCAACGACGTCCCTCTGCAAGAACACGCTGTTACGGCAACCATTGCTGTAACGCAACAGTGGTGACCCCGACCGTGAAAAAACCTCAACGTGATTCTGCTCTCCGACGTACGAAGCAGTGATCCTCAACCGAGTCATCCGACGCGTTCATCCGACGAGATCGTACCCAACGTGTCCAACCAACCAACGAGATCGGCCAACACATCAAGACATCCTCATCATTGTGAGTCATATTTTTTCGTCATCATGGCTCGTCAAACACCTGTCAAAGGTTTCGGCGCTGGCAACTCTACAGACGAACAACTCAACGGCAGCACAGACTTAGTGGCATCAATATCATTAGCAGAGAGGATTCCGCAGTTCTGGACGGATTCACCGCGTCTTTGGTTCTCTCAATTTGACGCTATTGTGGCTCCGCAGAAGCAAGGCGACGAATACAAGTTCAACGCGGTCGTATCAAAATTACCCAAAGACGTCATCCATCAAGTCAGCGACATTTTAACGAGTCCGCCTTCAGAGAACAAGTACCACTGCATCCGGGAACGGCTCATCAGCTGTTATGAAGAAAGCGAACATCGGCGATTCCATAAGCTTTTGTCTGAGATGGACCTGGGAGATCAAAAGCCATCTCAACTATTAAGAAAAATGAAAGAAGCTGGCTGCGGCAAGATTAATGACGACACACTACGCTTATTATGGATGAGACAACTTCCTCCATCCGTAACCTCCGTGTTAGCGATTTCCGAAAATTTGGCACTGGACAAGCTGAGCGAAATGGCTGATCGCATCTACGAGAACAGCCGCTGCAATACGAACATATCGTCTTCGGCATCAGCTGACATAAATTTAATCACCCAACTGACGTCACAAATTGCAACGATGCAGTTAGAAATTGCAGCGCTACGCAATGACCGCTCGCGAACAATGCATCGACGCAGCAGTTTTAGTCAACCTCGGTACAATAGACTTAGGTCAAGTTCACGCCTGCATTCACGATCGGAACAACGAAGCAATTTTTGTTACTATCATAAAAACTTTAAAGAAAAAGCTCGAAAGTGTGAAAAACCCTGTTCTTGGGTAAACAAACATTCGGAAAACTAGATTCAGCACAGCGTGCGGCGAGACTCTGTGCTATTCTTCCCTCAAATCGCCTAACGATTACCGACTCTAACAGTGGTTATCGATTCCTCGTGGATACTGGGGCGAACATTTCAGTCATTTCAAAGCCATCACAGAGCTCAAAAAAGGCAAGCGAGTTGAAATTATTTGCCGCCAACGGAACCATTATCAATACGTATGGAGAAAAAAACCCTAACCTTAAATTTGGGGTTACGCCGCCCATTCATCTGGACCTTCGTTATTGCCGACGTCAAGATGCCTATATTAGGAGCTGATTTCCTAGACCACTACCAACTTTTGGTAGACATACACGGGAAAACCTTAATCGACAAAACGACTGAAATCAAGAAACCGACGAATTCTATACGAGTAAATATTCCGTCCGTCCGCTCCATCGACTACAACTTATCCGCTCCTCTCAAACAATTACTGGAAAAGTACGAAAGTATTACAAGGCCAACATCTATGAAAGGACCTACGCAACACAATGTGCAACATAACATCATCACGGAAGGATTTCCAGTATGCGCCAAAGCTCGTCCACTTCCTCCTGACAAGTACAAAATCGCCAAAAAGGAATTTCAAGAGATGATGGAGATGGGAATTTGCAGACCATCCAGTAGCCCATGGGCCAGTCCATTGCACATGGTAAAAAAGAAGAATGGTGAATGGAGACCTTGCGGTGACTACCGCGCCCTAAACAAGATTACTGTTCCAGACAGATACCGTTGCCAAGGTACTGGATTTTACATATATCGCAAACGGGAAAAACATATTTAGCAAAATCGACGTGCGGAAGGCTTATCATTCTATACCAGTAGCGGAACCCGAGAAAACCGCGATCGTTTCACCGATCGGTTTATACGAATTTTTAAAAATGCCTTTCGGTTTACGTAATTCAGGACAGACCTTCCAGAGATTCATGGATTCAATATTCCGAGATTTGGACTACGTTTTCATTTTTGTCGACGACATATTAATCGCAAGCAAGTCCGAAGAACAACACTACAAACATCTGGAAACAGTTTTCAAGAGATTGCAACAAAATGGTATTACAATCAACATGAACAAATGCGAGTTCGCCAAACAAGAACTAGATTTTCTTGGTTATCATATAACGAATGGGGGACGATGTCGCTCGCGTCCGTAGGATTTACCACCTTCTCCTCGAACAAGGCCCACCCTACACGTGTCCCCTGGGTGGTGCTAAACGAGCTGACAACGCCGAGCAACAGGCGGCGGTCAAATAACCTGTACCTGGGCTACCACAAACCCTGAGGGACTAAATCCCCTCTAAACAACTGTGGCAGTAGTACCTTAGGAAAGTGCTACTTGTATTCTTCCTAACCCCCCTTTTAATAATGGAAAAGTTGATAAATGAGTGCGATATGCCATGCAATCCGGCTAGCCCCCGGCGCTATCGGGTACCCGGGCCTGATAGTGTGAAGTATGCTACCGAAGACTCCACAGGAGTGAGTGACCAGGCTCCTGTGCCAGTTAATACTACTGGAAAGAAGACTATGGTACAGCAAGCTTTCCATCCAAGCTTATTTATTACCCGGCCAAGAAGTTCATCACTGGGTAGTAAACCATCAAGCACTAGTGTTGAGGCAAACATCTGCAATAAACAAACACCTGCAACTCTGGAGAACCCAGATAACACAGATGAAACTACACCCAAAGCGCCACCAGAATGGCAAAGAATTCCTACATTGAGAAACCCTAAGAGGAAAAAATTGACATCCAGCCCTTCTCCTGATAAAATACCTACTGCTAACAGGTACAGCGATCTCCCGGTAGACGAGAATGAAGAGCAAAAAGAACCACCAAAACTTACTAAACCCCCACCAATCATCCTTTATGGCATAGACAACGTCAATAAGTTAACAGAGCTTTTAAGTAGTGTTGTTGACAAAAGTATGTTTTATTACAAAATTATCAATAAAAACCAGTTGCGAGTAAATTCAAATGATGTTGAGGTCTATAAAAAGTTAATATCAATTATTAGGGAACAAAGACTAATTGGCCACACATTCAACAGTAAGGATAACAAATGTTGCAGACTGGTGATAAGGAACCTGCATCACACCACACCTACTGAGTTCATTAAAGAAGAAATTGAAAGAACTGGAAATACAGTATTTGGTGAAATAATTAATGCTAGATATGGCCCCGAAAAGAAACCAACTTCTACATTTTTTGTTAATCTTCTTCCTCATACAAACAACAAACTTGCTAAAGAAATCAAGTATATATATCACCAATCTGTAATCATTGAAGACCCTAGGAAAAAGAAAACTGTAGTACAATGCCAACGATGCCAGCAGTATGGCCACTCTAAGAATTACTGCATGAGACCTTACCGTTGTGTTAAATGTGCACAGTCACATAAAACTTCTGAATGCCCTAAAAAAGATCGAAATACTCCGGCGAAATGTGCACTGTGCCTGGGTCCTCATCCAGCCAACTATAAAGGCTGTGAAGTCTATGCAGAAATATTGGCAAGGAAAATTACTAAACCGTTTAGAAAACCACCTCAAACCACGAGAAAACCGTTTGAACCAACTACTGAACACTCAACAGCTAAACATAAGATGGAATATGCAGAGGCCCTCAAATCTAGTAAACCACGATCTCAAGAACCTCAAACAAAAAATAACCTCTTAAATTTAGAACAAATACTTATAAAACAAAGTGAGAAATTCGATTTAATCCTACAACAGATGAGTACTCTAATGAGCCTCATTACAACCCTCGTTGATAAATTAGCTAAAAAATAGGTTTACGAGTGGGTACGTGGAACATAAATGGCTTATGCCCTAATAAGGCTGAGGCTGAACTACTTTTAAAAGAACATAAAATTGACGTTCTACTTGTCACAGAAACCCATTGTACAAGTAACAGTTTTATAAAATTTGATGGGTTCAGCACCTATTTGACCAATCACCCTGATGGAAGGGCCCACGGTGGAACATGTATTATAATAAAAAACCAGATAAAACATCATTCCCTTCCAGATTTCCAAACTAGTCATATTCAAGCCACTTTAGTAGCTGTAAAAGACAAATGCGGATACTTCAATATGGCTTCAGTCTATTGTCCACCAAAACATAACATTAGTGAAGCCATGTTCACCGAGCTTTTTACAAAACTTGGCAACCGCTTTGTAGCAGGTGGGGACTGGAATTCGAAACACACGTATTGGGGCTCAAGACTTACGACAACAAGGGGCAGGCAACTAAATCTATCTATAATTTTTAACCACCTTATCCCTATCTCCACAGCTGAACCAACATACTGGCCAACAGACAGGAATAAAACCCCTGACCTTTTGGACTTCTTTATTGTGAAGGGATTGTCCCAACATTACTTCAAAGCTGAATCCTGCTATGATAGCTCTTCCGACCACACGCCAGTCTTGTTAACTGTAAGCACTACCATCATACATAATGAGAAACCAGAAATCCTGTACAACAAATATACAGATTGGGACTCGTTCCGAGAGTTCCTGGAACAAAACATCAAACTAAATATAGCTTTGAAAACACCAGAAGATATCGATGATGCGACTCATCATATAACTACGCTTATACAAGAGGCGTGTTGGAGAAGTACGCCTAGTCAGCGCAATGATGTCATCTGTGAAAATATTCCCATGCAAGTTAAACTGCAAATTCTAGAAAAACGACGCTTGCGACGAGTATGGCATACCAGTAGACATCATACTGATAAAACAGCCTTTAATAAAGCGTGTAAAGAGTTAAAGGAGAAGCTACAAGAGATACAAGACAGTACGATAGAGCATAAACTAGCAACAGCTACACCAACGGTTGCTACAAATTATTCACTGTGGAAGTTGACAAACTCTATTAACAAACCCATACAAGCAAAACCACCTATAAAGTTAATAAATGGTATCTGGGCAAGAAGTAGCCAAGAGAAGGTGAATGCTTTTGCTGAACACCTTGCTACAGTATTCACACCCAATGAAGCAGGGAATAACAACAACTTTGAGGCCACTTGTGATGCGACCATCAATGCTCCATATCAATTAGACATTCCGCCAAAGTCGATATCTCCTCGTGAAATAGCAAAACTAATTAGAGATCTCGACAACAAAAAAGCGCCTGGATTTGACTTAATAACTAAAGAAGTCCTGAAAGAGTTACCAAAAAAGGCACTAGTTTTCTTGTCATACTTGTTCAATGGAATATTAAGAACACAATACTTTCCTAGCCTTTGGAAAGTATCTCAAATACTAATGATACATAAAGCAGGGAAACCACCACAAGACATTAAATCTTACAGGCCTATCAGCTTGTTACCAACTTTGTCCAAGCTGTTCGAGAAAGCACTGCTACATAGAATAACACCAATACTAAGTAGAAATAGCACCATACCCTCTCACCAATTTGGTTTCAGACCATATCACTCTACGGTTGAACAAGTCCATAGAGTTTATGATAAAATCAGAAAATCTTTAGAGCAAAGAGAATATTGTGCCTCAGCTTTCTTAGACATACAGCAAGCATTTGACAAGGTCTGGCACAAAGGCCTTCTCTGCAAACTGAAATCAGTCCTACCACATAGTTATTTACCACTCTTAGCTTCTTATCTGTCTGAAAGAATTTTCCAGATTAAAGATGGTGATACCACTTCCCAGTTCTACAGTATTCACGCTGGGGTACCTCAAGGATCCGTTCTTGGGCCTACGCTGTATACTTTATATACATCAGACCTGCCAACAACAAGTCCCGATATCACTACAGCAACGTTTGCTGATGATACAGCAATCTTAGCAAGTCACAAAAATGCTGCATCAGCCTCTGCACTACTGCAACAAGGACTTGATCAGATTGCTCTCTGGCTACAGAACTGGAGGATCAAGGCAAGCGCTAATAAATCAGTGCAAGTGACATTCGCATTGAGACAAGGAAACTGTCCACCAGTTAGTCTGGGTAGTAACACTTTGCCACACAGTGACCATGTGAAATATTTGGGGCTACACCTTGACCGAAGGCTGACATGGAAGAAACACATTAAAACGAAAAGGGAAGAACTTAACATCCGGTTCAAAACATTCCATTGGCTACTGGGTAGAAACTCAAAATTATCAGTGGATAATAAGCTGTTAATTTATAAAACAATACTAAAGCCAACTTGGGCCTACGGCGCACAACTGTGGGGTAGTGCGTGCGACTCCAGTCTAAACATTCTACAAAGAATGCAAAATATAATATTACGTTCTATTGCCAACACGCCATGGTACATAACCAATGAAGAACTCCACCAGAACCTGAATATACTCACAGTAAAGGAGGAAGTTC
Organism: Oeneis ivallda; assembly: GCA_029955525.1. Taxonomy (NCBI): domain Eukaryota; kingdom Metazoa; phylum Arthropoda; class Insecta; order Lepidoptera; family Nymphalidae; genus Oeneis; species Oeneis ivallda. Next base: position 2,607,534 of record JARPMR010000021.1, read on the forward strand.
GGGGGCTAGCACAAGCTTATAAGAAAAGGCTTCAAATCCATCCAAATGCACTCGCTAGCAAGCTCTTGATCGATGACTGTCCAAGGCGCCTGAAAAAGAAGCGAATACTAGACCTGGACAAGCCTAATTGATCAAGGCTATAACATACGAGTGCCAACTCCTACGGAGGATCGGCCTCTTCACAAGATGCTACTGCCCACCTCATTTGCTTATAGTCCTGGGACTGATTGCAGATTTTACTGAAAAAAAAAAAAAAAAAAAAATATAACGAGCCAAGGAATGAAACCAACACAAGAAAAAATTCAAGCAATCATCGATTATCCCAAACCCAAAACTGTGAAGGAACTTCGTCGTTTCCTGGGCATGGTCAACTTTTACAGACATGCAATCAAGCAATCCGCCAATCATCAAGCTCCACTCAACATATTTTTAATAAATTCAAGAAAGAACGACAATACGCCGATTAAGTGGAACACAGAGGCCGAGCGTGCTTTTCAACAATGCAAGCAAGATTTACGTGACATTGCAACGTTAGCATTTCCTGATGAAAACGCACCGATCGCAATAATGACCGACGCTAGTTTAAAATGCGTCGGCGCAGTTTTACAACAAAAGGTCAAGCAAAAATGGATACCTATTGCATATTTTTCAAAATCCTTATCGGATACGCAAGTCAAGTATTCAACTTACGATCGAGAGCTACTCGGAATTTATATGGCGGTAAAACATTTCCGACGACTGATAGAAGGTCGCATTTTTACGATTTACACCGACCACAAACCATTGGTGCACGCTTTCGACAAGAAGCCGTCACTAGATGACACTCCGAGGAGAATAAGATATTTGGATTTTATATCACAATTTAGCACCGATATACAGCACGTAAGCGGGAATCACAACGTAGTGGCTGACGCCTTATCTCGAGTTGTGGAAACTATCACGCTACCCACCGTTATCGATTATTCTGAGCTAGAAAAATACCAAGAGGGTGACATCGAGCTACAGCAACTCAAACAAAATAGGTCATTATACATGACGCGAGTAGCAGTACCCAATACAAATAGCAAGATTTATTGCGACATTTCTACCGGAATTACGCGACCATACATTCCGAAGCAACTTAGAAGAACTATTTTTGACAGCTATCACAACTGCAGCCATCCTGGCAAAAATACGACAAGGAAGTTAATCGGAAGAAATTACATTTGGCCTAGCATGAACACAGAAATAAATCAGTGGTGCGATTCGTGCTTACCATGCCAACTATCAAAAGTGCATAGGCACACAGTATCGCCACTCGGGAAATTTATGCCTGCACAGCATTTTTCGCATGAGCAAAGTGATATCGCAGGACCATTCTCTACCTCAACTAACCACAGCAAGATTAAGAAGTCAGTTCGTTTTCAACAATGTTAATTAGTAGTAGTTTGTCTTCCCTTTTGATGTATACGTCAAAAGTTTTATAATATATATTTTTAAATATACGTTTTTTCCCTAAAGGGGGGAATATCTATGGCACGTACGAGACGTGACCATACGGACCTCATAGCATATTTAATTCCGCAATAACAAAACCTTGTAATTTATTTAAACAAACTTATAATAATATTAGTTCAGCAACTTTTGCACGTACGTAATATCCAAGCACATCTCTCCCCACCTTTATTTATAAAATTAATTAGTATATAAGATCTTTTGTAAATACGTAATATATGCCACTACCATTAGACACTGCAGTCTGTGTTTCTTTATTCCTTCAACGACGTCCCTCTGCAAGAACACGATAAGGATTTTGAAAAATATGCAATAGGTATCCATTTTTGCTTGACCTTTTGTTGTAAAACTGCGCCGACGCATTTTAAACTAGCGTCGGTCATTATTGCGATCGGTGCGTTTTCATCAGGAAATGCTATCGTTGCAATGTCACGCAAATCTTGCTTGCATTGTTGAAAAGCACGCTCGGCCTCTGTGTTCCACTTAATCGGCGTATTGTCGTTCTTTCTTGAATTTACTAAAAATATGTTGAGTGGAGCTTGATGATTGGCGGATTGCTTGATTGCATGTCTGTAAAACTTGACCATGCCCAGGAAACGACGAAGTTCCTTCACAGTTTTGGGTTTGGGATAATCGATGATTGCTTGAATTTTTTCTTGTGTTGGTTTCATTCCTTGGCTCGTTATATGATAACCAAGAAAATCTAGTTCTTGTTTGGCGAACTCGCATTTGTTCATGTTGATTGTAATACCATTTTGTTGCAATCTCTTGAAAACTGTTTCCAGATGTTTGTAGTGTTGTTCTTCGGACTTGCTTGCGATTAATAAACTCGCCGGCATATTTAGCGGAACATAAAAAAAAGGTTTGATATCAGTATCATATAAGGTTGCTGGCTGGTTTATACGTCATTTAATTTAAAAAGAAATATTTTCAAACTAAGAAAACAACTGAACATCACATTTTATGCAATTGTTTTAATTTTATTCAAATACACCTTATCTGGAGCGAACTTCGAGTATTTCTTCCTTCTGAGTTTGATTTAAAATTTCATTGAAATACTGTTTTTTGTTAGTTTTTTTTAATCGCGTATCTTTCTGGAGTTGATGACTGAATTATGCCTGACTTAGCCCCAACGGAGATTGCCAGGGCACTCGAAATGCGAAGAAATGGTCAAACCTACAGAGTGATATCCAGAGATCTTCGTCGACCAGTTTCAACGATCCATCGCAGTATCCAACGGTTCAGGGAGACCGGTACTTATGTGAGAAGAGCAGGACAAGGCAGAAAAAGACGCACTTCGAGTAGGGATGATCGTTTCATTCGGCTTCGTGTACGTAGGAACCCCCGTTTGACGGCCGTCCAAGCCCGACATGAGTTAGAAGCAGTGCGGGGTGTAACCGTGAGTGAGCGTACGGTACGAAGAAGGCTCGAAGAAGCTGGTTTGGGTTCATTTGTGCCCGCCAAGGCTCCAAGGCTCGAGGTAAATCATCGTAGAAACAGGTTAACTTTTGCTCAGGAACATCGACTTTGGAACGCGGACCAATGGAGTAAGGTATTGTTTAGTGATGAGTGCAGAATTCTCTTAAATCAAATTGACGGCAGGCAAAGAATATACAGACGCAAAGGAGAACGATACATTCAGACAAATTTTGAAACTACAGTTGCATACGGTGGTGGATCAATAATGGTTTGGGCGGGCATTTGTTTGGGAGCTCGCACAGACTTGGTAGTGATTGACAGAGGCAGTCTGACTGCAGACCGCTATATCAGAGAAGTTTTAGAAGAAAATGTCGTACCGTTTGCCCGATATATCGGTGACGATTTTGTTTTTATGCAGGATAATGCTCGGCCGCATACCGCTCGGGTAACTCAAGCTTATCTTAATGATATGAATATCACTGTTATGGAGTGGCCGGCGAGATCACCGGATATGAACCCAATAGAGCACGTTTGGGACTTGCTGAAAAGAAAAGTTAAGTCCAGAATTCCAGCTCCTGCCAACGTGGGAGAACTGCGAATCGCCGTAGTTGAGGAATGGCGGAGACTATCCCAGGAGACCATCGATAACATCATTCTCAGTATGCCTAGACGGGTAGAAACTTTAATAAGAGCACGTGGAGGAAATACGCGATATTAATCACCATTTTTCTAATTTAATTAATTGTTATTTTAATATTAAATTTCATTTTTCCCGGTTACATGAAAAGTTCAAAAATGTACAATTTTTCACAAATAGCCTTTACTCGCAAAATCTGTTCTTAATGTGATCTCATTTTAAGTAAAACAAATGAAACTTTAAATAACAAAAGAAGTGTAGTAAGTAGATTTTAAAATAAAACCATATTTTTTTAATTATGGACCTTTTTTTTATGTTCCGCTAAATATGCCGGCGAGTTTATGTCGTCGACAAAAATGAAAACGTAGTCCAAATCTCGGAATATTGAATCCATGAATCTCTGGAAGGTCTGTCCTGCGTTACGTAAACCGAAGGGTATCCTTAAAAATTCGTATAAACCGATCGGTGAAACGATCGTGGTTTTCTCGGGTTCCGCTACTGGTATAGAATGATAAGCCTTCCGAACGTCGATTTTGCTGAATATGTTTTTCCCATTTGCGATATATGTAAAATCCAGTAACCTTGGCAACGGGTATCTGTCTGGAACAGTAATCTTGTTAAGGGCGCGGTAGTCACCGCAGGGTCTCCATTCACCATTCTTCTTTTTTACCATGTGCAATGGACTGGCCCATGAGCTACTGGATGGTCTGCAAATTCCCATCTCCATCATCTCTTGAAATTCTTTTTTAGCGATTTTGTACTTGTCAGGAGGAAGTGGGCGAGCTTTGGCGCATACTGGAAATCCTTCCGTGATGATGTGATGTTGAACATTGTGCTGCGTAGGTCCTTTCATTGAAGTTGGCCTTGTAATACTTTCGTATTTTTCTAGTAATTGTTTGAGAGGAGCGGATAAGTTGTAGTCGATGGAGCGGACGGACGGAATATTTACTCGTATAGAACTCATTGGTTTCTTGATTTCAGTCGTTTTGTCGATTAAAGTTTTCCCGTGTATGTCTACCAAAAGTTGGTAGTGGTCTAGGAAATCAGCTCCTAATATAGGCATCTTGACGTCGGCAATAACAAAGGTCCAGATGAATGGGCGGCGTAACCCCAAATTTAAGGTTAGGGTTTTTTCTCCATACGTATTGATAATGGTTCCGTTGGCGGCAAATAATTTCAACTCGCTTGCCTTTTTTGAGCTCTGTGATGGCTTTGAAATGACTGAAATGTTCGCCCCAGTATCCACGAGGAATCGATAACCACTGTTAGAGTCGGTAATCGTAAGGCGATTTGAGGGAAGAATAGCACAGAGTCTCGCCGCACGCTGTGCTGAATCTAGTTTTCCGAATGTTTGTTCACCCAAGAACAGGGTTTTTCACACTTACGAGCTTTGCCTCTAAAGTTTTTATGATAGTAACAAAAATTGCTTCGTTGTTCCGATCGTGAATGCAGGCGTGAACTTGACCTAGGTCTATTGTACCGAGGTTGACTAAAACTGCTGCGTCGATGCATTGTTCGCGCGCGGTCATTGCGTAGCGCTGCAATTTCTAACTGCATCGTTGCAATTTGTGACGTCAGTTGGGTGATTAAATTTATGTCAGCTGATGCCGAAGACGATATGTTCGTATTGCAGCGGCTGTTCTCGTAGATGCGATCAGCCATTTCGCTTAGCTTGTACAGTGCCAAATTTTCGGAAATCGCTAACACGGAGGTTACGGATGGAGGAAGTTGTCTCATCCATAATAAACGTAGTGTGTCGTCATTAATCTTGCCGCAGCCAGCTTCTTTCATTTTTCTTAATAGTTGAGATGGCTTTTGATCTCCGAGGTCCATCTCAGACAAAAGCTTATGGAATCGCCGATGTTCGCTTTCTTCATAACAGCTGATGAGTCGTTCCCGGATGCAGTGGTATTTGTTCTCTGAAGGCGGACTCGTTAAAATGTCGCTGACTTGATGGATGACGTCTTTGGGTAATTTTGATACGACCGCGTTGAACTTGTATTCATCGCCTTGTTTCTGCGGAGCCACAATCGCGTCAAATTGAGAGAACCAAAGACGCGGTGAATCCGTCCAGAACTGCGGAATCCTCTCTGCTATTGAGACTGATGCCACTAAGTCTGTGCTGCCGTTGAGTTGTTCGTCTGTAGAGTTGCCAGCGCCGAAACCTTTGACAGGTGTTTGACGAGCCATGATGACGAAAAAATATGACTCACAATGATGAGGATGTCTTGATGTGTTGGCCGATCTCGTTGGTTGGTTGGACACGTTGGGTACGATCTCGTCGGATGAACGCGTCGGATGACTCGGTTGAGGATCACTGCTTCGTACGTCGGGAGCAGAATCACGTTGAGGTTTTTTCACGGTCGGGGTCACCACTGTTGCGTTACAGCAATGGTTGCAGTGTAACAGCGTGTTCTTGCAGAGAGACGTTGGTGAAGGAATAAAGAAACACAGACTGCAGTGTCTAATGGTAGTGGCATATATTACATATTTACAAAGATCTTATATACTAATTAATTTTATGAATAAAAGGTGGGGAAAGATGTGCTTGGATATTACGTACGTGCAAAAGTTGCTGAACTAATATTATTATAAGTTTGTTGAAATAAATTACAAGGTTTTGTTATTGCGGAATTAAATATGTTATGAGGTACGTATGGTCACGTTCCGTACGTGCCATAGAAACCATACTCCTTTGGGTTGAATGTTCACTGCCATACCCCTTCCAAGTTAGCCCGCTACCATCTTAGACTGCATCGTCGCTGCACTAACAATCAGGTGAGATCGCAGTCAAGGACTAACTTGCCATCGAATAAAAAAATGTGTTTTAACTGAAAAAGTGCTAAAATCTTGCTAATGTTGCAGTGGTAACGGTTATTATACACAGGTGATAATAATCCTACTAATATGTATGTTTGTTATTCTTTCATGCAAAAACTACTAGACAGATTTTGATGAAACTTCACAATATGATAGCCACATTTTATCCCTGAAAATAAAAAGTCCCTGCAGGAATCAAAACACCTTAATCCACACCAACTAAGTTGCAGGCATCATCTAGTATGTTATAATCAATGATCAGAATAGGTAGTGCAATTTGGGGTCAACAACCTCAAAGATTATTATTAGTATGGATATGACTGCAGGATTACTATTAATTATAAGTAGTTGCAAGATTTCTTCTTCAATGCACCAATGAGGTGAACCAAACCAAAGCAAGGATGATATTTCTTATAACAACCTAGCCGATCGATCTTACATTTTAGAGAAAATCTTAGAACGATGGAAATTATTTAATTTTTTTTAATAATTAACTAGCTGATGCCCGCGACTTCGTCCGCATGGATTTAGTTTTTAAAAATCCCGCGGGAACTCTTTCATTATCCGAGATAAAAAGTAGCTCTTCCGGTCTGAGGAACCACTACTATATCCATTACTATACCCATGCAAAAAATCGCATCAATCCGCTGTTCTGTTGCGACGTGATTGAAGGACAAACCAACAAACAAACACACTTTCGCATTTATAATATCAGTAATGCTTTATTATAACACTTTTTATAATTGTCAAATTTTTTACCATACTTAACCAAAGACAAAATTACGTTTAGCTGTCATTTACGTTTTGTTATTCCACTGTCATTTGCGTTTTGTTATTCCATGTCAAATGCGTTTTTGATATACCACGTTTTATAGTGACTTGACGGAAACGCGGTCGAACGGGATAAAAAGTATCCTATGTCCGTCTCCTGGTTCTAAGCTACCTCTCCACCAATTTTCAGCCAAATCGGTTCATCCGTTCTTGAGTTATAAATAGTGTAACTAACACCACTTTCTTTTATATATATAGATATAGTTAAAGGTCTATTATAAAACGTATATTACATGTATAATGTACATTTACATTTCCATACAAAATGTGTACGTTTTATAATAGACCTTTAAGTAGCCAACTTAATTTATTCGAATCATTTCAGTTACAAAAAAGTATAATATAAAAATAATTATATCAGTAAATCCCAACCTAGTGGGATTTCATGGCATATCCATATTTCGATAACATCATGAAATCTCACAAAATTACACTACCTATTCCGATCATTGGTTATAATTTTAAGTTTAATGAAACCATGCTCCAATCACGAACACTTCTCCACACATCCATCTCCCATACAATAATAACGACTACCTCTAAGGCTAGCTCCCGGGCCAAGTGGAGGGGATGTACTTTTCTCTCCCCTTGAACCGCCTGCACTGAGTTTATCACATTTTGCACTGCTCCTCACTGATCCACTCTGTTCACTTCTGTCCACTGATTCACTTTTAACACTGCTGTTTTGTTTAACACTGTTCACACTCTGTGACTGTGGCTCACTACTCACTGGAGTCACTGCAGTCACTGGTGTCACTGGTGTCAGTGGTGTCACCCGTGTGTGTGCTGTTGGACTGCTTTGTGCTACACTGTGTCTATCCTGTGACACTTGTTCACTTGGTCCTTGTTGACTTTGATCAGTGTTTGAATTGCTAGCACTGAAAAACAAATAATAAATTAGTTAAAAAGCAATTCAGACTATGCCATTCTGTTGGATATGTAGTATACTAGATCTACCAGTGCTCATGATTTTGTTCTATACATGGTTAGGTTCTTAGAAAAACCTGTGGGAACTCCCACATTTCATAGGATTTAAAGTAGAAAGAAGTTTGCAAGGAACAAAAACAAGAAATATACCCAACTTAAAACTACGCATGTACAGCCTTTGGTGGGAGTTGCAGGTTAAATGAAACTCGATTGTAGTCTTCAATTGAATGAATGTTTATTGCAAACCTTAGCTTACTTATAATACAAGTTACAGAATCTAAACTAGCGGCACGCTATGATGGCCGGTTTGACGTTTGTCCGCTCATGAAGTTCCGTATTAATTGATAACGACTTTGAAGGAAATAATTGTATTACTTTATTGACGATAGTGATGTGCAGAGATTCATAAATTTTATCGAATGTAGTTTTAGGTTTAGGACTCAAAATTTATTTATTAAATTGATTTCTAAAATGTATACAAGTGTAGAAAAATCAGTTTGCACCATTTAAGGGGTGAATGTACTTGTGAATATGAACAATTTTCACTATGTGGACAAACCTCTGAAATCGCAAAAAAATATCAGCTGTTTCATACAAAAGGTAAAATTTTTATTTTTATATGATATATACCACAACTCGGCATTTGGTTTTCTAAATTGAAAATTTTTAAAAATGGAATCTAATACGATCGTCACATAGGATCGCTGGCTAGCACAACTACTACCTCCGGCAAACTCGCGTCAATGCTCAATGCAAAACAAAGCAGTTTCGAATTGACGTTGCTTCGAAAAGTATAAACTGTCAGTGCAATGCGATTGTGATATAGTTTTGACCTGGCTTTGGATTTCAAATATTGATACTGCATTACTGTTGACCCTTGCTCGTTAATTTGGACTCTGTTCAAGCCCTTTGTTGTGGATTTCGTCGATATGACCGAACGTACGCAGAGAACTGTTCTAAATAGTCAGACACGTGAGTTCGTAATACGCCTTCGTAACTATTTCGATCGTGAAGCTCAAAATGGAGGGCCAATTTTACCTATAACGTCAGTGGTTGAACGCGTAGCTGATGCGCTTAATATTGGACAACGAACTGTTAGACGGATAACTAAAAAAAAATATGGCGAGACTGGCACAGAAGAAAATAAACTTCACACACCAAAAAAGAGAAAACGAGCAAAACCAGTCGTAGGCATCGATAGCTTTGATGCCGATGCTATCCGAAGACATGTTTACGGCTACTATTTACAGAAGGAGTATCCAACAAGAAAAAAGTTGGTGCATTCACTGAAGGAAGCTGGATTATTCTTCGGTGGGGAAAGTTCTTTAACGAAGATTTTGAAGACCATTGGATTTCGATACAAAAAATGTAACAAACGCAAAATATTGATGGAAAGATTTGATATAGCGATGGCAAGGTATACTTTTTTACGGCAAGTGAAAGAAATCAAAAATTGGCAAAATGTTGTGTTCTTGGATGAAACATGGCTTAATGCTAACCATACTGTAGGCCGTTCTTGGAACGATGACACAGCAGCATCTACTTCCAAAGTTCCTGTAGGAAAAGGATCGCGACTTATAATTTGTCACGCCGGAACCATCAACGGGTTTGTCGAAGGTTCTCTCATGGCTTTTGCGTCAAAAACCACTGGAGACTATCATGAAGACATGAATGGAGAAAAGTTTACTGAATGGTTTACCTCAATGTTGTGTAGCCTCCCTGAACCATCTATTATAATTATGGACAACGCCCCATACCACTCGATGCAAATTGACAAGCCACCTGCCCAATCCCAAAAGAAAGCTGATATCGTCGCATGGCTTCGTAAAAATGGCGTAGATGCAAACATGAATATGTTAAAAGCGGAATTAGTACGTCTTTTAAAAGAAAACAAACCAACCAAGATCCGATACGTCATTGACGAAATAGCATTAGAACATGGGCACAGAGTTATACGGTTACCGCCTTACCATTGTGAGTATAATGCGATTGAGTTGGTGTGGGCTCAAATTAAGGGATATGCTGCAAGACACAATACAGAACCCCCATTTACCACAAAAAAAATGCTAAAATTATTAGAAGAAGCTTGTGAACATGTGACTAAAGGAGACTGGGAAAAGGTTGTGAATAGAACTGTTAAATTAATAAGGGAAGATTATGAAAGAGATGTGAAAATAGATAATATTATAGAAAACGAACATATAATTATTAATGTAGGTGATGATAGCAGTGACGACAGTGAAAATAGTAGTATGGACGAATCTGATTAATTATGGCCTTTTGTGGCACCTTTTTTGGTATCTTTTGTATTCATATGTTTCTTGTGTGCATATAAAGTATGTATATTCATTTTCATTCAAATATTCAGTTCGTTCAAATAAATTAAATAAACATATACATTTTTGTTTTATTAAACCTATTTAATCAGGTACAAAAACAAAACTTAATTGTTTTTTGTTCGAGAATAAATTGACATTCCACATCACTATTGTAATGTGTCAAACCGGCCATCATAGCGTGCCGCTAGTGTAATGACCGACAGCGAACGAGCGACAAAGCGAGTCGGCATGATATTCGCTTTGCCGCTCTGTAACAACACTCGAAGTCCCGTTACCGCGCGGCGCGAAGACATAAATATGGCCCGCAGCTCGAAGACATAAATATGGCCCGTAGCTCGCCGCGCGCTCTCAGTTGCCGGCGACCGTCGCGGCGCGCGGACCTGTCCTCAGCGCGTGCAGCGCAGCAACCACGTGGAGGATGAATTATTGTGCCGTCATAGAATGATGCGACAGGCAGCCACTATATATATGTCTACTACATCACTCCCCACCAGCGAAGCGTACAGGTGGTTTTGATATTCTTCCAGATCGCGTGATATATGTGTTAGCTTTATCCACACTTGTTGTATTAATAATGAAGGCGGGCTTTAGGCGATCAATAGACACGTTGGTTATCCGTCCTTTCATTTCTAGAGTGTAGTATTTATCGTGCCGAGCTCCAACTTTAAAGGGTCCATCGTAGTTAGGCATCAATGGTTTTCTAGTTGCGTCATTGCGTACAAATACATGCGAGCATTTGCTTAGTTCTTCATGAATAAATGTAGCTTGGTTTTTATTTGACTTCCTTTGTGCTTGTGCTCTTCTTAATGCGTCGTTGAGATTATGCACGAAATGCGATGATGTATTGTTTTCCTTCGTGGATTCTTCGTAAATTGACAGTAACCTTTCCTTAAGGCTTTCGTATCTTCCAGTTTGTGGTCCCATGAGAATATCGCCTATCTGCTCGACGTCACATTTTTCTAGCTGCGACACGGCCAAGCCGAACTTATTTTCATCGCCTAATTTCTGCGTTGCGACCATCGTCTCGAAGTGTGCGAACCATAACCGTGGATTGTCGCGCCAAAACGGTGGAATGCGCGATTTGACTCCGATAGTCTCGATGATATTTTCGATCGGTAAATCTTCCTTTTGCGCCATAGTAATAGTCGGTGTCACCACTTTGGTGGGAGTTGCAGGTTACTACAAGCCCATTACCATTTTAGCTTAAATAGGTTAAGGTGGAAGACACGGTTCTGCCCGCAAAATTCAAATTTAATTTGGTTTTTCGCAATTTGTAAACTAATACGACAAAGTAGGCTTATGGCATTCTAATTGCGACAATGGCAGTATCATCTTCACAGGTTTATATAAAAATCTTTACTTGAAAGTGTCCAGTTTAAGAAATTAATCAAAATATCGACTAATTTGTGAGTAACTCACGTCCAACTCAGTATTCTCACGTCCACTCTGCTCCTCGATCAGGCCGCGCTGCAGCCCGAACTGCGCGGGGATGTCGAACTGCGCGCCGCGACCGGCCGCCAGCAGCGCCTCCACTGCAACGTGCAAGCAGTCCACCTGTCTGTGCGCTGCGCCGCGTCGCCGCTGGTCTCGGCCGGGTACAGCTTGTGCTCCAGCAGCATGTTGAGCTGCTCCTCGATCAGGCCGCGCTGCAGCCCGAACTGCGCGGGGATGTCGAACTGCGCGCCGCGACCAGCCGCCAGCAGCGCCTCCACTGCAACGTGCAAGCAGTCCACCTGTCTGTGCGCTGCGCCGCGTCGCCGCTGGTCTCGGCCGGGTACAGCTTGTGCTCCAGCAGCATGTTGAGCTGCTCCTCGATCAGGCCGCGCTGCAGCCCGAACTGCGCGGGGATGTCGAACTGCGCGCCGCGACCGGCCGCCAGCAGCGCCTCCACTGCAACGTGCAAGCAGTCCACCTGTCTGTGCGCTGCGCCGCGTCGCCGCTGGTCTCGGCCGGGTACAGCTTGTGCTCCAGCAGCATGTTGAGCTGCTCCTCGATCAGGCCGCGCTGCAGCCCGAACTGCGCGGGGATGTCGAACTGCGCGCCGCGACCAGCCGCCAGCAGCGCCTCCACTGCAACGTGCAAGCAGTCCACCTGTCTGTGCGCTGCGCCGCGTCGCCGCTGGTCTCGGCCGGGTACAGCTTGTGCTCCAGCAGCATGTTGAGCTGCTCCTCGATCAGGCCGCGCTGCAGCCCGAACTGCGCGGGGATGTCGAACTGCGCGCCGCGACCAGCCGCCAGCAGCGCCTCCACTGCAACGTGCAAGCAGTCCACCTGTCTGTGCGCTGCGCCGCGTCGCCGCTGGTCTCGGCCGGGTACAGCTTGTGCTCCAGCAGCATGTTGAGCTGCTCCTCGATCAGGCCGCGCTGCAGCCCGAACTGCGCGGGGATGTCGAACTGCGCGCCGCGACCAGCCGCCAGCAGCGCCTCCACTGCAACGTGCAAGCAGTCCACCTGTCTGTGCGCTGCGCCGCGTCGCCGCTGGTCTCGGCCGGGTACAGCTTGTGCTCCAGCAGCATGTTGAGCTGCTCCTCGATCAGGCCGCGCTGCAGCCCGAACTGCGCGGGGATGTCGAACTGCGCGCCGCGACCGGCCGCCAGCAGCGCCTCCACTGCAACGTGCAAGCAGTCCACCTGTCTGTGCGCTGCGCCGCGTCGCCGCTGGTCTCGGCCGGGTACAGCTTGTGCTCCAGCAGCATGTTGAGCTGCTCCTCGATCAGGCCGCGCTGCAGCCCGAACTGCGCGGGGATGTCGAACTGCGCGCCGCGACCAGCCGCCAGCAGCGCCTCCACTGCAACGTGCAAGCAGTCCACCTGTCTGTGCGCTGCGCCGCGTCGCCGCTGGTCTCGGCCGGGTACAGCTTGTGCTCCAGCAGCATGTTGAGCTGCTCCTCGATCAGGCCGCGCTGCAGCCCGAACTGCGCGGGGATGTCGAACTGCGCGCCGCGACCAGCCGCCAGCAGCGCCTCCACTGCAACGTGCAAGCAGTCCACCTGTCTGTGCGCTGCGCCGCGTCGCCGCTGGTCTCGGCCGGGTACAGCTTGTGCTCCAGCAGCATGTTGAGCTGCTCCTCGATCAGGCCGCGCTGCAGCCCGAACTGCGCGGGGATGTCGAACTGCGCGCCGCGACCAGCCGCCAGCAGCGCCTCCACTGCAACGTGCAAGCAGTCCACCTGTCTGTGCGCTGCGCCGCGTCGCCGCTGGTCTCGGCCGGGTACAGCTTGTGCTCCAGCAGCATGTTGAGCTGCTCCTCGATCAGGCCGCGCTGCAGCCCGAACTGCGCGGGGATGTCGAACTGCGCGCCGCGACCAGCCGCCAGCAGCGCCTCCACTGCAACGTGCAAGCAGTCCACCTGTCTGTGCGCTGCGCCGCGTCGCCGCTGGTCTCGGCCGGGTACAGCTTGTGCTCCAGCAGCATGTTGAGCTGCTCCTCGATCAGGCCGCGCTGCAGCCCGAACTGCGCGGGGATGTCGAACTGCGCGCCGCGACCAGCCGCCAGCAGCGCCTCCACTGCAACGTGCAAGCAGTCCACCTGTCTGTGCGCTGCGCCGCGTCGCCGCTGGTCTCGGCCGGGTACAGCTTGTGCTCCAGCAGCATGTTGAGCTGCTCCTCGATCAGGCCGCGCTGCAGCCCGAACTGCGCGGGGATGTCGAACTGCGCGCCGCGACCAGCCGCCAGCAGCGCCTCCACTGCAACGTGCAAGCAGTCCACCTGTCTGTGCGCTGCGCCGCGTCGCCGCTGGTCTCGGCCGGGTACAGCTTGTGCTCCAGCAGCATGTTGAGCTGCTCCTCGATCAGGCCGCGCTGCAGCCCGAACTGCGCGGGGATGTCGAACTGCGCGCCGCGACCAGCCGCCAGCAGCGCCTCCACTGCAACGTGCAAGCAGTCCACCTGTCTGTGCGCTGCGCCGCGTCGCCGCTGGTCTCGGCCGGGTACAGCTTGTGCTCCAGCAGCATGTTGAGCTGCTCCTCGATCAGGCCGCGCTGCAGCCCGAACTGCGCGGGGATGTCGAACTGCGCGCCGCGACCAGCCGCCAGCAGCGCCTCCACTGCAACGTGCAAGCAGTCCACCTGTCTGTGCGCTGCGCCGCGTCGCCGCTGGTCTCGGCCGGGTACAGCTTGTGCTCCAGCAGCATGTTGAGCTGCTCCTCGATCAGGCCGCGCTGCAGCCCGAACTGCGCGGGGATGTCGAACTGCGCGCCGCGACCAGCCGCCAGCAGCGCCTCCACTGCAACGTGCAAGCAGTCCACCTGTCTGTGCGCTGCGCCGCGTCGCCGCTGGTCTCGGCCGGGTACAGCTTGTGCTCCAGCAGCATGTTGAGCTGCTCCTCGATCAGGCCGCGCTGCAGCCCGAACTGCGCGGGGATGTCGAACTGCGCGCCGCGACCAGCCGCCAGCAGCGCCTCCACTGCAACGTGCAAGCAGTCCACCTGTCTGTGCGCTGCGCCGCGTCGCCGCTGGTCTCGGCCGGGTACAGCTTGTGCTCCAGCAGCATGTTGAGCTGCTCCTCGATCAGGCCGCGCTGCAGCCCGAACTGCGCGGGGATGTCGAACTGCGCGCCGCGACCAGCCGCCAGCAGCGCCTCCACTGCAACGTGCAAGCAGTCCACCTGTCTGTGCGCTGCGCCGCGTCGCCGCTGGTCTCGGCCGGGTACAGCTTGTGCTCCAGCAGCATGTTGAGCTGCTCCTCGATCAGGCCGCGCTGCAGCCCGAACTGCGCGGGGATGTCGAACTGCGCGCCGCGACCGGCCGCCAGCAGCGCCTCCACTGCAACGTGCAAGCAGTCCACCTGTCTGTGCGCTGCGCCGCGTCGCCGCTGGTCTCGGCCGGGTACAGCTTGTGCTCCAGCATCATGTTGAGCTGCTCCTCGATCAGGCCCCGCTGCAGCCCGAACTGCGCGGGGATGTCGAACTGCGCTTCACGCCGCGCTGCCAGCAGCGCCTCCACTGCAACGTGCAAGCAGTTGATGGCACCACCAGTCGCAAACACGAGATTGCAGGGGACACATGTGCAGTGATATTGGTACATTCCTTCAAATATGGTTGAGCGAAGCAATGGCTGGGTCATGCTCGTGAACGGGTGCCGCCGGCGGGAATGGGGCTACTTTATGTCTGCCCATCTGAACATGTGTTGAATTATAATTAGGTCTCAGGCTCACTCAGCGAGCGATGGAAAGAGCTATGCTCGGTATATCCCTGCAAGATCAGATCAGAAATGAAGATCCGTAGGAGAACCAAAGTCACTGACATAGCTCAACGTGTCGCGAAACTGAAGTGGAAATGGGCGGGGCACATAGTTTGAAGAGCTGATGGTCGTTGGGGTCCAAAGGTGCTGGAGTGGCGACCCCCCACTAAGTGGACCGACAACATCAAATGAGTCGCAGGGAGCCGCTGGATGCAAGCGGCGCAAGACCGAAGCCTGTGGAAGTCCATGCAGGAGACCTTTGTCCAGCAGTGGACGTCTATAGGCTCATAAAGATGTTTTTGTGGTCACCAAAGTCACCGACATAGCTCAGCGTGTCGCGAAACTGAAGTGGAAATGTGCGGATACATAGTTCGAAGAGCTGATGGTCATTGGGGTCCCAAGGTGCTGGAGTGGTGACCCCCCACTAAGTGGACCGACGACATCAAACAAGTCGCATGGAGCCGCTGGATTCAGGCAGCGCAAGACCGAAGCCTGTGGAGGTCCATGCAGGAGACCTATGTCCAGCAGTGGACTAAAGGTTGATAAAGAAGAAGAACCATTGCCATTCTTCTGGCTTCAAGCTGCCTGCTAGACAGTGTAATTACCAGTGGTAGTCTCACTGACGATTCAAAAGTACTTGTAAAAGTTTATTTGAATAAAAAACATTTCTATTCTATTCTATTACTGAATAATTTGTTACTTTGATATATTGCACTTATAAAAGAGCGACTGCTGAGTTTGTTACTGTTGTTGAGACAGCTCATCTCAGCCAAATCTGCTTCTCAAGATGGAGCTCTACCTCCAATTAAATAAAGGATTTGAAAACAAAGTTAAAGAATTATAATATAACTATAGAAAAGTTGATCAAGTGACTTTTATTGAAAGTATGTTCTCATGAGTAATAATCTTGTGTGTGGATCAACTCACAGTGTGGGTGGCTATACTCGCGGAAGTGCGCTGGGTTCATGCGATAGCAGGCGGCACCGTAGCTGCACTCCGTCCTCGCTCGCTTGGCGCTCTGCTGTGCTGCACACAACAAACAGTGGCAGTCAGACATTTCAAAAGCACTTGTAAAATGTTTATAACTAGTGGTTCGCCCCGAACTGAGACCTCGCGGTAACGGTATCCCATGATTATTCATTCAATCGATACATGATAACCAAAACTGACATTATTATTATGCCCGTTTTCACCAAACATACCTAAATCATCCCCTAAGTAGGAGTCTCTTAACGTAGGTAGCTCCTAAATACAATCCTAAGTCCTAACATCCGTCCCAATATCCTTTTAGGTGTCCCGTACAGGATCGTGATAAATAAGTTGACAGAAAACATCAATCACCTAACTTATAGGTAGCCCGTAAAGGTTAGGGAACGTTAGTGAAAACATTGAATTATTTATCAAACATTGAATTTAACTCGTAGTTCCATGGGAATAGTTACTGACTGCGCCATCTATTAGCATTATTGTGAAGCTATGTTGATGCTATATGAATTACTGACGCCCATTAAAAATTAAATAATCTCGTTTCTTTATAATATTCATATAATTTTAGTATTTGTTGTTCAAGTACAGGATATAAGTGACCTAAAAACATAAAATCAGTTTGAAAATCCATAGCGGATTTTTCTAGAGAGCGTCTTCAAGCGAGCGTATAAAATCGCCACTTTGAAAGCCCCCCATTTCGTCAATTTTAAGGGAAAAATTAAAAAAAAAAAATTTTTGTACTCAGTTCAAAATTATCTTTAAAATGATACGTAACAATTTTATGTAACGCGATTTTTTTTTTTTACTTCGCATTCGCTTCTATGAGAGCCCCCCTGAAATAAAGATTTTTATAACTTTTTAAGCCATTTTCGGCTGGAGGCCATCGGTTTACATATTATATCTAAATTTGAAGTAATTACGTTCAGTAATTCAAAAGTTATAAGGCTCTGACAGACGGACGGACGGACGGACGGACGGACGGACAAGTGCAAATCGCCCTAGTTAACTCAAAGACCTTCGCTTCGCTCGGTCGATAATAATATAAGCCTTTATTACTGAAATGTTAACATCTTATTTTTAGAAATCATTATAATATAACTTTATAGTACAAATTAAATTAAGTTTGACACTAGTAAATGTGTTTTATTTATTCAGTTTGCCCATGGGCATATCCCTCCTCCAGGGCTTTCCATAGCCTTCTGTCCTTTTCTGTCCTTTGCCATATACTTCCTGCTGTGCTTTTTATGTCATCCTCCTATCTCTGGCATGGGCGACCTCTTCTTTTTCCTTGTCTCAGGTACCACTCTGTGACCTCCCTCGTCCATTTTTCTCTTTTGTCCCTCATAAAGTGGCCCGTCCAACTAAACTTTAATTTCTTGATAGTCACAGATACATCTTTACTTTTTGTCTTACTTCTAATAGTAGAGAGTTTGATTTTATCAACCTTTTTGACCCGAAGCATACTTCTTTCTATATTGTTTTAGCATAAGTTTCTTCAGGTTTATATTAGTTGGGTCCCAAATTTGACAGCCATAGGTGAGGCATGGCATTGTAAAATGTTTATTTGAATAAAAATATTTCTATTCTATTCTATTCTAAAAACAATTGCCCAGGGTAAGCACTGACTTTTCAGAGATATATTATGCACACGCTTCAACGGTGACGGACATTATCGTGTGGATATGTACCTGCACACATGAGAGTTCTCCATAACAAACACGTACTATCGGCATTTTGCACTATACCCATTGGTAATAATTGTAAGATAGTTAGTTTGATTTTATTCAATATTTTATATCCAAGGTAGGTATTAAAAATAATATTAAAATATGTCAAGCGCGAGCCGGGCTCGCGTCTGAGCTTCGATACTTTGAGTATTAAATTATGGTTACTTTTGAAATTAAATCTACAACATGAAAAAATTTATGAGCTCTTACCATGCATCCTGTTCATCCGCTTATTGGAGTGATTCATCGTACTGTGGTTCGTGCCGCATACCTTCTTTACGCTCCAAATACTATTTTTTAAACAATTTTAAACTTTTTATTATTACGTTGCTGATGTTATTGCAATGTTATTGCCAACAGCAACAGCTGAACAGCTGTTGCCACCACAGATTAGTTAGTAGTTACTTTACAGTCTATTTGGGGAGAGGTTACCATTATATGTAAACAAAACATACCGGACAGGACATTTCAGTTTTGCTAACACTATTTTCACTGTTCGCGCTATAAATCACTCACAAACGTTTTATTTCCCGAAGCAAAACATTTTTAAGTTTATATTAAACACAAATGTACTTCAAACTATGCAGTTTACGATATTATTTTAGCATTAATCTAGTCACCATCGGAAAAAAAAAACACAGACTAATAGCCTAGTTTGTGTTTGACATATGAAATAGAACAAATCCCTAGTGCTGGAAATAAAACGTGAACCATAGAGTGAATGATAAGAACGAGCTTAGTCGATTGTAAAATCGGAAGTCGTATTTATTACGCTCGTAGATCCGTGTATTAAGGCAAATGGCAACCGGTTAGCGATGCGTGACTGCGAATGATCTGACTATTCGAATAATTTACAACTACTAATGTACACATTTTCGAATTGAACATTAGTATTATATTAATGCTCATAATCGAATGACGACTACTTATTAGTATTTTAATTACTCATCATGTTTTGACTGCGTTGACGACCTCCCTGGCTCAGTGGTGAGCGCTGTTGTCTTATAACTGGGAGGTCCCGGGCTCGATTCCCGGCGGGGTCAATTTGGGAATTTATAATTTCTGAATTGTATGTCTCTGGTCTGGTCTGGTGGGAGGCTTTGGCCATGGCTAGTTACCACCCTACCGTCAAAGACGTGCCACCAAGCGATTTAGCGTTCCGGCACGATGGCGTGTAGAAACCAATTAGGGGTATGAGTTAAATGTTCACTGCCATACCCCTTCCAAGTTAGCCTGCTACCATCTTAGACTGCATCGTACCATCAGGTTAGATCGCAGTCAAGGACTAGCTTGTCATCGAATAAAAAAAAAAAAAAAGTTGTTCAGCGCGAAATGTCAGTTCAGGCTAGTCGAAATGCCTACATGCCTACTCATTATTCACGACTCGGATTCTCGGAAAAGAAGTGGAGACTTTAACTAATGGTTTCAATTGTACGAATGGAATGTTAACCTGATTCTTTAAGTTTATAAATCTATTTCAAAATTGTCAAGTAGTTTAAAGTAGTTACTAATCATGGTAAATCATTCGATCAGTTCTAATGATTTATAAAGTCGAATAATTCGACAATCATAATAGGAGAAGGATTGTAATAACAAATATAATAAAAATAATAGTATAATATAAATAATAATAAAAATAAAATATTGTAAGGACAAACCATTTATAAATTTAATATGTAATAAATTAAAATTAATTCAAACATAATATTTTATGTATTATTTACAGTTAGCTACAAATTTGAATATTTAAAATTATAGGATCCGTATTGAAAGGTCTTAATAATATCGTTTCCAACATCACAATTCAGAAGAATATCATATTAAATAGTATTGATAATCGATTTAAGAATGTATTCATTCAATCAATCGTTCATTCTCAACTTGTCTGCCAATGTTTCGCATCACTAGTACAGTGAAAATATAATCACGTGATCTGACGCCATAATTGTTTACGTATAATGGTAACCTCTCCCCAAATAGACTTGTACTACTAAGTTGCCACCACCCCAGTCCACCCAGTCCACCACACTTTAAACAGAGTAAAAACCACTAAACCACAGGATAGTTCCTACTTTATCATGTTCACGGATCATGTTTATGCCACAGATCACTATGGGTTGCCACCCATAGACCACGAACACTAGTTGCCACTTGCCACTCTCCTAGATCGGCCTGACGATCGCGTAACTTTTATCACTGTCCTTAAAGGACTATTTCAATGTCAAAACATGGTTTTGGCCAATAGGAGAAGCCCAAAATCATATTTTGACATTGATGCAGTCCTTTAAAGACTGAGAAAAAGTTAGGCGATAGACCCCCGGGTCCACCGACAGGAAACAAAGATATTACCTATTATGTTGCCCTGTGATTGCAACCACCACGAACCACAAACACTTATGAAAACGACTACGTCTTACTTCCATACCTACACATGGAACTAGAAATTACGACACCTACACAAAATACCTTTAACACTTTTAAAATGAACCTAGATTTAAGTGATTCTATTTAGATTCTATGTACCATCGTAATTCGTATCCATAGGAACATAGAAACGCTACGGTTAAACTTAATTTCGCTTGTGGATCGATTGCGGTAAATTGTAATTCTTATGAATCAATCAATGTTACAGTCTCATTGTCGTGAAGTCCCTATCAAAAGAGAGTGAAGGCCGAATGGATCAATGAGGGATGATTACAATCGCCATTCAAATCGACTTTTAATTGAATTGGCAACCTAAGGCTGGAACCACATCTGTGCGCATCGATTCACATTTTATCCATACAAAAGGTATATAAACATAAAAAGTTTAACATTTATTCACCGACCATCAATACGATGTCAACGATGGCAAAGAAAAATGTTTTGTTGCAACCTTTAACAAGTCTATGGTTGCAACAATGTCGACATCACTCAGCTGCATCTCCATCGTAGTCGTAATTCCTAGTTCCATGTACATCTCTTTTCCAAGTACTAGGTACGAAACAATATGTGAGAGTGAGTGAGACTGAGCTGTCAAAAAGAAATTAAACGGTTGAACAGGAGAAAGGCATAGGGAAAGGTCGGCTCGTCTCACAGGCTTTTCCTCTTTGGTGGTCGGCGCCTCACAGAGAAAATATTATTCTAATTATTGAATAAGCAATAATTTCGAAAAGGGTTCTAATTGAATTTAAAGCAATTTCGAAAAGGGCACAATATGTCGTTTATTTTCGTTACGTTCCCTCAAATATGGTTGAGCGAAGCAATGGCTGGGTCATGAAAGGGTGCCAACGGCGGGAATGGGGCTACTTTATGTCTGCCCATCTTAAGATAGAAGTTAGTCGGTATGCATTTTTGGAACTTCCCTCATTGTGGAAACACTGCATATATAGCATAGTATTTACTATATATTGTAATTTTGTTTTGAAAAGAGCAACCGCCGAGTTTCTTGCTGGTTCTTCTCGGCAGGAAAGGCATTCCGAACCAGTGGTAGATTCATCGACTATTCAAAAGCACTTGTAAATGTTTATTTGAATAAAAAATATTTCTATTCTAATTTAGTCTATTTGAAAGCGCCGTTTCTTCTCATAAATGATTCCATAAAAATAGAACTGCGAATTTTCCGTAATTATTGCTTTAAATAACATGATGCTGGTGGCAATTTTAATACGTTATGTATTTTATTTGAAGTAAATAGGTGCGAGAACATAATATTTCAATCACATTTATGGAAAAAAGTAGTATTATTCAAAAATACGAGATGTGCCCTTTTCGAAATAGGGTATTTGACTACTTTTAGAAAATCATCTTAAATTGTTAATAATGCTATGCTGAAGCTAACAAAACGTATATTTCGGCATAATTTTCATTATTTTTCATAAAAATCGAGAAATAAATTCAAAAAAATAAATTGTCGCCGAAACGTTCCATTTGCTCTCATGACGTAACAGTTCACATTTCAAACAATGACAATTTTATAATGTGTTTAGGCCGCGTGACGCATACTATTTGGTATTTAATAAAATAGTAACGATGAAAAACAGACGAAATTAGCCTATTACGCCGCACAAACACGTCGAAATGTATTGACAAAATGAGAATTCCATAGGTGGTGTGGACTGTGACGTCATTCGAGATCACGGAACGTTTTCGATCACGTGACCATGGCCGGAATTATAGCAATTTTATTTAATGTTTTCCAATTAAATAAAGCTTTATTTTTTAGTTTTGTCGTATGGAATAATGTTTTTAGATAATAATCTTTTAGGATGACACCAAATGAAACGATATTTTTAATATAGTCAAATACCGTATTGCCTATTCAATTACTACCGGAATTATGACTGCCTCACAGACTCATTCATAGCCAAGCTATTTCGTGGCTATTTCATTCTGTGGTTTAAAAGTCTACGAGTTGTACTATTTAATTTTTGGTCTGGGAGTTTGTGGTTTGCTCCCCCAGTGGTTTGTTTTCTGTGTTTGTTTTCGAAAAATTTTGAGAAGAAAAAATATTATATTATCTAAAAATATGTTAACACGATCACTGCAAATGAAAATGTGATTTTATAATATTTATTTTATAATAGTAAAATCGAGGTTTGAAGAAACGGAATTTTGGAAAGGATCAGAAAAACTTGTATGGCTCAAACGCTCGACGCGAGGAGCCACTAAACAAACGAAGAAGAAGAATTTATGGTCTGTGGCAGTTTTGTTTTGTCGTTACTTCTTGATCTGTGACAGTTTTTTCTTTAGCTAAAGCTAGGCTAGCTAACACTAATTAAAAATATTTAAAAACCCTTTGTTTCCTGGTCGGTCTTAAAAACTCTCAAACAACGCCATAGTCAGAAATACGTGTAACGTGAGTACTCAGCAGTCAGTACAACTTTTGAGGATGAATCACTCTAACGTAAGTAAAACTAAGTTAACCTACAGCATAGCTACCATTTTTAAAGTAATGATTTACCCACGCGACATTATTATTAAAATAGTTCATAATGGTTGCATTTCGCAAAGCAGTCATGCTGACTCGTCACTTCATCATTCGGGTACTATAAGTATGACCATTGACCGGCCCATTAGCCAACTCCGAAGTAGTCTTAACCAATGTAGTCCGGTCAAATTAGACTAAAAAATACGGGTGAGGTTACAAAAATTCCGACTTGGCTGAATATTGGTAGGATTGTTCAATACACTATTGAGGTGATATGCGACCTCCGCTATACGATCCTCCTATACGATCTCCTTAGTGTTGTCAATACCAAACGTGTCAACTGTCATACTTTGTTATTATGAGTCAATATTTATATAATTGTTATTTATTCGTCTAGTGGAATTCTTTCAGTTAAATAAAACCAATATTTCTCTTGGTTTCTCGTTTATTATGCCACAATTTATTTAACTGAAAATGCCTGACGAAAAACTAGGCAAGTCTACGCTATTAAGATATCTGCGACCCGATAAGTTTGACATCGAGCCTGAAGTCGCGGACGCCGATGCAAAATGGCTACATTGGAAATCGACATTCGAAAGCTTCTTAGCAGAAGAGATTACCGAAGATGTACCAGACTCTCTTAAGCGTAAGCTGCTAGTTAACCACTTATCGGCATCGATTTACAAGCATATCAAAACTTGCTCCACTTATAAAGATTCAATGAAAGTTCTAGAAGACATCTATGTCAAACCGAAAAATACTATTCTAGCTCGACACATTCTCTTCAATCGCAAACAACGAGCCGACGAAACGATCTCTGACTATGTTAGAGCTCTCCGGCTTTCCGCGAAAGATTGTAAATTCGAAGACGTCATAGCCCAAGAGCATGAAGACCAAGCAGTTCGTAGCGCTCTCATATCCGGCTTACTATCACGAAGGATTCGCGAGCGGTTACTAGAAAACTCTAAACTCACTCTCTCAGAAGCAATTAACCAAGCCGTAGCTCTAGAAACGGCAGAGAAGGATGCAGTTGCTATTGGTGACAGATCTCCGCAACTTACTGCCATATCGCAAGGTAGTTCACGAGACGAGGAATCCGAAAATCTAGCAGCAGCTCCATCGTCACGAACTTTTCAAACCGCTCCGACCACGCCACCTCCGGCTAAACCCTGCTTCTTTTGCGGTGGGAGTCTTCATCCAAGGTTCAGATGTCCAGCCAACAAATCCACCTGCAAAAAGTGCTCAAAGAAAGGACACTTCGCAAGCGTCTGTAGATCGGGCAATAGTAATAGGAACTTGAACATCACGACAGTTGAAGATCCTACGATCTCTAACAACGACCGGTTCTACAGTGGAGCTATTTCTGCTGCCTCTCCTTCGAGTCTTAGAAGTGCGACAATTCCAATAATGGTCAACGATTACAAGGCTGATGCACTCATCGATACAGGAAGTTCAGTCAGCTTCATTAACGCTAAAGTTGCTCGCATAATGAAACTACGCAAAAAACCCTGCAAGCAGACAGTCAATCTCGCTTCTCTCAATCAAGTTTCCTTTGTCGAAGGTATCTGTTTTGCTACCATTGCGATGAATAAGCATACTTACAAACAAACACCTCTTCTAGTTGTCGACAACCTCTGTGCCGACGTCATAATTGGCCATGACTTGCTTAAACATCACTCGAGTATTCATTTCAATCTTGGTGGGCCTGGCGAACCTTTAGAGATATGCAACGTGCTACGAGCTTCGGTACCGTCAGTCTCCGTATTTACGAATCTATCGCCGAACATTAGACCGATCGCCGTGAGAAGTCGGCGATACAGTAAGGAAGATGAGGACTTTATAAAACAAGAAGTGTCTAAATTACTTGAAGACGGGGTCATTGAAACAAGTATTTCCCCCTGGAGAGCCCAAGTCCTTGTAGCAGGAGGAAAGGTTCATCGAAAACGACTTGTCATTGATTACTCCATGACCATAAACAAATTCACCGAACTGGATGCCTTCCCTTTGCCAAACATAGAATCAGTCGTTAACAACGTATCAAGATTTAAAGTGTTCAGTCAAATTGACTTAAAGAGCGCATATCATCAAGTACCCATCTTAGAAAATGAAAAGAGATATACAGCTTTCGAAGCATGCGGCAAATTGTACCAGTTTACACGCATTCCATTTGGCGTAACTAATGGCGTTGCGGCTTTTCAACGAACCCTGGACTTCATCATAACAGAAGAGAGACTAGAAGGAACGTTCGCTTACTTAGACGATGTAACCGTCTGCGGTAAAGATCAAAGGGATCATGACCGTAATCTAAAACGCTTTATGGACGCCGCTAATAAATTTCATTTAACTCTAAACGAACAGAAGAGTGTTTTCAATAAGACTAAAATCAACTTGCTTGGATATACTGTTGAAAATAATACAATCAGTCCTGACCCGGAAAGACTAAAACCTCTTTTAGAGCTTCCTGCTCCAACTAAAACTAGTGAACTAAGACGAGTCCTAGGTATGCTTGCTCATTACGCTAAATGGATTGCGCGTTTCTCCGAAAAAATAAAGCCACTTACATGCGTGACTACTTTCCCGTTGTCGCCTGATGCGCTAAAGAGTTTTGAAGAACTCAAGCAAGATATCAAGGCAGCCGCTCTAGTAGCCATTAACGACAATGAAATGTTTACAGTCGAAACAGACGCTTCGGAATTCGCGCTAGGGGCTACGCTGACTCAACTTGGAAGACCAGTTGCTTTTTTCTCTCGGACACTGAATAACTCGGAATGCAAACAATCCTCAATCGAAAAAGAGGCTTGTGCGATAGTAGAGAGCCTAAAGAAATGGAGACACTACCTGATTGGTAGAAATTTTCTTCTTATAACAGACCAACAATCGGTAGCCTTCATGTTCAATCAAAATCATAACAGTAAAATAAAAAATGAGAAGATCCAACGTTGGCGGTTGGAACTGTCATGCTTCAAATTTGATATAGTTTATAGACCAGGCACTGAAAACGCTGTTGCGGACGCTCTATCTCGCGTATGCGCCTACATGAATATAAACAAGTTGAAAGAACTACATGACGCACTCTGCCACCCGGGGGTAACTAGAATGTATCACTGGGTAAAATTTAAAAACTTACCCTACTCAGTCAATGATGTCAAGGAGATGACCGCCTCGTGCCCTACCTGCGCCGAAATAAAACCGAGATTTCTAAAGGCCAAGGGTCAATTGATAAAAGCTACGTCGCCGTTTGAACGGATCAACATAGATTTTAAAGGACCACTACCTTCTGAAACAGCCAACAAGTACATACTTACGATTATTGATGAGTACAGTCGGTTTCCTTTTGCTTACCCATGTAAGGATATGACCTCAGCCACTGTCATTACTTGCCTGAAAGATCTTTTTCTGACATTTGGCCAACCTCTCTATATTCATAGTGATAGAGGATCGTCATTCATGTCCGAAGAGTTCAAATCATTCCTACGACAGTCAAACATAGCCTCATCCAGAACGACGCCCTATAACCCCCAGGGTAATGGCCAAGTGGAGCGACTAAACGGAACACTCTGGCGAACTATTCAACTTAGCCTTCGGTCAAAGGGATTATCGATAGAAAATTGGGAAGTAGTACTGGGGCAAGGAGACAATTGACGGTTTGATACCATTGAGGTTTCTCCATTATCCCGTCTTATGAGAGAGTAGTAGGGATTGATCTCTAAGAGCTCAGCTTCCTCGACAAGAGGGTCCGTTTTTGAAGAGCGGACGTTCTTTTTAACAAAGATCGGTCCCGGCGTGAACCAAGATGGCAGTGAATGTCCGTTTGAAACGGCCTCCGAAGATGATCACCTCACGTTTCCATCTGAAAATAACTCCACACCTCCACCTGAAAATAACGCTCCTTCGTCATCGTCTCGTGTAGAAGAGTCGACGACGTCCTCGCCAGTTCTTCGGACTGGACTCCCCAGGAGATCTAATAGGACGCGGAAATTACCCTCCTACCTAACGGACTTTGTGGTTGATGGGAGTGAGAGTGAAAACTGAACCGGGGGAGAATGAGGTGATATGCGACCTCCGCTATACGATCCTCCTATACGATCTCCTTAGTGTTGTCAATACCAAACGTGTCAACTGTCATACTTTGTTATTATGAGTCAATATTTATATAATTGTTATTTATTCGTCTAGTGGAATTCTTTCAGTTAAATAAAACCAATATTTCTCTTGGTTTCTCGTTTATTATGCCACAACTATTATAAAGGAAATGTGAAAAGTCCTTATCGATCCGCCACATGCAAAAAAATTTACTTGGGGTCAAAGGTCACAAAAACGGGTTTTTCACGATTTTCAGCAAAACGGGAACTTTTATCATAAAATTAGCCTTGACAAAAATTATAGATAAGATCTATAAAAAATGTCTGAATACTTTTTTTCCTAAGAGCCACTTCAAAAATTTGAAAGAGTTGTAATTACTAAAAAACTTACCATTTTGCTGAAAATCGCGAAAACCCCGTTTTTGTGACCTTTGACCCTGAGTAAATTTTTTTGCATGTGC
The DNA here is from genome assembly GCA_029955525.1 of Oeneis ivallda. Lineage (NCBI taxonomy): Eukaryota > Metazoa > Arthropoda > Insecta > Lepidoptera > Nymphalidae > Oeneis > Oeneis ivallda. The sequence goes on from JARPMR010000021.1 coordinate 2,635,338, forward strand.
CGGATCGATTTATGAGGACTTCACATTTCCTTTATAATAGTGTTTTGAACAATCCTACCAATATTCAGCCAAGTCAATTATTGTAACCTTGGATGTCTAAATTGTCAGGGCTAATGGGTGAAGGAGTCGCACTGATGTCTCCATGAGTTGTGTTGTTCTGCAAAGCGCTACACTGTACAGGTCTACTAGTGTACTGTGTAGCGCTTTGTAGAATTTTATACTTATTTTTATTCAGAGTAAATGGAGGTTAGGTTACCCTGTGAGATGGGTGTACTAATACCCTCCACCACCATTTGTGCAGCAGGATTGTTGAGTTTGAGCGCTGCGCACATGTGTTCCAGCACTGGTGCGGCGTGCAGGACGACGAGGAGTGGGCGACGTGCCCCTATGACCGGTCGCACCGCGTGTCGCGCCTGCGCATCCAGGCGCATCTGGTGAAGTGCGAGCGGAACCACCCGCCGCTGGCCATCTGCCCCTATAATGCCACGCACCGGATGCCCGAGGCGCAGCTGGCCGAGCACACCACCGTCTGCCCCTCCGCGCCCCTCCCGCGCGCCGAGCCCCTCTTGCCGCAGCGCACGCCGCGCCCCACGCCGCGCCCCACGCCGCGCCCCACGCCGCTGCCCGCGCCGCCCGTCGACGACGAGATGTGGGACGACTAACCTCACTCACCGCATGGCGGAGCGCGCGGCCGTCTGCCCCTCCGCGCTCGTGTCGCTGCCCGCGCGCGCGGTCGACCGGCGACAAGCAGTGGGATCACTGACCTCAATGCCGACGCGTTGACTGAACGTATCAAACACACCTACATTGAAAATCAAACAACTCAAAAAAAGTATCTGTTCCCAACGAAAACTCTTAGTAAGGTGGTAATAACAATTTGAAAAACAATGTTCTCAATAATATTTATTTGTTATACAAGAGTGCAAAGTTGCTTTTTAACCGCATGCTCAGTTTTGATGGCCGAGCAAGCGCAGGAATTTAAAATTGAATCACAAGCACAGCGAGTGATTCAAAAATTAGAATCCTGAGCGTTAGCGAGGGAATCAAAAGAACACGAGGTGAAAAATCTTTGCACTCGAGTGCAACACGTAATTTTTCATCTCCCCATTCAAACAATATGACGTGAAAAGAAAATGGCGCGCGCAAAGCAAATTAAAAAAAGTACCAAGAAGTTTCCAAGTTTGAGTTTTTAATAAGTTAAAAAAGGTTGTATGATAAATTCTGCACCATAGAGGTAGAAATAAATAGGTTTAATGATGTTTTGAATTCAAAAAATTCAAAATTATTTATTTCATGTAGGCCAACCTGTGACTCTTATGACACGTCAAGATTCTACCACCGGTTCGGAAAGCGGATTCTGCTGAGAAGAGCCGGCAAGAAACTCAGCACTTGCTCTTTTCAAAATAATCATTTTACAATATTAATAAGTAGCTATTACATTGTAATAAGTTTTATACTATCTTGTGGGCAGCTGGATGCCAAGCTGATTTAACCGGTGCATCTTTGTTAGAATATGACATTTCCACAAAACTTACTACAATTCAATTCATGTCAAAGACGGGCAGGGAATTCACAAACTTAGTGCACATGATGTTCTAAATTCAATTTACTTTATCCTCTAGAGGATAAAAACGGCTTTTGCACTCCGATATGGAAGAGCAAAAATACTCTTTCCGAGATGGGGAGATGAAAAAAATATTTTTCCTGATATTTTAATGAACTGATCACAATATTGTATTTTAATAAATATTGTGATGTTACATGTACTTAACATTGAAAAATATTCTTTTATGTTGATGAAAATTACTACTATATAATATAAAAAACTATCAACAGCTGTCAACTGCAAAAAATTATTTACTGTTTCTACTGGTATTTCCATAATAATATTTTGATGCCACAAGTTTGCTTGTGATATGTGGACTTAATTTTGTGTATTAAAATGTAATGGTTCAATCTGAACCAGAGTTTAAGCAGCTTGAAAGGGCAGATAACGAACTTTGCTACAGAAGTGTTATCCCACGCAGGATAACGAAGCAGTATCTTCTGGAAGGGAAGCCTCGGTAAAGAAGCTCAAAGATACCGTCACTAAGAGCTTAAGGGAGTTTATGCAACAGCATTCATATGCACAGTCACCTGTGACTTCATAACCAGCTTCCGCTAGCACTCAAACGGTTCACACAAAAGAATTTGCGGTATTGTGGGGAGTCTGGGGACTTTTGATTCCACTTGCGGTATTGTGGGGAGTCTGGGGACTTGATTCCACTTGCGGTATTGTGGGGAGTCTGGGGACTTTTGTTTCCACTTGCGGTATTGTGGGGAGTCTGGGGACTTTTGTTTCCACTTGCGGTATTGTGGGGAGTCTGGGGACTTTTGTTTCCACTTGCGGTATTGTGGGGAGTCTGGGGACTTTTGATTCCACTTGCGGTATTGTGGGGAGTCTGGGGACTTTTGTTCCACTTGCGGTATTGTGGGGAGTCTGGGGACTTTTGATTCCACTTGCGGTATTGTAGGGAGTCTGGGGACTTTTGTTTCCACTTGCGGTATTATGGGGAGTCTGTGGACTTTTGATTCAACTTGCGGTATTGTGGGGAGTCTGGGGACTTTTGTTTCCACTTGCGGTATTGTAGGGAGTCTGGGGACTTTTGATTCCACTTGCGGTATTGTGGGGAGTCTGGGGACTTTTGTTTCCACTTGCGGTATTGTGGGGAGTCTGGGGACTTTTGATTCCACTTCACAATAACTGTGCACTTAGACAACTCACAACATAAATATGTTGTGAGATGTGACAAGTAGCCTAAGCACGAATATTTTCACTAAAGAAATATTTAACGTAAAGTTAACCGCGCCGACAAGATATTTTGTATGAAAACAGGCGCTGCACAGTGCGGGCGGTGCAGTCGTTTTCATACAAAATATCTTGTCGGCGTTAACTTTACGTTAACTATTCGATAGTGAAAATATTCGTGCTTAGGCTACTGAAATAGAATTGAGTTTCACAACTTCGCTAACTAAAAATCTTTGTTTCTGGATTGTAAAGACTTTTCTTCTTGGGAACCTTATTTGAGTTGTTTGACTTTAAATCGGAGTGTGGGAACGCCTGTAGTATATACCATCTTGTTCATGCGCTAACAACGAGCCTCAACGCTCTAGCTATAGAGTGGCCACTACACACACAAGCTTTCTGCTCATCTGGAGGGGAGAGGAGAGTACTATAGTCTAGTTCAGTGGCTGATATTCTTTTGTTTTCAAATAAAGCCTTTCATTGCTGCCGTCGGTGAGTCGGTACTCTGTACCACACAAGCCACTCAATTGAACTCTAGGTGGATTATACGGGTCTGTCCGCGAAATTCAACTTTAATTTGGTTTCTCGCAATTTGTAAACTAATACGACAAAGTAGACTTATGGCATTCTAATTGCGCCAATGGTAGTATCATTTTCACAGGTATATAATAAAAATCTTTACTTGAAAGTGACCAGTTTAAGAAATTAATCAAAATATCGATTTAGACGTGAGTACTCACAAATTAGTCGATGCTCTAACTAATTTCTTAAACTGGACACTCAAGTAAAGTTTTATATACACCTGTGAAGAAGATACTGCCATTGGCGCAATTAGAATGCCATAAGCGTACTTTGTCGTATTCGTTTACAAATTGCGAAAAACCAAATTAAATTTGAATTTTGTATAGACCCGTATAATCCACCTTAAGTAGTAGACGCATTTAGTGTAAGACGAGAGCATAACGTTTAGTGAGGGGCTAGTAGCTACCTACTAGCTACAATACCTGTTAGCGTTTGGACAGGATACCTGTGTTTTGTATTAATAAGAATTGTAAGTATTTTGTTTTATTGAGTGAAAAACACTCACGTTATGTTTAATAATAAGTTTAATTACATAATTAAATAAGTATAATATAAATTTGTTTTCTAATCATTTATCACATGTGAAATGTACCTTCTTCTTCTTTATCAACCGATAGACGTCCACTGCTGGACAAAGGTCTCTTGCATGGACTTCCACAATTCAATTCAGTTCAATTCAAAATTATTTATTTCATGTAGGCCAACCTGTGGCTCTTATGACACGTCAAGATTCTACCACCGGTTCGGAAAGCGGATTCTGCTGAGAAGAGCCGTCAAGAAACCCAGCAGTTGCTCTTTTCAAAATAATCATTTTACAATATTAATAAGTAGCTATTACATTGTAATAAGTTTTTATACTATCTTGTGGGCAGCTGGATGCCAAGCTGAGTTAACCCGTGCATCTTTGTTAGAGTAGAATATGACATTTCCACAAAACTTACTACAATTCAATTCATGTCAAAGACGGGCAGACAGAACAGGCACAGGCCTCGGTGTTGCGCCGCCTGGATCCAGCGGCTCCCTGCGACTCGTTTGATGTCGTCGATCCACCTGGTGGGTCTGCTAACACTGCGCTTCCCGGTACGGGGTCGCCACTCCAACACCTTGGGACCCCAACGACCATCAGCTCTTCGAACTATGTATGTGCCCGCCCATTTCCACTTCAGTTTTAATGAAATGTATACGTACCTAATACTAAAATTGTTTTAATGACGCACCCGGAAAGCAATAAATCGACTTGATTTATGGCATGGATTTAAAAAGATCTGAGAAGTGACATAGAGTACTTTAATATCTCGTAAAAAACAAGGCGTTCCAATGTTTTAAACTTACGTTCTAAGCAACGAGACACACTTGCACCTACGAGTACAATCTTGGGTTAGGTTCTAGGTCACATACCACCTATACCGTAGGTACACTACGAGTAGGCTCATCGCTGCAAGTAGCGAGCCTCATTTCCAGCCCTTTCATGTATCTAAACTATTATAACAGGATTATAATAATAAATAATCTATCTATATCTTAATGTATATAAATTACATGTCACGTTGTTTGTCCGCGATGGACTCCTAAACTACTGAACCGATTTTTATCAAACTTCGTAACTATCTGTAATTTGGTCCAACTTAAAAGATAGGATAGTTTATTTGGATTGGGATAGTTTATTTGTTTTATTTATATAGATAAGTTGGCGCTACGAAGTTCGCTGGGTCAGCTAGTAATATATAAAAATGAATCCCTATTTCCCTTGGTCAGGACATCACGCGTGAACGGCTGGACCGATTTTGCCGGGACTTTCACTGACAGATAGCTGATGTTATAAGGAGTGACATAGGCTACTTTTTTAACCGACTTTCAAAAAAGAGTTGTGTTTTCCTACCTATGTATATCAGTATCTCTGTGATTTGTAAACCGATTTGCGTTTTTTAACCGACACAAAACCTTTGCCAGATGGTCCCATAAAAACTGGGTCCTAAACCCTCAATCCTGATGCTGTAGGGTGAAGGAATTAGACTGTAGTTAGCTTCCACGTAGTAGGCCGATCAAGATAAGAGAATCAAACCCCAAGTTTAGGAAAGTACTTTTAATTGCACACGTCTATCCTTCGCGAGGTCGTAGCAGAAGAGACCTGAGACAGTGTTGCCACTATATCTTTTTATAATAACTAAGTAATGTTGCCAACAAAAGTTATTTATTAACTAAATCCATGTTTAATAATTAAACATACTGCGGCCTCGCGAATGTTAATTACATTATGATATTATTATTGTTCACAAACTTTAAAGTTAATTGTATAATTTTAATGTAATAACTAACTATTCTAAAAAGGTTTATGTATGTGAAATAGAATAGAGAACAAATTTTTTGATGTAACTTATGCTATTCAGAATCTATAGGTAAAATACATATTTTATTTATGGCTCTAACATGTGTTCTTTTATTTGGGGTCATGACCTCTACAGCCCTGACCTTTCCATCATGTCCTGGACATAATTTGACAATCCGGGCGATAGGCCAATACATTGTTTGTAAATTATCATCTTTTAAAATTACCAAACTTCCTAATTTAACATTATCTTTGACTTGGCGCCATTTAGGTCTATTTTGAAGAATATTTAGGTAATACTTATGCCAAGCTTTCCAAAACTGTTGTTTTAAATTAGTACAAATTTTCCAAAACTTAAGTCTGTTTTGAGGTACATCAATCAAATTATCTTCAGGATACATGGTTAGTGGACCTCCAATTAAAAAATGACCCGGTGTTAAATAACAAAAATCATCTGGGTCTGATGAGAGCGGTAGAAGAGGTCTGGAATTAAGTACAGCTTCAATTTCGCAAAGAACTGTATTAAGCTGTTCATAAGTCAATGAAGCTTTTTGTACAACTCGTTTTAAATGATATTTTGTGCTTTTAACTGCACTCTCCCAGAGTCCTCCATGAGTCGGCGAGTAACATGGGATGAAATGGAAAGTTATTCCTTGTTCTGCAGCAAACTCGTGTACTTTTGCTTGATGGCTCTGAGAAGAGTGCAGTTTATAAAGCTCATGCAACTGACTGTTCGCTGATTTAAACGAACTAAAATTATCGCAGTGGATGTGGCTGGGAATTCCCCGTCTGCTTATTTCTCTTCTCAAACAAGCGAGGAAAGTTTCTGTGGTTAGATCTGAAGCTAGTTCTAAGTGAACCGCTTTTGTGGTAAAGCATACAAAAACACAGATGTAACCTTTGCCGGTAACAGAGCGCCTGATTCGCGATAGCTTGACGTCTACAGGGCCAGCGAAATCCACTCCGATCTTTTCAAACGGACGGCTAGTGACAGTGACACGGCTGGCTGGCATCGATCCCATTAGCTGCTGAGCCACTGTCGCCTTATTTCTAAAACATGTAATACATTTGTATGTTATTTTCTTAACTTCTGATAATCCATTCAAAATCCAAAATCTTTGATTTAAACTTGATAGTAGGAGCTTAGCTCCTGCATGCAGTAACCTTTCATGTTCATTTTTAATAATTAAGCTAGTAATTAAAGAGTCTTTTGGTAATATGACAGGATGTTTTCGTGCATTAGGCATAGCAGCGTGGTGAAGCCTGCCACCTACTCGTAGAAGACCTAGTTTATCAATGAATGGATGCAGGTTTGTAAGATTGCTCTTTAAATTGCTGCCTTTACGCAGAGTTCTCAGCTCTGATTTAAAATATATATTTTGTTCATGCCTTACAATTACCATTAAAGCATTTTCAAGTTCTGAGCTTTTTAAATATTTACAATAAATTTTTTCTTGTTTCTTATTTATATGACGGCGCCGAGGTCCCCAAGCTATTTTTAAAAAGCATGACGTCAGCATGGCTGACGTCATGTTCTCCATTATCTCCCATATTTTAAATAATTACGATTGAACCTACTCAAAACTTCTGGACATAATTAAAACAGTTCAGCACCGTATTTACATTTTATTAAGCGACAGAATTAAAGTAAAACGAATCACACTTTTAAGACTTCAAAAATTATAATAAAATAGTAAGTCAAAATCATGCAAAGTTGGTAACCGAAAAATACTTGTAACAAAATTATAGTAACACTTAGCTTATTTATTTTCGCAGCGTGTCCACACCGATCCACCGAACTCTCCAGAATAATGGCGGTGCATCGATGTAGTTCGCTTGAGAGCTGCCCTACGTGGCGCCCTCTGACGTCTCAGATGGCATTACCCACCATTTGGCAACTCTCAATTAGTTATTAAACTAGATAAAATTAAAGTTACTACTGCTAAAATCATCTTTTAATATTAAAGAATTATTGAAGTGTTATAGTTACGGTAATCTTAAACAATTACAATTCACAAGTTGCAAAGACATTCACTACAGTCAGTACAAGTTCAATCAACGAATAAATGGTTTTACAAGATAAAATTAAAGTAACAACGGCTAAAATCATCTAATAATATTTAGGAATTATTGAACTGTAATAGTTACAGTAATCTGTAACTATTACAATTCATAACTTACAACGATATTTACTTCAGTCAATACAAGTTCATTTATCCATCAATACATGGTTTAACTAGATAAAATTAAAGTTAACATGGCCAAAGTAGTTTTACAATATTTATGAATTATTGAAGTGTTTTAATTAGAATAATCTTAAACGATTACAATTCACGAGTTACAGTGATACTCATTTCAATCAATACAAGTTCTTTTTAGATTCAATAAACAGTCCGACATTGTTTTAAGTTAATTTTAACTTAAAACAACGTTGCAATTATCTAATTAAGTTTTAAATACTTTTAATGTTATTAATTTAAATGTGGCCAACATGTTTGCGCCGATACGGCCGTTCTGGTGAAAAGTGCGCGCTCTGCACTTATTCACGCCTGAAACAAGAAATGTTAAGGATTTTGATTTCGTATCTGTAATTTGTTGCTCTGGTAGCTTAGTGTCATTGGTTCATCAGCCAAGTAGTAAAATTTTTCATGAAATCAAATGATTTTTAACATGATTATAGAATGGAAATGTTTTTGTAATAAATCCTCATATGGATCTCAGCCATAATGAGTTTTGATATTGATAGTATACTGCTTTACGTCTCACTACGTTAGCAATGATAATTACACGAATAAGGATTAGGATTAGGATTTTTTTTTTTTTTTTTTTTTTTTATTACTGAACGTCTCACTACGCCAGCAATATATTGTAGTCAAGTCAATAAGTCATAAGTTTTCTGTCATTCAGTCAATTTTTTTTTTTTTTTTTTTTTTTTTTTTTTTTAATATTGTTGTACGTCTCACTACGCCAACAATATTTTGAGGGTAGAAAGGTCGAAGCTGTGCTCTAGGCATTCCTGTCTCGGTGCCGTGGTACACAGAGGCCCTAAAGGAATGGGGAAAGGGCGAAGCTGGGGTCTAGGCCTTATTTTTATGACCGTGGTCCCCAGAGGCTCTGAAACAATTGGGTTGATGCTGTGCTCTAGGCATTCCTGTCTCGGTGCCGTGGTACACAGAGGCTCTAAAGGAATAGTGGACAGGACGATGCTGGGGTCTAGGCCTTATTTTTATGACCGTGGTCCCCAGAGGCTCTAAAAAAAAATATAAACATGCACAGGGAAGCTGTAGGTTTAATAGGAGCTATAAATATACTTGTGTTAAGTATGAGGATTTAAATGATTGCCCAACAGTTTTGTTGGCTTATAAAGTATAGGTACCATCACTTGTGGATGGTTTATGTTATAAAATATTTTTAGAATAGCAATGCTAATTGGTATAACTGCAGGAAGAGTTTTTTAAAATAGCGTATAAATCGTTTATCTCACCGGGAGCTGTGGTGAGCTGATCAACTGTCTCTTCTACAACCTCTCGTATGATGTCGAGGGTTGAATGTCGTGGCTGGTCGCCTCTGAAGCTGCGGTGTCGTGTGGCTCGTGGCTGGCTGCTGGCGGTGTGCCGGCGCGCTGCTGGGAGTGCTCAGGATCATCCGCGGTGCTGTCGTCGATCCCCGCCGATACGGTTGCCTGCTGGCCCGGCTGCGGTGCTCGCCGAAGCTGGTCATGGGCCACTTTTCGGGGGCGGCCTTGTCCAATCACCCTTTTAACGAGGTAGCGGTCATTTTCGAGTACACGACAAATCTCATATGGTTCACTGAATTTTAAATCCAAGCATGTTTGGTTGCGAGGGTTGTTCTTTATCAACACGTAGTCACCTCTTTGAAATCTGTGGATTCGGGCTTTATTTTTGTCAAACCGTACCTTCTCTTTTTCTGCTGCTGTTGACATTTTTTGAGTTACGTGTTGGTAAAGCCGCTCAATGTCAACGCTTTGATCTTCTATATTTACCAGGCCGACGAGTTCAGGTGGAACGCAGTGTTTGCGACGAGTAAGTAGAGTAAGCGGAGCAGTACCTGTTACACGATGCGGTGTGCAATTCAAGGCTAGCTGCAGGCTATCTATAGCAGTATGCCATAATTCTGTCTCGTAATTCTTTATCATAATTAAGGCATTCTTCAGGACACTCATGACCCGTTCGACTTGCCCGTTAGCTCGGCTTACTCCTGGCGCTATTGCATGTATGTTAATGTTAAACCGTTCGCAATAATTTTTGAAATCGCCCAGGAATTCACGTCCGCCGTCGACTATTACCTGGGTCGGTGTACCAAACAAATGTATTGTACGTTTTAAAGCTGCTAACGTACTCTGTGGACTTTTATTTGTCGCATGGTACAAGAGTATGTACTTACTGAAAGCGTCGATTGTTACGATGACATAGTCATGGATGCTAGTAGTGCCCAGCTTACCGGTTACGTCCATATGAATGGTTTCAAAAGCACTAGTAGGTTTGGGTATAGGGTGAAGTTGTACTTGTACAGCACCCGAAGTACCTTTAGATGTCTTGCATATGATGCAGTTATCGACAAACGTTCTTACGACGGTATTCATTCCATCAAACCAATAGGTTTCTTTAATCTTTTGCAGAGTTTTTTCCCATCCAGTGTGTTTTAATGCATTGTGATAGCTGTTTATAAGGCTCCATTGAAACGACTTAGGTACAACAACAGCCTCTTGGTGCCCTAGGGTAGCGTCGTCCCAAACCTTCATGAGTACATCGTCCCTTAAGATATAACCGGGTGCCCCTTGCTCTTGAGAGATACTGTCAATTTTGGAGCGAAGCACGGGGTCACGGTGTTGTTCCACTTTCAGCCAATCCAAATCTTTAGTCATAATATTAACCTCCAACGTACCTGGATTTCGACTGAAGAAATCTGCGTGTTGGAGTGTTTGTCCTTTTCTGTACTCTATTTCAAAATTGTAGTTCTGCAAGTACGCCCACCAACGGTATACCCGGGGAAGCAGCTCTTTCTTATGCTTGGACGCTTTGAGTGCGTTACAATCTGTCACGACTTTAAACGTGCGACCATACAAGTACTGACGGAAATGTTTTATAGCTCTCACCACTGCGAGCGTTTCGAGTTCGTACGAATGGTAACGGCTCTCGGCGTCTGTAGTGCGCTTGCTCATGTAAGCCACAGCGTGCCTGCGCCCGTCGATCACTTGGATGAGGACGGCTCCATATCCGAGGTTACTGGCATCAGTGTGAAGTTCCGTGGGGTAATCTTCCTGAAATATTGACAACACAGGATCGGATGTTAGATACTGAATTATACTATTACGCGCCTCTTCATGACGCTCATTCCATTCCCAACGAGCACCTTGCTTGGTTAATTCATATAAGGGCAGCATTATGCGAGAAAAATTGGGAATGAAGCGGCGAAAATAACTAGCTAAACCAATAAACTGTTTAACTTGTTTTACATTCTTAGGCACGGGAGATTTTACAAGAGCTTCGACTTTACGAGGACTGGGTTTAACCTGCCCATCTGCTATTATGTTCCCGAGGTATTCAATACTACGCTTGAAAAACGCAGACTTCTCTATATTAATAGAAAAACCTGCCTTTTCCAGTGCCATCAGAATCCTCTCTAAATGAGATATTCCCTCGTTAAAGGTGGCACATTTGCTCAATACATCATCAACATAAACTTGAGCAACGCCTGCAGTGCCCAGGAGCTGCTGAAGAGCTCGATTGATGCAACGTTGGTAGACGGAGCACGCGTTGCTCAAGCCGAATGGCATAGTCAAATACTCATATAAGCCATCAGGCGTGACAAATGCCGTTTTCTCTACAGACTCTTCAGAAATGGGGATCTGATGAAACCCCGCAGCCATATCTAATGTGGTATAGTAATGTCCGTTTGTCAATTGATCTATCTGATCGGATATTAACGGGAGCGGATAGTGATCTCTTAGAGTGTTGGCATTTAATTCGCGGTAGTCAACACATAACCTGTCGTCTCCATTTTTCTTTTTAACGAGAATAATGGGGCTTGAATATGGGGAGGTACTTTCCCTGATAATGTTATGTTCAAGTAATTCTTTGATGATGCTTTGTACTTTTTCGCGTTCTACGGGGCTTAAGCGATAGGGTCTCCGTTCTACGAATTTAGTGGGATCTTTTAGACGTATTACTAACTGCCCTGTATTGACGCGGGTAGTAGGGAATCCACTAATAAACAAATGCGAATATTTATTCAACAAAACGCGTAGCAAATCGATTTCATTATGGTCAGTAAGGTCGCATTCAAGTTTATCAAAAATTGAGTTATTTGACTTTACATGCATGACTGAGCATTGTCGAACTAATTTGGTACCCGTTGCAGTAACTAAAACGTTGAGGGTAGAATTACTAATTAAGTCCATACCTATCAAAATCTTTGAAGTCATGTCACTGTCTGGTACAACAAAGAACTTAATTTCAACGTTTACGTCATCAATAACACAAACAGTAACTAACGTGAACAGAGATATCACTGGAATCTTTCCTAATCCGCGCAAATAATTAACACATTGAATTCTTTTGCCCGGTAATTTAGCTGCTACATTCTCGCTAATAACCGAGCATTCGGCACCGCTATCGAAAACCGCTTGAAACGTGAAATTACCAATGATAACCTCCATATGGTTTAATTTCGATCTACCTACACAATTTACATTTGAGACGACGGCTTTTTCACGTCGATAACAAGTTTCAAAATTATGACCGATTTTGCCGCAAAATGTGCAAACTGGCTTTATTGTAGGTATTAAACTGTTATTTGGTTTGTCCTTGTTATCAGTCCTGGGCAACTGTAGGTTCTCGCTAGTCTTAAACCTACAGTCACGTGACATGTGGTTACTCCTTTTACATATGTTGCAAAAAGGCGTGACTTGCGCCTCATTATGACGTGGACGTTTATTTGGAGGTTGTGACGTGTTATTGTTATTATGGGGGCGCTTAACGCGTAACGCGGAGGCAACAGATATCAACTCTGGCACTGATGTAGCCCTGGCACTCAATAACTCTATTCTAAGACGTTCGTCATTTATACAACCGATGACAGCCTCAACCGCGTGTTCATCACCTAATTTGTCTTTAGTTACTCGTTTCCAGAGAACCCACGCTTTAGATAAAAATTCCGATATATCTTTACTAGAATCATAATTATGTTCACGAAATTTAACTATATCTCGCGAATACCTTGATTCAGGTTCGAAAGTTGTGATGAGGTTATCTCGAAGTTCCATCCAGGTCGAGGTCGTAACGAGCCAATTATCCACCCACAATCTCGCCCGTCCTTTGAGAAGACTACCTACCTTCATTCGTACTTCGTAATCATTAAGGTTGTACAATTCAACTGCTTGCGTAACATGTTGACACCATTCTCGAACGCCTATGTTTGCATCGGGATCAAATGAGGGTAGGAATATGTCGTTGATTTTAACCTTTTCAGGTCGCGCTGGCGCTGACAATCGTTCAGACATTTCCTTCATTGTCTGCATCATTTGCATAACCAAATGAGCAGGCATATCCACATTTGCAGAGGCCGGTTGAAAAAGTAGGGTACTTACGTTTTCTGTAGTACCCGTAATATCAGTAGGTAAATTCCTATCTGCTGCTAATGTAGGCTGGGTACTTACGGTTTCTGATGTACCAGGAATCGCAGGAGTGGGATCAGATCCCACTTCTGATGACGGCGCCGAGGTCCCCAAGCTATTTTTAAAAAGCATGACGTCAGCATGGCTGACGTCATGTTCTCCATTATCTCCCATATTTTAAATAATTACGATTGAACCTACTCAAAACTTCTGGACATAATTAAAACAGTTCAGCACCGTATTTACATTTTATTAAGCGACAGAATTAAAGTAAAACGAATCACACTTTTAAGACTTCAAAAATTATAATAAAATAGTAAGTCAAAATCATGCAAAGTTGGTAACCGAAAAATACTTGTAACAAAATTATAGTAACACTTAGCTTATTTATTTTCGCAGCGTGTCCACACCGATCCACCGAACTCTCCAGAATAATGGCGGTGCATCGATGTAGTTCGCTTGAGAGCTGCCCTACGTGGCGCCCTCTGACGTCTCAGATGGCATTACCCACCATTTGGCAACTCTCAATTAGTTATTAAACTAGATAAAATTAAAGTTACTACTGCTAAAATCATCTTTTAATATTAAAGAATTATTGAAGTGTTATAGTTACGGTAATCTTAAACAATTACAATTCACAAGTTGCAAAGACATTCACTACAGTCAGTACAAGTTCAATCAACGAATAAATGGTTTTACAAGATAAAATTAAAGTAACAACGGCTAAAATCATCTAATAATATTTAGGAATTATTGAACTGTAATAGTTACAGTAATCTGTAACTATTACAATTCATAACTTACAACGATATTTACTTCAGTCAATACAAGTTCATTTATCCATCAATACATGGTTTAACTAGATAAAATTAAAGTTAACATGGCCAAAGTAGTTTTACAATATTTATGAATTATTGAAGTGTTTTAATTAGAATAATCTTAAACGATTACAATTCACGAGTTACAGTGATACTCATTTCAATCAATACAAGTTCTTTTTAGATTCAATAAACAGTCCGACATTGTTTTAAGTTAATTTTAACTTAAAACAACGTTGCAATTATCTAATTAAGTTTTAAATACTTTTAATGTTATTATTTTAAATGTGGCCAACATGTTTGCGCCGATATATATTATTTTTGAATCTCAGTATATATGCTAAAAGCCTAACCATTTTTCTGATATTTGAGCATTCAAATAAGCGTTTGAAAATGTATTCAATAGGACTTGAATTTTGATCTTCAGCCTCTTCAGAAAGTACTAAGCAATGCCTCACTTTCACCTCAGGGAGATCGCTAGGAAGCTCGGGTATACAGGAATTAAAATTGTACTCACTCTTATGTAGAAACTGTGGCCCTTTCCACCACATTTCACAGCTGTTTAGCTCACTCGGTTTGACTCCTCTGCTTATGAGGTCTGCGGGGTTGTCTTTAGAGCTGACATAAAGCCATGACCATTGACCTGTAGCTTGACGAATGGCACTTACTCTGTTCGCTATGTAAGCTTGAAGTTTAGATAATTCAGTGCTGAGCCATGCAAGGACGATTTGTGAGTCACTGAATAAGGATACATTTTTAATATTGACTTTAAGCTTAAGTGAATCATGTGTCTTAATTATGAGCTTTGACAATAAAAGTGCAGCATTCAATTCAAGCCTTGGGACTGTCATGCCTTGCTTTTGAATAGGATTGATTCTAGATTTCGAACAGAGCAAATAGACATTAGTGATACCTGATTTTGTAACTCGCAGATATACACAGCAACCGTAGGCTGTGGAGCTCGAAGCATCAGCAAATCCTATCAGCTCTGCAGTGTCTCCCTCTGAAATATCTATGTTTCTACCTAAATGTATTGGTTTCATTGCCGTTAAATCATCTGTAAACTGAAGCCATTCTTGCTGAATATTCAGAGGAGGAGTAGCATCCCAATCTATATTTTGAATCCATACTTTTTGCATAATAGCTTTTGCGGTAACTACGATGGGGCCGGCGAACCCCATAGGGTCATAGAACCTACCAATGTAACTTAATATGGATTTCTTTGTTATTTTCTTAGAATTGTATGGCTCTGGCGAACAAATTATAAAGTTATCATCTTTGACATTAATTCGCAGCCCTAAAGCTCTCATGTGGAAGCTTTCTTTTTGCAAATCTAAATTACAAAATTGCTGTTGCGACTCAGGTATGTCAGACAGTATACTCTCATTATTTGAAGCCCATTTGTGGGTATGAAAGCTACCTAATTTTAGCAAACTGAGTATTTGATCTTTAGCAGCTATTATTGAATTTAAATCTTGATCTGAGTAAAGAATATCATCAACATATGTATGGATTTTTAATATTTTTGAAGCTAGAGGATATATATCTTCATACCTAGACGCTAGTTCTATTAAACAACGTGTTGCTAAGTAACTGGAGCTTTTTAAACCATATGTAACGGTATCTAAGCGAATGCATTTAATAGGTTCATTAGGGTTGTCTCTCCAAAGTATGTTTTGAAGAGAAGTGAATTCTGGATCAATTTTAATATTACGAAACATTTGTTTTATGTCAGTAGTAAATGTATACTTGCCAAAACGGAATAAATTGATTACATCAAATAGATCTTTTTGTACTACAGGTCCATTAAGTTGCAGGTCATTCAGCGAGACCTTCCTATCACCTTTCATCGATCCATCAAAAACACAACGAAACCGTGAAGTACTGGAATTTTCATTTATTATTGAATGGTGCGGAATATAATAAGCTGCCTGTTTATTTATTAATTCATAGAGCTCAATGTCAACATAATGACCATGATTGAGTGACAAATATTCATGGATAAAGTTTTGATATTGTATAAATAAATCTGGATTTAAATGTAATTTCTTTTCTAAATTCAGAAATCTTTTCAAAGCAAAGTGAAAGGATTCTCCTAATGCGTGCTTTATATCTTTCAAAGGTAATTTTAACGGCATGGCAACTTGGAATTGATTGTTTTCTAATTTAACTGAATCTTTGAATATTTGTTCGCAGAGCTCTTTTTCTGATGTTTTTTCATTGAATAATTCAGGTACCTTTTCAGTAGACCAGAATTGAGAAATTGTTTCGTTTATTCCTAATTCACATTTCAGAACCACTTTGTTACATGTTGGTTTAGATAAATAAATTGGCAAACCTCCTCCTACTACATCACCAAAGAGAGTAGGAATTATGTGCAGCTCGGAAGCATTTTGTGAAGTTAAGTTGTGGTGAGTACTAGAAGCTAGTTGCGACCCTGGCATGTCACTCGTAGAGCAGAGACTCGTCGGCTTCAACACTACACTGTGCTGGCTCGGTAACAGCGTCTGAAAAAACACATCGGCACCTATTAGCATATGTATTTCACTTGGCACATTAAATTGTTCATCCGCTAAGGTGATATTGTGCGGTATGTCAATTTTTGAAGTATCAATTTGGTTTTGAGGAAGTTTGCATGTTATGGTGTTAACAACATGACAGTTGATTGTTGTTTTGAATGGCATATGCATAGAATGCACCTCTAATGGGATGCAATATTTTGCATCATTTTTTGTATTGGATATACCAATAATACTTGTGTTATTGGGTTTAGGAGATAAACCTAATATTTTTATGACCTTAGAGGTCACTAGTGATACCTGAGACCCGCTGTCTAGCAGGGCTTTGATGCGGTATTCCCTGCCTTCCCTACTAAAAACTTTTATTCTCGCTGTAGGAAGAAGCACATTATTATCAATATTGCCTGTCAAAGTGACAGGAGGTGCGGGGGCAGGATTAGCACAGGCCAGACTATTGTGGTTAGCCTTGCAGCCTGCGCACTTGAAATGAAATTTACATTTCCCCCTATGCGCAGTTATACATGTGTAGCAAAGTTTATTTTTCTCTATAAAAGCTATTCTGTCTTGTGCAGGTAATAATTGAAATTTTTTACATTTAAAAAGTTTATGGTCTGACTTACAGTAAGTGCATGATGATCTCTGCGTGGCGTGGGCTGCTACCTTTGCGCTTCCCGTAGTGTGGCCTTGCTCAGCATTTTCTAAAGCCAAGGCCCTTGTTTCTAAATACTTGAGAAATTGTTCGAGGCTCGGCTTGACTTTAGCATCTCTGTCTAACTGGTATGCTCTCGCTGTATAACTATCTAATTTGCGGGAGAAAATACAAAGAAGTATAGCATCCCAATGGACTACATTTGGTTCATGAATGTTAATAGCAGCAATTTGCTGTTTAATTGTTGATACAAAATCTCTTAAATTACTAGCTGTAGACCTAGGTATTTGCTTTAAATCTAATAAATAGCCTATGTGTTGATTAACAATTTTATATTTGTTATCATACCTATCCTCTAACAATCTGAGGGCTTCGCTGTAGCTATCAGGTGTTATAGGTAAATTTTTTATTAAACTTAAAGGTTCATTTGTCAAATATGACCGTAGGTAATAAAGCTTTTGAATAGAATCTAGATTCGGGTTGTTATGTATCATTGATTTAAACAAATTGATGAATGGTATATAGTCCGTAAAATTACCGTTAAATTGCGCAATGTCTATTGGTTTCAATCGAGTTTTCGTTGAAGTGCACTGTTCTGTTGAAGACGTTGACGTTTGGACGGCGTACCCTTGTTGTTGAATGGCTTTGTTCAACATTGCAGTCATTTTCATGTATTTCTCCTCGACGACTTCAACCATTTCGTCATCTTTTGGGTTGAGATGTAGAATTTCTTTACAGAGATCTTCGTATTCTGCAAAGGATTTTTGTAAACGTTCGCGTTTTACCATTAGTTCCTCGGAGTTTATCCTGGATAAATGTGGAGCTTCGGCCTCGAGGTATGAGTGGAGGCGTGTTATTGCACGCTTACAATAGCCCCGCGCCACATTTTTCTTTGATAACAGCTCTTCTTCCATTTTCGATGGCAATCGGTGTTATATCATTAATTAATGGTGTCAACGAAAACACAACACAACAATATTTGTTGATTAACACTAGAATTAACGCTACGTTTAAACACAACACTTGAATTTAGGATTTTGTAAAAGTTTTGCGCAAGAGTCTCGAATCAAAATGGCGATTTAACTTTTTAGGT
This sequence comes from Oeneis ivallda, assembly GCA_029955525.1. Classification (NCBI taxonomy): domain Eukaryota; kingdom Metazoa; phylum Arthropoda; class Insecta; order Lepidoptera; family Nymphalidae; genus Oeneis; species Oeneis ivallda. Next base: position 2,653,746 of record JARPMR010000021.1, read on the forward strand.
TCCTAAATTATTTCTTCGCGTTGGCAGTGGCGCTCCGTAGACTCGTAGACTTGTCACTCGTGTCGCGGTGATGGACAGCGTGAATTGTGCTGTCTCTCTCGCACTCCTATTTTGACTACCTCGTTGGCGTTCGTGTTGTCTCGCTCTCTCTTGCGACGATTCACGATTTGCAGGATCGCGTGAACTCATCGAATTGCGGTCTATATTGACCGTACGTAGTATCCTCTAATCTGTGATTGACCGGGTCGGAGCGGCAACGTCGCAATGGCGTCTGACGCGTGGAATCTTGACGAATTAAAACTTGAGATCGCAACGTACCTTGATGGCTCGGCCTCGTTTCTGTCGCTGTAGTTTTCCTTGCCGAAGGACCATGAAGGAATTAGACTGTAGTTAGCTTCCACGTAGTAGGCCGATCAAGATAAGAGAATCAAACCCCAAGTTTAGGAAAGTACTTTTAATTGCACACGTCTATCCTTCGCGAGGTCGTAGCAGAAGAGACCTGAGACAGTGTTGCCACTATATCTTTTTATAATAACTAAGTAATGTTGCCAACAAAAGTTATTTATTAACTAAATCCATGTTTAATAATTAAACATAGGGTTACTGTCCACCTTAATTGTGGTGATTTATTGACTGTCGATTATGAATAGTTGTTGTAGGTGCCAAGCAAAGACTACATAGTTATTATTCCAAGAGCCAACTCCTCAATCCTGATGTTGCAGGGGTTCTGCCCACGCGGACGAAGTCGCGGGCATCAGCTAGTACTTCATAATAATCGTTTATTTCATTCATAATAAAACTAGTGGTTCGCCCCGAACTGAGACCTCGCGGTAACGGTATCCCATGATTATTCATTCAATCTTCTATCTATACTATAATAAAACTGTAACAGGTCCAATTCTGTACATTGAAGATATTTTGAAAATTTTTGTTTGAGGGCACTCTATAATCGATACTGAAGCCAAAACAATTTTTTTTTAATTTTTTGTCTGTCTGTCTGTGTGTCTGTCTGTCTGTCTGTCTGTCTGTCTGTCTGTCTGTCTGTCTGTCTGTCTGTATCTTGGCCGCGCATCACGCCGAAACTACTGGACGGATTTAAATGAAACTTGGCACGATTTAAGATAATACTACGAGGTATAATATAGGATACTTTTTATCCCGAAATTCAGCACGGTTCCCTTGGGAGAGGGGCTGAAAGTCCAAATGGGTATTTCGCTGTAATTCATTAAGGCGTATTCCGATTTAATCCATTCTTTTTTGTTAGAGAGCAGGTTCTTTAGAGATTGTCCTGTAATTATTTCAAGGTCGTCAATTTCGTAGTTCAGAAATTATAGACATCAAGATCTTCAGTATAAGGTCCAAATAACTTGAACCCCGGAATCTACAAGATACTTTGAATGTACGGCTCATCTTAAGCTGGCAAGCGTACTTTATCGTATATAGCCATCGTGGATAGCCCTATTTTGTCAAAGTCAAACTACTCCAAGTCCAAAGGCGTCAGATTTTGCCAAACGATCATTATACCTACATACTACATAGTAGGTATGGATGTAACACATCGTATGGACTTAATGCTACAGTGTATTCCTATGCAATTTAATATTCTAATCATACTAATATTATAAATGCGAAAGTGTGTTTGTTTGTAGGTTTGTCCTTCAATCACGCCACAACAGAGCCACGGATCGACGTGATTTTTTGCATGGGTACTATAGTTGAGGACATAGGCTACTTTTTATCTCGGAAAATCAAAGTGTTCACGAGGGATTTTAAAAACTAAATCCACGCGGACGAAGTCGCGGGCATCAGCTAGTTCATAATAAAACTAGTGGTTCGCCCCGAACTGAGACCTCGCGGTAACGGTATCCCATGATTATTCATTCAATCGATACATGACGACCAAACCTGACATTATTATTATGCCCGTTTTCACCAAACATACCTAAATCATCCCCTAAGTAGGAGTCTCTACGTACGTAGCTTCTAAATACAATCCTAAGTCCTAACATCCGTGCCAATGTCCTTTTAGGTGTCCCGTACAGGATCGTGATAAAGAAGTTGACAGAAATCATCACCTAATTTATCATAGGTAGCCCGTAAAGGTTAGGCAACCTTAGTGAAATCATCGAATTAATAAGTACTAACGAGTGAAAACGGGTTACGGGCATCTGTACAAATCGTCATCTATCGACGCGAATAGAAAATATACAAAATGCAGTAATTAATAGTTTATTGAAGTTTGATATTGAACTAAATAATAATTTTAATTGAATAATAGGTATGTTATTATTTTAATTAAATAATAATGGTCGACGCAAAACTGTTTTTGGGATAGTCGTAACTCCTAGTTCCATGGAATAGTTAATGACTGCGCCATCTATTAGCATTATTGTGAAGCTATGTTGATGCTATATGAATTACTGATGCCCATTAAAAATTTAATAACCTCGTTTCTTTATAATATTCATATAATTTTAGTATTTGTTGTTCAAGTACCTACAGGATATAAGTGAAATAAAAAATAAAATCAGCTTGAAAATACATAGCAGATTCTTCTAAGAGAGCGTCTTCAAGCGAGCGTATTAAATTTCCACTTTGAAAGCCCCCCATTTCGTCAATTTTAATGGAAAAATTAAAAAAAATATATTTTTGTACTAGGTTTGAAATTATCAATGACATGTAACAATTTTATGTAACGCGATAAAAATTTTTTACTTTGCATTCACTTCTATGAGAGCCCCCCTGAAATAAAGGTTTTTAAATTTTTTTATGCAATATTCGGCTGAAGGCCATCAGTTTACATATTATATCTAAATTTGAAGTAATTACGTTCAGTAATTCAAATGTTATAAGGCTCTGACAGACAGACGGACGGACGGACAAGTGCAAATTCACTCTAGTAGACTCGGAGACCTCGCTTCGCTCGGTCAATTAATAAACTAACCATCATTTTGATCTTGAACAATTTGAACAATATATTTTGTACTTAAGTATTACTAACAAGTATTTTTTACATCGATGCTTTTTATAAGTAAAGATTAAAAAAATTAACAAAAAATGCAAGATCAAGAACTGGCTGTGTTAAGGATAGCCAGCCCTCCCTAGGTTAGATAGAATATTATACTTATAGGTACTTACCTACTTAAACAACTAGAACAAAAGAAAGAAATTTTAACACGAGAACAATATTTACAGCATAAAAGTATGCGTAAATTCATGTACACTACATTACCTCACTCTCGTAGATGAAGCGCAGACAAAATGGCAACGGAAAAACTCCAATCAGGTACTCTTGTAGCCTATGCTATGGGTTCGAGCCCGGTACGGCACCTCGTGTGGTGACGGCAGATCAGAATACAGTTGTCACCGCCCCTGCTCTTCCCGCGGGTGTCGTACGAGGCGACTAAGGGAGTATAGCGGCGAGAACGGGCAGCAGCGTCCTCTGTGCTACTGCTGCCATCTACTGCGGTCACCAACCCGTCTGCCTCGCGCGGTGATTATGGGCAAACCCTCCCCTTGGTAGAGGCCTTTAGTCCAGCAGTGGACTGTTATAAGCTATTGATGATGATGACGGTACCTCGCGATGCACGACGCCAAAACGGAGCGGTTACATTCTGCAGCGCCGCACGAGCCAGGAAACGTTGCAATTTTTTTAAATATATAGACTAGCGCTTGACTGCAATCTCACCTGATGGTAAGTAAAGATGCAGCCTAAGCCTAGCGCGCTTGCCTAGACGATGCCTATTCACTCTTGATTTAAAGGTGCCCAAGTTATAATCAGTTGGAAAAACGGAAGCGATGCGTATTAGGAACGAGGAAGCAAAGCGCTTAGTGCGGGATCATGGAAATTCGACCACGTAGCGGTGCAGATTCGAGCGATGCCTTGCGGTGCGATGGTAGAAGGGTGATGGAGGAACTAGTTCAAATAGTTCTTGAGCACAGTCTCCGAAATATATCCTGTAGAATACCGACAGACAGGCAACCTAGCGCCGATGTTCCAGACTTTGAAGTTTGGAGTTACTTAGCGATTCGTCGCCAATGAGTCTTCTGGCGCGTCTGTCCACCGAATCCAATGCAGCAAGCTGGTACTTGGCAGAGCCGTCCCATAAATGGCTGCAGTACTCCATGCACGATCGCACTAACTATTTATTAAGTCAATGTAGGTAGGTAGATAGGTACTCGGTGGATTTGACGCCTCCGTCGTACTATCACGCTTACAGTCGACACCGTGATGAGCCATTTTTAGTAAAGCTTTAAAGGCTGACTTCGCAGTATCATCGCGTTAGTACAACGAGCTCACAGAAAATGATTAAATACTGTGCTATGAAAGGGTGTCAATCACCAAAAGTAAAATGGTGAAGAAGAGATGCGGTACGATGACCGCGCTCTTGGCTTGTTTTTAACGAGTGTAAATTGAAAACACCCCGACATGTGAATCTATGTACGTTATACCTGACATCCTGTTACCTAGTTTGCTGTTCCATCATCAGATCCTTGATTAACATAATATTTCTGCCAACTCATTGAGACCTATCTAATGAGCATAACACACTATCATCATTAACAACCCATCAACGGCACAATACTGAGCGCAGGTCTCCTCTCAGAGAAGGGTTATAGGCCATAGTCCACCACGCTGGCCCAATGTGAATTGGCGGACTTCACACACCTTCGAGAACATTATGAAGAACTCTCAGATGTGCAGGTTTCCTCACGATGTTTCCTTCACCGTTGAAGCAAGTGATATTTAATTGCTTAAACGAACTTGACTTCGAAAAGTCAGAGGTGCAGCGTACCCAGGATCGAACCTGCGACACCCCGAATAGGAGACCACAGTCCTAACCACTAGGCTATCACTGCTTCAACACACTATATCTGCTGTAAATTACTGAGGAGATGGGATCCCACAGACTATGTGATGATACAGCATCAGATCAAGGTTACCATGTCTAGGAACTTATTTGATGTAACAGTAGGCACCTGGCACCACACACCAAACGTATTAGTTTGGCGCGCCTACTGTTTACGTGCGATTTATTAATCGCACCAGTGAAAGTTTAATTCGGTCATTGGGGAGCTTCGAGCGAACAGAAAGACACAGATGCGTATGTGTGTCTTTCTGTTACAAGTGTGTGCGCAGACACACTTATAACGCCCAACGGGTGCGCAGCGCACACGGGCGCAGGGTGCCAGGGGCGCCGAGCGCCGCTCGCGACACCTCCTATTATAGCATGCGTCGCTCTCAAAGACCCTGCGCCCGTGTCATGGCCGGCGAAAGGCGCGGTAGCAAAGCAAGGCGCGCCACGAGCGGCTGCTTTACTCGACACTATAACTTTTGTTACAACGTGAAATCAGCCTTAAAAATTAAAATAGATTATATTGGCGTAGTGTCGCATCGCTTTCGCTACCAAAGGCGCGTGCCGGCCATCGGCACCTTGGTCCGATTAAAACAGACATTAACTCTTGTATAAATTCAAAAAAATTTACATGAACGCTAGAGATACCATTATAATGAAATTGTGAAATTCCCCATCAATCCCATGTGCAAAAAACTTTATTCAAGGTCAAAATTCGTAAAAATGGGTTTTTTAAGCGAAACAGTTACTTTTATCATAAAAATAGCTCAGTTAAATATTGTAGATCATGCAATTATCTACAAAATTTTCCTTACACTTTTTCCTAGGGGAATGAATCTTAGGAGATTCATTACTTCGGAGAAAAGGCGATTCTAAAAACTAAAGTTGTATTCCCCATAATATGCATGAAAACCATTGGACACTCAAACGTACTTGGAATAAAAAAGTGTGCAATTAGCTTGTCTTTCTCCAACCTCTGCTTCTGCTCAGCAACATTACTATCGAGTATATTATCAGGTTAATTTTTTAGGAAGCAGTGATAGCCTAGTGATTAGGACTGTGATCTCCTATTCGGGGGGTCGCAGGTTCGATTCCGGGTATGCATCCCTGACTTTTCGGAGTCAAGTGCGTTTAAGCAATTAAATATCACTTGCTTCAACGGTGAAGGAAAACATCGTGAGGAAACCTGCACACCTTAGGTAGCCCTATTTTTCGGCCAACTGGACCAGACTTGCGGCATTTTCTAAGGCGCGTGTACGCGATTTGTGTTTTACCGTAGTTTTGCGAAATAAGCCTTGGCGCAATGGATTAAGGATTATTTTTTTTATGTTTGAGTAAACATGTAAATCAGTTTTTCTTTTGATTAAAATGATATTAAAAAAGGTAAGTTTGCTTACTAGCTACCACAATAATTGTGACTTTCACCGCTGTCAGAGCTCATCAAAAATAATAACTAGCGAAATCCTGTCTAGATCAGAATAAATTTATAAACACATATCAAAAATTCAAATTAAAAAACTAAAAAATCTGACAAAATAGACAGAAGTAGCACACGGTATCACCTTGCTAATGATGCAATTAACATCATCAATGCATATTATTATAATAGGTATGTCTTAAAAAATATTATAAGCGACCAAATTAATGTGTAGTGAAATGTATGAAATCACGAACAAATTGCAAAGGACAATAAAGTAAACTGAAACGACTATGCTAACCATAAGGTTATGATTTGGTATTATATTATAATAATATTAATATGGATTTTTTAATTTCTGCCTAATATTACCTACTACCAATTGACAGCTTTAACTCCACATAGGACTTTTGTATCACGACAAGACAATTCCATCAGAATGAATAAAATAGATACGAATCTCGAAGATCTCTTATCTCTCTCTCTTCTCTATCTCCCACTAAATTGAAAACCATGAAATTACAGGAAGTAGCAGAACAAAGTAGCCCATTGCCGACAAATTTTAAAAAACCATCAAAACTTCAATATCGTAAAAGATATAATTGACCAACTTAAGGTGTCATGAAATGGATATTATTGCAAGGAAACAGTAAGAGGTGAGACCGCAGCAATAACTTTGTAAACTTACCGACATATTCTAACCGTTAGGTTATGTTAGGTTATGTTAGGTTATGTTAGGTTATGTTAGGTTATGTTAGGTTATGTTAGGTTATGTTAGGTTATGTTAGGTTATGTTAGGTTATGTTAGGTTATGTTAGGTTATGTTAGGTTATGTTAGGTTATGTTAGGTTATGTTAGGTTATGTTAGGTTATGTTAGGTTATGTTAGGTTATGTTAGGTTATGTTAGGTTATGTTAGGTTATGTTAGGTTATGTTAGGTTATGTTAGGTTATGTTAGGTTATGTTAGGTTATGTTAGGTTATGTTAGGTTATGTTAGGTTATGTTAGGTTATGTTAGGTTATGTTAGGTTATGTTAGGTTATGTTAGGTTATGTTAGGTTATGTTAGGTTATGTTAGGTTATGTTAGGTTATGTTAGGTTATGTTAGGTTATGTTAGGTTATGTTAGGTTATGTTAGGTTATGTTAGGTTATGTTAGGTTATGTTAGGTTATGTTAGGTTATGTTAGGTTATGTTAGGTTATGTTAGGTTATGTTAGGTTATGTTAGGTTATGTTAGGTTATGTTAGGTTATGTTAGGTTATGTTAGGTTATGTTAGGTTATGTTAGGTTATGTTAGGTTATGTTAGGTTATGTTAGGTTATGTTAGGTTATGTTAGGTTATGTTAGGTTATGTTAGGTTATGTTAGGTTATGTTAGGTTATGTTAGGTTATGTTAGGTTATGTTAGGTTATGTTAGGTTATGTTAGGTTATGTTAGGTTATGTTAGGTTATGTTAGGTTATGTTAGGTTATGTTAGGTTATGTTAGGTTATGTTAGGTTATGTTAGGTTATGTTAGGTTATGTTAGGTTATGTTAGGTTATGTTAGGTTATGTTAGGTTATGTTAGGTTATGTTAGGTTATGTTAGGTTATGTTAGGTTATGTTAGGTTATGTTAGGTTATGTTAGGTTATGTTAGGTTATGTTAGGTTATGTTAGGTTATGTTAGGTTATGTTAGGTTATGTTAGGTTATGTTAGGTTATGTTAGGTTATGTTAGGTTATGTTAGGTTATGTTAGGTTATGTTAGGTTATGTTAGGTTATGTTAGGTTATGTTAGGTTATGTTAGGTTATGTTAGGTTATGTTAGGTTATGTTAGGTTATGTTAGGTTATGTTAGGTTATGTTAGGTTATGTTAGGTTATGTTAGGTTATGTTAGGTTATGTTAGGTTATGTTAGGTTATGTTAGGTTATGTTAGGTTATGTTAGGTTATGTTAGGTTATGTTAGGTTATGTTAGGTTATGTTAGGTTATGTTAGGTTATGTTAGGTTATGTTAGGTTATGTTAGGTCAGGTTAGGTCAGGTTTTTTTTTTTTTTTTTTTTTTTTTTTTTAAATGACCCTCTGACAGAAATCCTCAGAGAAGTATATATACAATGTTTTAGTGCTCTTTTATTTCTGCGTTTTGCCGTAAATAGTTTTGTCGAATCTATTGCATTTTTGTTGATTGCTCTATCACTTGCTTCATTTATTTCTTTGTATTGCCTTTGTTGCAACTTTAATGCAGTATTTTATGAATTCGTCTTTTGTCTTTTTATTATTAATTAGGTCTGCTACGCTTTCTGCGCAGATTTTATCATTAAGTTTGTTTTCTGCTTCATATTTGAGTCTAGTGTTTATTGGGCAGTCAAAGAGCAAATGTGATATGTCTTCTCTAGCGTCAGGGTCACAAAGGCACGATGGACTCTCCTTACACTTGAACCTGTGTAAATATCCTGAGAATCCACCGTGCCCTGTCAAAACTTGTGTTAGCACTCCTGTGAGTTCTGTCGTTTTGATAACTTTGTACGCACTTACCACATCCGGAAAAAAGATTTTGGTCGTGGTTGCAGTAACCCCAGTTTTGTACCTTCGGTTCCATTCGTCAAGCGTATCCAAACGAATTTGTCGCTTGACGAATGAAACCGGGCAGCGATCGTAATTTGGTTTAGCTTTTATTTTTAATGCTGCCTCTTTCGCCAGTGCATCGGCCCGCTCGTTGCCGTCCAATCCAGCATGTGCTTTTATCCAGAACAGGGATATTTCCTTGTCCTGGAGTTTACTGGCAGCAATATTTCCCCGTGACTTGACGGCGAGTTGGTGCGTCGATGCATTATTTACAATCGTCTCCAGGGCGGATCTCGAATCGCTGTATATGCCAAAGGTCTTCTCTTTTCGGTCTATAATTATCCGGGTAGCTTCATATATGGCAAGGAGTTCCGCCTGATAGACTGTGCAATACGGAGACAGTTTCAGTTTGACGGCTTTGATTTCGGTTTCGCTGTTCCACAAGGACAGCGCTGCTCCGACCTTGCCGTCAATTTTACTGCCGTCCGTGTATATACGTATTGCTTGTGTATTGTGCCTTTCAACTTGTTGTTCGTCTATCAGGCTCACGAACTCCAAGCTCATATGCTCAGCCGGATGTGGAGTTTCGGCATACACAGCGACCCGCTCTACCTCCCTGTCACCCAAGACCGCCCGGGGCACCCCCCTCCTGGCCTCATATAACGCAGCTGCCTCTTTTATACGGAGGTCCAGAGGGAGCAGCCCAGACAGCACCAAGGCAGAGTTTAGTGAAACGGTTTTGTATGCTCTGGTAAGTTTCTGCATAAAGCCCCTTTGTACGTTATTCAGCATTTTCTGCACACCCAGCTTTTCTGCTGCCGACACCCAGGCGCTAGAGGCATACATGATGATTGGTTCGACTACTGCAGTATATATGATGCGTATGATGTCTGGATGGAGGCCCCAACTGATTCTGGCTGCTCTGGAAAGCTGCTTATATATATTTACTGCTTTCTTGCATACCTGCGCCACGTGATTGTTAAAGGTGAGCTTATGGTCAATATATAGCCCCAGAATTTTAATTTCCTCAGACATACCTATGTCGATGCCACCCATGCTCAATCTTGGGACGTCATATTTCAGCTTTCGCGTGATGGTCATAGCTTTTGTCTTTGAAGGACCAAAGTTTAGCTTATTTTTGACGCCCCACTCCCGAACATAGGTAAGGGCGGCATTGGCCTTTCTTTCGATGTCAAGTGCCTTGTCCCCGTCAAACACGAGGACGACGTCATCGGCGAACGCCTGACAGTAGTCGCCTCTATGCTCAAGGCCCTTGAGCAGGGGGTCCAGGAGCAGGTTCCACAAAATGGGACCACCAATAGAACCCTGCACGCATCCTTTTGTTGTACTCTTTGTACACTCTTCACCCCCATACCGAACAGTGACCTTTCTGTCTCGCAGGTAGCTGTCAAGGACTCTCCGAATGTTTACAGGGCACCTTTCCTCAGCCAAACGGACTCTAATGGCTGGCCACCATGCATTATCAAATGCTCCCTCTATGTCCAGTGAAACCATGACCACTATCTTTTTGGCTTCAACTCTTTGGCGTATGTGGTTCACTAGGTCATAGAGGGAGTCCTCAGTGCTTTTCTGGGGCATGAATCCGTATTGGCGAGAACTGATCCTTGGAAGAATATGCCATTTCAGCCTACCCACGATCAGCTTTTCCAGAATTTTTCCCATCACTGGCAACAATCCTATTGGTCTGTAAGCCTTCGGGTTCGTGTAATCGTCCTTCCCGGGCTTACGAAGGACCACGACCGTCGCTTCTTTCCAGATGGTAGGGAAGTGCTCTAGCTCAAGACATTTGTTTACCAGTGATAGGAAGAACTCCGGATCACCGTACACGGCGTGGCTGCAAATGTCGGCTGTGAGGCCATCCGCGCCTGGTGCCTTCTTTGGGTTAAAGCTCTCTACCACAGTTCGGAGCTCCTCCATCGTAAACGGGGGATCCCGATGCTCATCACGAGACCGCCCGTTTACACGGTCAGCCTCCTCTCTTATTTTAGTGTGGTACAGGGTATCACCTTCTATCACATCATCCGGATAGAAGACCTCCGTCAGCACCCTCGCCGAGTCCCGTAGGTCAATTGTCCTCCCATCCTTTTCCAACGGCAGATCCTCTGGTCTCTTGGTGGTCCCACTTATGACTCTATAGATCCCCTCCCAAACGCCCTCCCTGTCCTGTTTTCCACAGAACCCCTTCCAACTTTCAATCTGTGCTGCTTTTACCTCCTTCTCATATTTTTCTTTGATTTTCAGGTACTCGTGGACTACCTTCGCTCTCCGGACCGGCGCTGCACAACGGATACGTCTCTTCTTGGTGAGGACTTCTTTTTTCAAAGCGTATAGTTCCTCGGACATCCACGGCAAGGTAAGTCTTCCTTTGGGCTTCTTTTTCGGAAGGGTATCTTCACACGTCTTTTTGATGATTGCTGCATACCTCTGCGTTAAGGAGTCCAAATCCCTTATGTTGTTTGTATGTTCCACTTTTTCTTTGTTTATGGCGCCTTCCTCTTTCAATTGCTCCAGTTTCTCATGAAATTGGGGCCAATTGGCCTTTTTGGTGCCGTAAACTCGTGTAGTCCTCTGGATGCTCATGCCTTTGGCTTTGGTCAGCCTGATGTTAAAGGTCACTGTATTGTGGTCTGAACTTGTGATCGTTTCATCCACTTTCCAGTCCTCAACCAGGCCGATCAAATCCATTGTGCAGGCCGTGACATCAATGTAGCTGGAGTAGCGAGTATTACCCCTGATGGTGTCAAAAGTGGGGGTATCTCCTTCATTGAGTACCTGTAAGCCCATTTCGTGTATTGTTCCAGCCATTTCTTCGCCTCTCCAGTTCACAAAGTCCCCTCCCCACCAGATGTTTTTGGCGTTTGCGTCTCCACCTATGAGCAGTAGCTTAGGTCGCAGCTCTTTTTCTATTTTCTTTAACTGCTCCAGGTATGGCTCTATGGGCTGGTCTGGTTCAAAATAGTAGGAGATCATGGTGATCTCCCAGGCACAGGTACGGAGGCTCACCACTACGATGTTATTCGTGGTGAGTCTTGGGAACTCTGTAACGCAGATGTCTGGATCGTATATGACAATAGCTGCTTTGACCGTCCCATCTCCCTGGCCTATGCTCTGGAAGATCCTTGCTCCTCCGTAACTCCTCATGCATTTGGACCTGCCCACATATGGCTCCTGGAGCAGCGCAACGGTCGCCCCTCTTCTATCTGCCTCTAGCATCAGCTCGTTTGTGGCTAGCTGTTTCCGTTGTAGGTTTGCCTGGAGTACGCCGTATAGTTTTTCAGCCTGTGGGGTGGTCCGTTTGGTTGCTTTTGGATTGCCTGGGGCGCCCTCAGCAATACGCCGTGGTAGCGCGTGCTAAGGAATCCCACTTTCTCCTGATGGGGCACTCTTGACTGAAGGCATTATGGTTTATTACAGAGAGTTTCGCCTGACTGCAGTTGCAGCAAGTCGGAGCTTCACCCGAGAGTCGGTCTTCACACTCCGCCCACTTGTGGGGGCCTCCGCAGTGACTACACTTTTCAACATTGTCCTTACAGAGGCGCCGGCTGTGCCCGTACCCCAGACACAGCGAGCACTGCACTAACGGCGATTGGTCTTCGACGCGCAATCGCTGCAGATCGATATGTATTTGGCCCGCCGTGGTGAGGCGATGCCATATCGCGGGGGACACCTCCATGACAATGTGGGTGGTGTGCGGATTCCTCGCTTTGCGCCTATAGCGGACGGCGACTCTCATTTCCTTTTCTTCAATGTTTGCTAGCAAATGGTTGTTTTGCTTTTTTAGTGCCTTTACGACATCCTCGTCCTTGTGAATGGCCAGAATGTCTCTAACGATAATCAAGGGATCCCTATTCTGAGCCTCTTTAACTTGGAGGTTACTGGACTTAACAGCCTCGCTGACCTTCGTTAGCTCCTCTTTGCTGTGACACCCTATAATGACCTTCTGATCTCTTGCCTTCCGCAGCCTATCCACGCGAATGCCGCTGTTTGTTGCATCCACAGCGTTCCTGATCTTGCCTATGAGCTCCTGACTCGAGTCCTCTATGTCGTCAGATGTGACTATTATGGAGTGTAGGGGCGCTGCGGTAACCTGCTTTGGCCGGCTTGTTGTCTCTGCGTAGGTAGGCTGCGGTACGGCTTGGTTACTGAGGTCACTCCTTAGGTCAGCGATAGATTTGGATAACTTCGCGACTTCGGCATACGATAGACATTGTCTGGTTTCGAGGGTACTAGGAATCTTTTTGATATCCGCAGATAGAGCGATGGTATGTTTCTTGTATTCCATTAGTGCACAATTGTGCTCCTTTATGTTTTTGATTAGCTCCTTCATCAGCTCTATCTGTGGTGTCTCACTCGCTTCGATATCTACGACTCGTTCGTTAATTACGTGTGCGTTCTTCACGGAGCAGCTTGTGGGTGGTTCCTTCGTCCCTGCCGCTTCAATGACGAGTCTGTACAACCTTTCCACCGCCTGGGTAACGCCAGATTTGATGTCTGCTTTCAGGTTTCGAGACTCGCCTAGAAGGGTCTTAGCCCTTATCAGGCAGGCCTTTGCCTCGGCCGGTCTGCTGCCATACTTAGGCTTTGGAGGTGGGGATCTCGGTAACTCGTATGAGGCCCTACGAGCTGCTACCGATACTTCTTGTGAGGACTGCGTCCTATCCTTTGAGGGAGCGACAGGTATTTGGGGGGGCACTGCCCTTGGTTAGGTCAGGTTAGGTCAGGTTAGGTCAGGTTAGGTCAGGTTAGGTCAGGTTAGGTCAGGTTAGGTCAGGTTAGGTCAGGTTAGGTCAGGTTAGGTCAGGTTAGGTCAGGTTAGGTCAGGTTAGGTCAGGTTAGGTCAGGTTAGGTCAGGTTAGGTCAGGTTAGGTCAGGTTAGGTCAGGTTAGGTCAGGTTAGGTCAGGTTAGGTCAGGTTAGGTCAGGTTAGGTCAGGTTAGGTCAGGTTAGGTCAGGTTAGGTCAGGTTAGGTCAGGTTAGGTCAGGTTAGGTCAGGTTAGGTCAGGTTAGGTCAGGTTAGGTCAGGTTAGGTCAGGTTAGGTCAGGTTAGGTCAGGTTAGGTCAGGTTAGGTCAGGTTAGGTCAGGTTAGGTCAGGTTAGGTCAGGTTAGGTCAGGTTAGGTCAGGTTAGGTCAGGTTAGGTCAGGTTAGGTCAGGTTAGGTCAGGTTAGGTCAGGTTAGGTCAGGTTAGGTCAGGTTAGGTCAGGTTAGGTCAGGTTAGGTCAGGTTAGGTCAGGTTAGGTCAGGTTAGGTCAGGTTAGGTCAGGTTAGGTCAGGTTAGGTCAGGTTAGGTCAGGTTAGGTCAGGTTAGGTCAGGTTAGGTCAGGTTAGGTCAGGTTAGGTCAGGTTAGGTCAGGTTAGGTCAGGTTAGGTCAGGTTAGGTCAGGTTAGGTCAGGTTAGGTCAGGTTAGGTCAGGTTAGGTCAGGTTAGGTCAGGTTAGGTCAGGTTAGGTCAGGTTTTTTTTTTTTTTTTTTTTTTTTTTTTTTTTTTTTTTTTTTATCTACCCTCTAACATAGTCAGAGCCAGTGTCGACTTAAAGTTTTTGTCTACTCATTCATACCAGTTCTCGCTTTTATGCCTCTCGTACTTGTTTTCTTCATACTTATTCTTTCTTTCATCCATCATCTTTCACACTATGGGTAGAGTTCCCTTCCTAGTAACTGTCATTTAGGGGTGCAAGTATTGTTTTTATTTATTTCCAAAAAATTTTACATTGTGCTTATGTCTATACATGTTTTGTATATATTATGTTGATTTTTTACATTTTAAATTAAATATAGCAAACAATAATATTAGGAACAGAGCAGGTATAATTTTCACACATGTTAATTGATATATTCAACAATACACAAAGAACACTGCGTCCACATTAACCCGCTCTGTTCCTAATTAGTTTTATTTCTTAATATTACCATCTTACATATTTCCGTACTTATCTCTAGAAACTTATCTCTATGTTTACTGTTCATTATAGTTGGTAAATTATTTGGGACTAGATTGATATCAATCTCATATTCCAAGTTAATACGTCTTTTTTGGAACATAGGGCAACAGAGAATAATATGTGGGACGGTTTCGTCAACTCCATGCTCGCAGGCACATGATGGGTCCTCCTTGCACTTGAATCGGTTCAAGTACGATGAGAACCCACCATGCCCTGTTAAGATCTGTGTGATGACGTTGGTGATTTCAACCTTTTTCATTACGCCATATGCCAACGTTACAGAGGGGAAGAACAACTTAGTTACAGCTGCTGTTTCACCCAGTCTATACCTTTCCTCCCATAGACTAAGCGTTCTCATTCGTATTATTCTCTTGATAAAAGAGATCGGACATCGGTCATAATCTGGCTTCTTTTTGGAACGCAGAGCAGCCTCCTTTGCCAGCTCGTCAGCACGCTCGTTTCCCTTTAATCCAGCGTGGGCCTTTATCCAGTACAAGGAAACGCTCTTGTCCACGTGTCTTGACTTTCTCAGGGTATTTCGTATGTCCACAGCTAGGGGGTGAGTGGATCCGAGGTCTGAAACTGTCTGAAGAGCTGACATGGAGTCGCTGTAAATTCCAAAATCCTTGCCCTTATGTCGGAGGGTTTCTTCCACCGCCCTGTGCAACGCCAGGAGTTCCGCCTGGTAAACGGAGCAATATGTTGGCAACGCCAGTTTCAGAGTTTTGGTCTCAGTTGCATCTTCCCACAATGAGAGGGCTGCACCCACTTGCCCCTCTATTTTACTCCCATCTGTAAATATCTTTATTTTATGATTAGAGGCGGTATATTCTTCTTGATTTGTCAAGCTTCCGAACAATATGGTCGCTTGAATAGACGGATGGGGAAACTCTATGACTGGCGCCATTCGCTCCACCTCTCTATCTCCGAGTTCGGGGCACGGAATCCCCCTCTTGGCCTCATAAAGTAAGGCTGCTTCCTTTATGCGAAGATCGAGGGGAAGCAACCCCGCCAGAACCAGAGCCGAGTTTAGAGAGACGGTGCGGTACGCTTTAGTAAGCTTCTGAGCAAAACCTCTTTGGACAGCGTCAAGTCGTTTGCGAATCCCCAATTTGCTTGCAGCTGACGACCACGCGCTGGCGGCATACAGTATGACGGGCTCAACTGCTGCGATATAAATCATCCTAACAACCTCCGGATGCAAACCCCAGTTAACCCGAGCCGCCCTAGCCAACTGCTTGTAAATATTTAAAGCTTTCTTACAAACAGTAGCCACATGTTTATCAAATGTCAGCATGCGGTCTATCGTCAGGCCCAACAGTTTAATGTCGTCTGACATTCTGATGGCCACCCCACCCATGCTCAGACGCGGTACATCATACTTAAGCCTTCGCGTCACTACCATGGCACAGGTTTTGTGCGGCGCGAATTTGAGCCGGTTTCTGATGCCCCACGTCCGAACATAGTCGAGAGCGGTGTTAGCGCAACGTTCTATGTCTAAGGCTGAGTTTCCTTCGAAAACCAAGACTACGTCATCCGCAAACGCTTGGTAGTAAACCTCCATATCATCGAGCTGTTTGAGGAGTGAGTCCAAAAGAAGATTCCAGAGGATAGGCCCGCCTATCGACCCTTGCACGCAGCCTTTGCTGGTCTCTCTCCTGCACTCCTCCCCGCAGTATCTCAGCCGAACCGCTCTCTCGCTCAGGTAACTATCGACGACTCTTCTCAAGTTTATTGGGCACTTTTCCTCAGCCAATCGTGTTCTAATCGCAGGCCACCAAGCACTATCGAAGGCTCCCTCGATGTCTAAAGACACTAGTGTGACAATTCTTTTTTGGTCTAGTTTTTCGCGTATGAAGCGCATCAGATCGAATAGGGAGTCTTCGGTGCTCTTTTGTGGCATAAAACCGTATTGGCGAGTACTAATCCGTGGTAAAATATAAAACTTAAGGCGTGCCATCAGCATCTTCTCGTACACTTTACCCAATACAGGCAAAAGCCCAATCGGCCTGTAGGACTTAGGAACAGTATACGAGTCTTTCCCTGGTTTTCTGAGCACCACGACTATGGCCTCTTTCCAGATTTTCGGAAAATAGTGGCATTCGAGACACTTGTTGAGAAGAGCAAGGAAGAAAGCAGGGTCGCAACTGACAGCACTGGCGCAGATATCTGCTGTGAAGCCATCGGCTCCTGGAGCCTTCTTGGGTTTAAACGATTTCATGGCCACACTCAACTCTGTTTGAGTAAATGGCGGATCATGTGTGTCATTATGACCCAACAAATTTACTTTTTCAGCCTGTAAACGTGTCTGAATATGGTTCATGTCATCATCCTTCCTCCGGTCTTCAGGATAAAAGGTCTGCGCCAGTAGCTCTGCTGAACCCTTAGCGTCAAGCGTGATTCCATTTAATTGTAGAGGTGTGTCCTCCTCTCTTACTGCAGTCCTACCAATTACCCTGTATATTCCCTCCCAGACCCCCTCCCTGTCCTGTTTCCCGCAGAACTCCATCCAACTCTCAGTTTGAGCTTTCTTCACAGCTAATTCGTATTTTTCTTTCTGTTCTAGGTATAACTTCACCACCATCGCTCTTCGGATCGGCGCCGCACAGCGGATCCTGCGTCTTCGGGTCGCCACCTGCCTTTTCATTTCCGCTAAACTCTCGGACCACCACGGCAAGGTAAGTGTTTCTGTGTGTTTTTTATTTGGTATTGTGTGCCTACATGTGTCTGTTATAGCTTTGGTATATGTGTCTATTGTATAGTCTATTTGTTCTATAGTTTTTATTTCTGTTATACTTTGTGTGGTGAGTTTTGTGTCTTGCAAGGTCTGGGTCAGTTTCTCATGAAAGAGACCCCAGTTTGCTTTTCTTGTGTTGTATTTACGTGTTGTTCTTTGTATTTTTATGCCTTGTGATTTCTGTAATTCTATTTCAAACCTTATGCCGTTGTGATCCGAGCTTGTAAGGCCTTCCACTACACGCCAGCCGTCCACGAATTTAAGCATATCCGCCGTGCATGCCGTCACATCGACGTGGCTGCAGAATCTCTTTCCTCCCCTGATGGTGTCGAAGGTAGGTAGGTCTCCCATATTAAGAACATGCATATCCATTTCTCCGAGAGCCCCGCACATTTCTTCACCTCTTATGTCTTCGTTTTGGCTGCCCCACCAGGTACTTTTAGCATTTGCATCTCCTCCTATGATTATCCTATCGGGTCCGGTTTTTAGCGCAATCTTTTTTAGCTGGTCTAGGTATGGCCCTATGGGCTGATCCGGCTCGAAATAGTAGGCGACCAGGGTGATCGTCCATGCTCTAGTTTGGACATCTACCACGACGATGTTATTCGTGGATAGTTGTGGGTACTGCACTATGTTAAGGTCGTCGTCAAAGACGGCGATAGCGGCTTTAACAGTCCCATTTCCTATTCCCGAGCTCTGGAAAATTCTGACACCCCGGAAGCTACTAACACTCCGTGTCCTACCCACATAAGGCTCCTGAAGCAGCGCTATAGCTACCTTGTCCCTTTCGGCTTCAATCAGGTCAGGTTAGGTCAGGTTAGGTCAGGTTAGGTCAGGTTAGGTCAGGTTAGGTCAGGTTAGGTCAGGTTAGGTCAGGTTAGGTCAGGTTAGGTCAGGTTAGGTCAGGTTAGGTCAGGTTAGGTCAGGTTAGGTCAGGTTAGGTCAGGTTAGGTCAGGTTAGGTCAGGTTAGGTCAGGTTAGGTCAGGTTAGGTCAGGTTAGGTCAGGTTAGGTCAGGTTAGGTCAGGTTAGGTCAGGTTAGGTCAGGTTAGGTCAGGTTAGGTCAGGTTAGGTCAGGTTAGGTCAGGTTAGGTCAGGTTAGGTCAGGTTAGGTCAGGTTAGGTCAGGTTAGGTCAGGTTAGGTCAGGTTAGGTCAGGTTAGGTCAGGTTAGGTCTTTTTTTTTTTTTTTTTTTTTTTTTTTTTTTTCTTAATCTAGTTTGGCCACAAAGGTTTTTCTTTATTTACACAATGATTGATTGTGCAGCAGGGGAGCTACCGCTATTGGATACGTTCGCTCCCCTGCCCACTTACACACAAGTGCCTTAAAATTATCGCAGTGATCTATAAACTAAATAAACAGATAAACCGAACTATTGTAAATAGGTACCGTGGTAGCACCAGCTTCCGCTATTTGATACGTAGGCAGGTGGCTCCAGCGGCCCCGCGCAAGCGCGCATTAAATTGCGATGTGTTTATATAAATAACATTAACAATATGACAGTATACAGATAAAATAACTCATAAACAAATAAACCGAACTATTATAAATAGGTACCGTGGTAGCACCAGCTTCCGCTATTTGATACGTAGGCGGGTGACTCCAACGGCCCCGCGCAAGCGCGCATTAAATTGCGATGTGTTTATATAAATAACAATACCAATGTGACAGTATACAGATAGAATACCTCATTAATCAGAATTCAACTAAATAAACAAATAAACCAAACTATTGTAAATAGGTACCGTGGTAGCACCAGCTTCCGCTATTTGATACGTAGGCGGGTGGCTCCAGCGGCCCCGCGCAAGCGCGCATTAAATTGCGATGTGTTTATATAAATATCAATACCACTATGACAGTATACAGATAGAATACCTCATTAATCAGAATTCAACTAAATAAACAAATAAACCGAACTATTGTATACAAAATTCTACTCGGACGGGTTTATGCATAAATCCAACTCAACATCGACAATTGAAACCCTAAAGAGTGCTTGCTTGCCATGAGGAAGCGAGGGGAGTCTCGGAACTATACCCCGTAATCGATATTCGACTCCACCCGGTTCCTCATGGCTCGCAGGACTGGGCATGAAGATGAATCGGCTCTATGGGCCTCATCCCCTTTTAAGTTGAATTTCACGTTTCTGTTAATACAATTATAGCACCTCGGTGAAGCCCCCCTTTCCCTCTCCGGGCAGTCGGCCTCCTTGTGCGCCGTGTTGGCGCAGTGGGCGCAGGGGGACGGAGAGTCGTGACCACAGTTTTTCTTTGTGTGACCGAATTGGAAACACCGGTGGCACTGAAGGAAGGGGGTGAAGCCGTGCACGCGGACCCTTTGATGGTCTATGTTCACGCGCTCCAGCTCCATCACCCTCCTCCAGACTCCGGCCTCCGCTGACAACACAGCGTTATATAAGTTGGTGTTTTTATTCTGCCGAAGGAAACGCAGCTGAATGTCGGTCTCACAAGATGGGTCCCCGACTCCCGGATTTTGTGTCTTGAGGACGTGCACGATTTCCTCTGCCGTGATGTCCTTCGATATACCCTTGAGTATAAACATCGGCCTGGTTTTATTGGCCGCCACCGCGCTCACCTTGTCCGAATCTTTTAGCCGGTCTAGTGTATCGTTACGCTGTTCTGCCGTAACGAATTCGACGCGGAGCTTGTTGTTCGACAGTGGTTTGACTTTGACAGGTGCATAGCTCGACTTCTTGTAGGTGATGGCCTGCCGGAACGCAGTCACCGCCTCCTGCCTGCTGCTGATAGGTCCCTTGGCCGTCACGATCGCCGCATAGCTGGTTGTAGGTGTAGGCACTGTGGTGGTGGGCGAGGTCCGCAGGGGGGGCGACGCAGAAACCGTCGCAGCCGTCTCCGATGTCACGCCCGCTGCCGTCGGCGGTGTCGGTTTTGATTTGCCGGCCAGCGACGCATACGTAGGTCGAGTCGCAGCGGCCGCGGCGGCGATCTTAGTTGTCGCAGCCGCGAGGTCTCTGCGTAGCCCGCGCACCTCGCCGACACAAACCTTAATCTCAGCGCGCAGTTGTTCATCGCCGATGGGGGAGCCCGCCGAGCCAGCCAGCCTGGCCTCTCCGGTGGGGGCGGGGGGATGCGCGACAGCGCCGCCGTCAGTGCCGCTGCCGGGGGCCCCGTGTGAGGGTCCCGCTCCGTCTTGTGTGCGCCGGGAGACCGCAGCCAGGGCATGGGAAGCCCGGCGGATCTCCTCGGCCGCAGTGATGATCACCCGCTTGTTAACCGCGGTTACACTCTTGCCGTCTTGTACGGCCTTCACTATTTTAGCGGTCAAGGTAGTGACCACCGTCATGTAGGTCTCGAGGTCCTTAACCGTATCCGCAGTAACATGAAGGGGCGCAGGAGACTTATCCCCGCTAGGTTTTGGGATCCTAGTGGGAGTCATGGCCAATATTGTCTCTTATCAATACTAAATAGTCCGGGCGAGGCACAGAGTGTCCGAATCGCAATTTAAGTTGGGGGGGTTAAGGGGGGTAAGGGGGGGTAGGGGGGTTTTATGGGGGGATATGATAAAGATACATAAAATACATATTTATACGAAAACCGCGCCGAAAAATACAAATAAACAAGAGAGTTATGGATTTTAAGAAATTTTCTCAAATTCTAAAAATGGGAAAAACACGAAAAATTAAACTAATGAAAATTTTTAAAATGTTACTTCGGATTTAAGTAACAGACCAAAAATCATGAATAAGTAAAGAAACCGGGGTGAATTAAGTGGAAAAACGGGGGAGTTATTTAATTAAAACTATTCTCCAATTTTCAAAACTTGAAAAATCAAGAAAAATAGAAATACATAAAAAAGATAAATTTTGCCTTCGGAGTCGGAAGCACGACGGTAAATTAAGAATATATAAGAAGACCGGAAGAAGATAGGAGCAATATTGGCGGAGATATGGATTTTTGAAAATTTTTATTTATTTCGGTTACGTAATTTGAAACTGAAATTGACTTTTTTGTTTTAAGGAAATTAAGAATTTTGAAAAGTGGATATGAAAGCTATTGCCGAGAAACTAAAAATAGGCTAAACTTGGAGAAGATCCCCCCACGGGAACCCCTCCAAATCGACTCGTGAAGTTAGCACCGGATTCTACAAATATCTCCGCCCACAAAAAGTTAAATATCTAAGAAACTACAAGAGATAGGGGCCTGAGATTTTCAGGCAATATACTATGATAGATACTGAATATATATTAATAAACTATATAATTATATATATAAAGCGCTTGGAAATATGGACAATTGAAAAAAAAAATTGGGGAAAGCGGAAGGAAAAGTGGCCTCACCCCCTGGTTTTTAATGTCCCGTGAGTGCACCTAGTGTAGTTTTCTTAGTTAGGATATCCCACACCTGGGCCTCTAACAAGAAACTGTCCAGCTGCTGTACAACCAGGTTTTCGCATAACGGTCATTTTTATAAAAACACTTATAACTTTTAAACTATCTATCAGAGAAATCTGAGGTTTGGCACACAGGTAGAGCACTTATACACTAATACAACGAAATAATAATAATAACATGTCCTCGATCTATCTAAAAAGTTATTAACGAAAAACCAGTTTTTGTGTCCGAAAATCACAGTTATTGGGGCCTAACTCCCTGGCGCACTATGCTAAAAATGTCCAAAAGGTCTTAAAAGATGCGCCTCATCAAGGCGCACCTAAATGCACTCTCGAAACTGAGTCGCACCGCGGAAAATCGTAAGCCGCACGCGAAAAACACTTTTCACTTTTTTTAAAAACACAAAAATTGTCATATCTCCCACAAAACTTGTCCAATTTCAAAAATTTTTTTCACATCCGCATAGCGCTCGACAGCGCGCAACTTTTAGTGTATTTCACTAGTTGATTTTCCATAACTGTCCCGCAACTTCGATTTTTCGAGCGCGGAGCGGCTCAAAAACGATCCGCTCGCTCCGGGGGGCCGCGCGTGACTGGTCAGGTTAGGTCAGGTTAGGTCAGGTTAGGTCAGGTTAGGTCAGGTTAGGTCAGGTTAGGTCAGGTTAGGTCAGGTTAGGTCAGGTTAGGTCAGGTTAGGTCAGGTTAGGTCAGGTTAGGTCAGGTTAGTTCAGGTTAGGTCAGGTTAGGTCAGGTTAGGTCAGGTTAGGTCAGGTTAGGTCAGGTTAGGTTAGGTTAGGTTAGGTTAGGTTAGGTTAGGTTAGGTTTTTTTTTTTTTTTTTTTTTTTTTTTTTTTTTTTTTTTTTTTTTTTTTTTTTTTTTATACTTCCTACCTCCAACATAGTTGAAGCCTGTGCTAGCTACGTCCTTTCATTCCAGTTCTCGCAGTTTTGCTTCTCGCACTTTCATGCTTCATACTATTCTTTCTATCTTTCGTCATCTTTCGTGTCCTTATGGGTGGGTTCCCCATCTAACTACGCTCTCTGCAGGGTATAGGGCGGGTACTTTTCTTTATTTAATAATTACAAGACAAGTATTTTATTTAACAATTTGAGTCTTATGGCTATTTCCTTATATATATTTATTTACTTTTTTATTTTACAATTTGGATCTTAGGTCTATTTTCTTATACATATTTATTTACTAATTACATTTGTTCGTATGATTACACTTATATACATTAATATATACTGCTATCATACTTTACTTATACTATCTTATTTCTGTTATTTACTGTTTCTACTATTTTCTTGCAGAATTTAAAGAATATATCCCTGTCTCTAGATTTTATTATCATTGGTAAGTTTTGTATTGTTAGTTCCATTTCTAGTGTTTGCTCCAAATCGAATCTATGTTTTGCAAATACGGGACACTCCAAGATCAAGTGCTGAATTGTTTCATCAGCCTCCGGGTCACAGAGGCAAGATGGGCTCTCCTTGCACCTGAAACGACTCAGGTACGAGGAGAACCCTCCATGCCCCGTGAGCACCTGCGTTATTTGTCCATCGATTTTAATTTTCCTAACTATAGAGTGCGCCGTTACCGCCTCGGGGAAAAACATTTTTGTTACGGACGCCGTGTCCCCCGACCGATACCTTCTGTCCCACTCGTCAATCGTACCCTTGCGAATAATACGCTTAACGAATGAGACAGGGCACCGATCGTAGTCCGGCCTCTTCTTTAACTTCAGGGCAGCTTCTTTTGCGAGCTCGTCGGCTCTCTCATTCCCTGCCAGTCCTATATGAGCTTTTATCCAGAATAATGATATTGTCTTTTTCTGGAGATGGCAACGTCTCAGGTTGTCTCTGGCTTTGACTGACAGGGGATGAGAGGAACCGGAATTGGTCACTGTCTCAAGCGCCGCTCTAGAGTCGCTGTAAATCCCAAAGGTGTTTTCCTTGAGTGAAAGTGCTAACTCCGTTGCCTTACACAGGGCTAGTAATTCGGCCTGGTAGACGGTGCAGTGTGACGATAGAGCAAGTTTGAGGGCCTTGGTCTCCGCAGTCCCGCTCCAAACGGACAGTGCCGCTCCAACCCTGCCCTCAATCTTGCTCCCGTCTGTGAATATGCGCACGGCATAATCACTGTGGCAAGAATATTGTTCCTCGTCCACCAGGTTTTTGAATTTCAGTCCCAATTGTTCCGCAGGATGTGGGGCTTGTATCTTGGGTGTCATCTTCTCGATCTCTCTATCGGCTAACTCACGTCTGGGTATTCCCTTCTTAGCCTCGTATAACGAGGCTGCCTCACGGACTCGGAGGTCTAGAGGGAGTGTCCCCGTGAGTAAGAGAGCCGAGTTGAGTGACACCGTCCGATATGCCTTACACATTTTTTGGGCGTAGCCTCTTTGTACGGTGCCTAGCTGTTTTCGGACTCCCAATTTTTCTGCCGCTGGGGCCCATGCAGTCGCGGCGTACAGAACCACCGGCTCCACCGCTGCAGTATATATTGTTCGGATAATGTCGGGACTGAGACCCCAGCTTACCCGGGCTGCTCTAATTAATTGTTTGTAAATGCCTATGGCCTTTTTACACACATTTGAGACGTGGGGATTGAATGTTAGCTTGTCATCGATGGTAAGCCCGAGGATCTTGATTTCCTGGGACATCCCGACGCTGACCCCTCCCATACTCAGGCGTGGTGTGTCGAATTTAAGTTTTTTAGTTATCAGCATACCACAGGTTTTGTGTGGTGCAAACTTTAATTTGTTCTCGACACCCCACGCCCGAACACATTCGAGGGCATCATTCGCCCGTCCCTCGATCTCCCGGGCCTCTCCACCGTCGAAAAGCAATACAACGTCATCTGCAAAAGCCTGACAGTAGACCCCCTTTTGTTCCATCATCCTAAGGAGTGGATCGAGCAACAGGTTCCACAGGATAGGGCCTCCTATAGAGCCTTGTACGCATCCTTTCTCGGTGCTCCTTCTGTGTGCGGCTCCCGCATATCTTACTTCTACCATCCTGTCGCTGAGGTAATTGCCGATGACCCGCCTCAAGTTCACTGGACATTTTTCCTCAGCTAGCCTTGTCTTTATCGCTGGCCACCAAGCACTATCGAAGGCGCCCTCGATGTCTAAGGAGACCAGTGTTACTAGTTTCCTTTCGTCTAGTTTTTCGCGGATGCGTGTTATTAGTGCAACCAGGGCGTCCTCCGTACTCCTCTGTGGCATAAATCCATACTGGCGAGTACTGATCCGAGGTAGTACGTAGAACTTGAGGCGGCCCACCAGCATTTTTTCATATATTTTGCCTAATACTGGCAAAAGCCCAATTGGTCGGTACGACTTTGGCGTGGTGTAATTATCCTTTCCTGGCTTCCTCAATACAACTACTGTTGCCTCCTTCCAGGCCTTCGGGAAGCAGCCGTATTCCATGCACTTATTCAGGAGAGCCAGGAAAAACTTTGGGTCCACACTGATGGCGTGTGAGCATATATCCGCGGTGAAACCATCGGCTCCGGGGGCTTTTTTGGGGTTGAAAGATTTGACAGCGTCCTCCAACTCCTCAATTGTAAACGGAGGGTCACTATCATCTTGACCATTTTCGTTTACTATTTCTGCTAGGGTTCTAGTTTGCAGATGTTGTACGCTGTCCCCGTCTTTCTAGTCCCTCGGGTAGAAGGTCTCGGCCAGTAATCGGGCAGAGCCCTCAGCATCCAGTGTCGTATCCCCCTCTATCAGTGGTACATCTTCTTCCCTGTGTTTGACCCTACTGATCACCCTGTATATGCCCTCCCATACTCCTTCCCTGTCCTGTTTCCCGCAGAAGTCTCTCCAGCTTTGTTCTGCTGCCTCTTTCGTTGCTAATTCGTATCTTTCTTTTTCTTTCAGGTACTGTTCTACCACCATCTTCCTGCGAATCGGCGCTGCATTTCGGATCCTGCGTCTTCGGGTCGTCACCTGCTTTTTCATCTCAGCTAATTTCTCGGACCACCACGGCACGGTAAGTGTTTCTGTGTGTTTTTTGTTTGGTATTGTGTGCGTGCATGTATCTGTTATGGCTTTGGTGTATGTACCTATTGTGTTGTCAATTTCTTCTCTACTTTCTATAGTGGCGATGTTTTGTGTATTGAGTTTGGTGTCCCGCATAATTTGGGTCAGTTTCTCATGAAAGAGACCCCAATTTGCTTTTCTTGTGTTATATTTCCGTGTTGTTCTTTGTATTTTTGTGTTCTGTAATTTTTGTAGTGTTATACCAAACATTATGCCGTTGTGGTCCGAGTTTGTGAGGCCTTCTACTACGTGCCAGCCGTCCACGAATTCGAGCATGTCCTCAGTGCACGCCGTCACATCGACATGGCTGCAGAATCTCTTCCCGCCCCTGACAGTGTCGAAGGTTGGTACCTCTCCCATGTTTAAAATATGCATATTAATTTCGGCAAGAGCTCCGCACATTTCTTCGCCTCTGATATCTTCGTTTGGGCTGCCCCACCAGTTACTTTTAGCATTTGCGTCTCCCCCTATGATCAGCCTTTTGGGTCCCGTTTTGTATACAACCTTTTTCAGGTGTTCCAGGTAAGGCCCTATGGGCTGGTCGGGCTCGAAGTAGTAGGAGACTAGGGCGATCGTCCATGCTCTGGTTTGGATTCCCACCACAACAATGTTATCCGTGGTGAGTTGTGGGTACTGTACTACATTTAAGTCACTATCAAAGACGGCAATAGCCGCTTTAACAGTCCCGTTTCCTGTTCCCGAGCTCTGGAAGATTCGGACGCCCCGGTAACTCCTAACACTCCGTGTCCCACCCACATAAGGTTCCTGAAGCAATGCTATGGCTACCTTACGTTTTTCAGCTTCAATCAGGAGTTCTGTTGTAGCTAGTTTGCTGCGCTGCAAATTTGCTTGCACTATTGTGTACTGGTGGGTTTTCCGTGGGACGCCTTTAGCAGTAAGTTACTGAAGCCCTAGCCAGTGCATCCCACCTTCTTCTGACTGGGCACTCACCGCTAAAGGCGTTATGGCTCGACTGCAATATGTCTGCTCTTTTGCAGTTTTTGCACACTGGCTCAGTCCCCGTCAGTCTGTCCGGGCACTCGGCTCTAAGGTGCGGACCTCCGCAGTGGCTGCACAAGTCCGCCGGTTCCTTACAGAAACGCTTGCTATGGCCGTACCCCAGACATCGGGTGCACTGCACCAGCGGCGATTGGTCCTCCACGGTAACCCTTTGGAGGTCTATTCTAAGCTTTCCTTCGTCTATTGCCCTTCTCCATATCATTGGCGAAACACTTAATATAATATGGCAGTTGTGAGGATTTCTCGCTCTTCGTCTGTATTTGACTACTAGGGAGTCGTCCTCGTTGCCGAGGCCGCTAAAGATCTCCCTGTTCTGGTTTCTGAGGGCTCTGATGACTTCCGTGTCATCGTGAACTTTAAGCACGTCCCTCAGGACCAGTAGAGGGTTCCTGTTCTTAACTTCCTCGACGACGAGGCCCTCCCCGGCTGCTTCAAGTCTATCCTTTATTTTCTTTCTTTCCTGTTCTGTCTTACAGCCCACAACTATTTTCCTATCCTTAGCCTTCCTTACTCTTTCTACCTCAACCCATCCTTCCTTCGCATCTACTGCTCTTCTAACTCTCTCTAGAACCTCCTCGCCCGTTTCTACCTCGTTTTTAGACGAGACAACCACAGAGAGTATCGTGCCTTGAGTCTGGTGTTTTGACTCTGATGCTGCCACGTTTGCGTAAGATCTCTGCTCCATGGTTTTTTGGCATCTCGTTAGGTGTTCTTGGAGGTCCGTTTGTTTCTTTGAGTTCTCCGTTAAAAGTCGAGAGTGCTCTTCAATCTTTTCCCTCAAGCCAGGGTTCAGGGTCACCGTAGACGTAGCGTCAATTTTCTTGCCATTTTCGATGATTAATCTGGTCTGTTCTTTTAAAAGTTTAATTATCTGTTTGTGTTCCTCAGAATTTCCCTTCTGTATAGTCCTGTCTTGTACACTCTGTGTAACTTCAAGAGCAGGTACTTTTCCGGTCTGTTTTAAACTTTTTATTTCTGCTTCCGCCTCTTTTATTAATTGAAACATTCTGTCCGCTGCTTCTAGAACGTTTGCCTTTATGTCGGCCCTGATATTTCTGGAGTTGTTTATATTTGTCCTGGCCTTTATTAAGTTAGCTTTGCCCTCGGCAAGACGGTTTGACAACACCTGTCTAGGTAATATTTGGGTGTCAGTCTTACTAGAAGCTGGGGTTAGGTCTTGCGGCTCCAGTCCCACCGCTTCCAGTTGCTCTATGCTACGTCTGATATTTGACGAGAGTGTTTGTGTCTTAGGCGGGGATTTCTGGGGCAAAAGGGTACCAGTTTTCGGCGGAGATTTTTTCTCCATTTCTTCGTCGGTATTTTTTGAGGGAGTTCTGGCAATCATTGTTGGAGGAGTGCGTCAAAGATTTATAAAAAATATAATATACGAAGATGTCTATCTCTGTCAGTTTGCGGTCTATACACAATGTAAAGATGTGTACAGTCAATTTTAAGCAAAACAATAGAAATAATAAAGAATTCGGTCAACGATATACTATAGGGGTGTAAAGTGCCCCGAGTCAAGATTATGGTTGTCAAAACCGCTCGAAAATAGTAGAAACTATCTTAAAATGCTATTTTCGGGTGTAAAAGGCCCGAAGTCAAAATTTACCTAAAGATACTTAAAACTAACTAAGTTGTTGTCGCGACTCTATCGTGACTCTACCTCTGTCCAAATCTATGTTGTAGGTCTTATTCTGGTATCAGGGGCCTTCAGGAGCTACGCGTCACGATGAATTTTGAAGAAATAGGTCAAAAAAAATTTTTTTTAGACTCTATGTAGAGTCGGTCTCTGTCTTCCGCTGGACAGATCTCCTCGAGCCCGTTCCAATGAACCCAAACACGGGCACCCTAGCTCAAAGGGTTCCCGAGAAAACCCGGTTCAAAATTTCGGCTACCGACAAAGATGGCGGCCGCTATCCAGTTTCCAGTGTTTTTCTCAGGAACCGCTCGTCCGAATACCACCGTGTTTGGGCTTTTCTGAATGGGCTCGCCGAGACCTATCAGATAAAGCGGGTTTCAGGCCGAAAACTTTCTAGGTCCTGAAAGCTCCCAGAAACCCAAGAGTCGGGTAGGGAGGGCCCGGGTAATGCCCAAAACGAAAATCCGGTCGCTCTACGACCCACGGTTCGGGAGTTATCCGGTGTTGAAAAAGGGTTTGACAGTTCGAGAACTGTCAAAGTCAAACTTTAAACCGGTATAACTTCCCCTCCAGGGGCCGCAGAACCCCCGAATTTGGGCTTATTTAACTTGGCTCCTCCCGCTCTGTCGCGTGCGATGGCTTTCAGGCGCCTGAAATTTCTCAGCGCCAATCGGCACGAAACCCAGCGGACCTGATAGAGGTTGTCTCCTCGAACACCACTGCGAAGTCCGCAACCCTCTGCGACCTCCGGGTCCGGAGATATGGCGGCCTAAAGTTTTTCAAAATGGCCGCCCAGCTGTCAAATGCCAGTGTTCATCGGCTATATCTCCGCAACCGCTTGTCCCAGAGAAGTGCGGTTTCGAGCGCGATGTGTGGCTCGACTTCCCCTATCGGCCCACAATGGTTCCAGGGCTGAAAATTTTCAGGTCCTGAAAACGCCTGAGTCTTGTACAAAAAAGTGTATTCCGCCGCACTTAAAGCAATGGTGAAAACCGCAGCTTCCTACGATAACTCCAGGCAGAGTTATTCCCCTTTAAAAAATTTTAAAATGGCTGCCAATATGGCCGCCACTTTAAACGAAACCCCTAACTTTGTCAATATTTGCTCAAAACTGCCCGAGTTTGGGCTTGTTAGATAGGGGTTTTAAAATGCTATTTAAATTTAGTAATGAATTAATTTTTTGACCTACCCCCGATTTATGGGGGTTGAAAAACATAAATTTTAACGCAATAATTTCAATAAAAAATTTTAGAAACACAATAAAATAAAAATAAAAATTTGGGGGGCCTAACCTACCTTAGGGCTAATTTTAGAGATATGGTGCGGAGTTCTTGCACCCCTATTTTGACTACCACGTGGCAACCCCTAAATTTCAAAAAATCATATATCAAAAAGTATTCGGCCGAAAATTTTGAAATTTGGTATGAAGTTAAAGCTAATCGAACTCTAAAGAATACAATAAAATAAAGGGGGGGTCGCCGATTTAGTTTTTATGAAAAAGAATTTTGAAATCTAGACTAAATTTAGAAGTGCAATAACTCCGGAACCACTTAACTTATTTTAACAAACAAAGTGTCGCCGTACAGCTCCTGTTATTCCTCGTCGATTGCAGTGAACAGCAACGCCCTCTGCCGCCGGGAACTCGAAACACGTGTTGGAGGTTAAGGTGGTTTTTCGGGGTTTTCTCCGCGAGCATGCGTGAGAAAAATCCAAATGAAGTGTTGACACGTAGAGCTTGACGGGGCGCGTCGAATGACGATATAAAATATATATGTCGTCGATCTTAAGTCGACGGCGCACGCCGTCAAAGTTTTAAAATTTTAAAAACTTGCAGTTTTTTGGTCACAACTTTTCCAATTTTGCACATTCGTTGAAAAACTTTTGACCACTATGTAGCACACACTAAGACGCAACTTTTGATGTATAGCACGTAAGAATTGGTTGCGTAAATCCCACTTTTTACAATTTTTAAAGTATTAAATTGCGCGGAGCGGCGACAAAAACACCTCGTACGCGTGCGCTTTTGCTGCGGGGGACAGCGGAACTGGTTAGGTTAGGTTAGGTTAGGTTAGGTTAGGTTAGGTTAGGTTAGGTTAGGTTAGGTTAGGTTAGGTTAGGTTAGGTTAGGTTAGGTTAGGTTAGGTTAGGTTAGGTTAGGTTAGGTTAGGTTAGGTTAGGTTAGGTTAGGTTAGGTTAGGTTAGGTTAGGTTAGGTTAGGTTAGGTTAGGTTAGGTTAGGTTAGGTTAGGTTAGGTTAGGTTAGGTTAGGTTAGGTTAGGTTAGGTTAGGTTAGGTTAGGTTAGGTTAGGTTAGGTTAGGTTAGGTTAGGTTAGGTTAGGTTAGGTTAGGTTTTTTTTTTTTTTTTTTTTTTTTTTTTTTCTTAATCTAAGTTAGCCACAAATGAGATTTTATTAATTAAATCACAATAGTTGACACATTAACACGAGGGGGTTGAAGGGCTGAGAGTTGCTCCCGCTATTTGATACGTTTTACTCCTCCCAGCCCCTCTACAAACACATAACATACAAAATACAATATTACCCTATATAATATTTCTAGCACAATATTACTGTATAATATAGTACATTATTACTTTTTTTTTTTTTTTTTTTTTTTTTTTTTTTTTTTGTTTTCCACAATATTATTATTATTATATTACCATACACAATTTAACCATATAATTTTTAACACAATACTACTTTATAATATAGTATACTTTTTTTTTTTTTTTTTTTTTTTTTTTTTTTTTTTTTTTTTTTTTCCTCTACAATATTATTATTATTATTATATTACCATACACAATATAACCATATAATTTTTAACACAATATTACTTTATAATATACTATACATTTTTAAATTACTTACAAACGAAACATTACAATTGAGATAATTGAAATCTCAGTGCCGCAAGCAAATAATGCTCTCAACACCAACATGCAAACACAGAGTAATTAATTAGGTGTAACATAACATAACACAAGTTCTTAAGCAATAATTAGTTCCTCAATAATTTCAAGTAGAGTCATTAGCTGTCAGTTTGATTGAGCCCTTTTACCGTTTTGAATATATGCTCAACAAATTTCGTCAGGGACTCGATGCAGCTGTGCTTTGACAGCATGTCTGTTATCGAATAAGGTGAACGCCGCAGCAGCTTACAGTGCATTTCGTGCCTGTATCTGTGTATCGAGAATTGCGGGCATTCTTTTACTAAATGTTCTACCGTTTGGACCGACGTATTATCGCACGGACAGAGATCGTCCTCTACGATCTTGAATCGTTTTAAGTACTGCTTATGGAATCCGTGTCCGGTGAGCCATTGCGTGGTGTAAAATGAGGTTCTGATATGTTGCGATAATGTCCTAATGTCCTGTAAATTGGGTAGCAGGGTTCGTGTATGGGCCCCTTGATCCGAACTAGTGTATCTGGCTTGCCAGATGCGACGAGTTTCACAGCGAACTCTGTGTTTGACAAAACTGATGGGGAACTCGGAGTAATCGGGCTGCTTATGTAGCGCTGTTCCATCCTTAGCTGCCTCGTCAGCTGCCTCGTTCCCAGCAACGCCGACATGCGCCCTGACCCACGCGAAGTGAAATTTTGCGGGGGTTAAATGTACCGTTTTGTGTATGGATGCAACCAGGGGGTTTGTGTTACTCCTTTCATGCAGAGCCGCCAGAGCAGCTCTAGAATCAGAGAGTATGCTGTATGTGCGGTGTTCTTGTTTGTTGGCGTGTGAGTGTTTCGCTGCCCATAAGCATGCCCTATGTATTGCATACAGCTCAGCCTGGAAGACGGAGCAGCTGTCGTGCAGCTTGAACTTTTTGGTGTTGATGACATTGTTTCCGTCATAGCCCACAAAAGCCGCACCAACTGCTCCGCTTTCCTGCTTGCTGCCGTCCGTGTAGATGACTGTATTATGAGGTGTAGTGTGCAAGCTTGTTAGTTCGGCGTCGTTGTGTAGTTCATATAACACTGTGACCCGAGAGGCGGGATGCAACAGTTTGTGTGGAGGTGTAGGACATTCTAGGTGAATGTCCTCTGGCAGGAATTGTGTGGTTCGCGTGAGTTTTGTTTGTTCGATTGCATGTACCTCGCGAACTTTAAGGTCTAACGGAGTAAATTGAGCTAAGGCTATCGCCGCTGTTGTGGAAATGGTATGGAAGCCCCTGATTGCCCTGATAGCAAAGCCCCGCTGCATACTCAACAGCTTTCTTTTAACTCCTTTTTTGATGGCCACATGCCCCCATATGCCCGCCGCGTAAGTGATGATTGGCTCGATCACTTGACGATATATTGTCCGAACATTTTCTGGGTGCGCCCCCCAAGTGGGCCTGCAGAAGAGGCAAAGCTTGCTGAATATGCGCGTGGCCTTGCTTATCACGTGTTGTATGTGTTGGTTAAACAGTAATTTTTGATCTATTACAACCCCTAGATATTTAACTTCCCTCACAAAGGGGAGGACCTGTCCCTCCATAGTGATGTGAGCCGCCTCCGCCTTTCCGGTAAATGAGATGAGCTTTGTTTTATCCGGTCCGAAGCAGAGCTTGACGCTCCTGCCCCATTCCGCTATGATGTGTAAAGCCTTGTTTGTTTTGTCCTGTAGGGTGTATGCTGTGTTTGCTTGTGAGATCAGAAGCACATCATCGGCGTATGCCTGGATATGACACCCCTCCGGGAGCTGTGTTTCTAGTAGTTCGTCTAAAATCAGGTTCCACAGAACGGGGCCGCAGGCCGAGCCCTGTACACACCCCTTAGTTGTAGTTTTTGAGACCCGAGCTCCAGCATAGTCTAAGATTGCTGTGCGATCCGTGAGATAGCTTGTGATTAGTTCAAAGATGTTATTCGGACACCCTGCGTTGCGCAGCCTCTCTAAAAGCGCTGGCCACCAAGCGTTGTTGAACGCGGATTTGATGTCCAGTGACACCGCCACCACAAGGTCCCCGCCCGCCTTAGCGCGCCGGATCCTCGAGAGGGCCGCGTCAATGGCCATCACCGTGTTCTTTTGTTCTCTAAAGCCGAATTGCATTGGGTGGTTCATGCTCATTTGATCAAGCGCATAGGTTACGCGCTTAATAAATAACTTCTCCAGCAGTTTGCCAAACACAGGAATGAGGCCAATTGGCCTATGCGCGTCCAACTTAGTGTAGTTTGATTTCCCGGGTTTAGGAATGATTTTTATGTAGGCAGTCTTCCACTCGCCAGGGAAGTAACGCAGATCGAGACACCTGTTCATCACATCCGTTATCAGCTGCGGGTATGCTGCCGCGAACCGATAACAGATGTCAGACGTGAGGTGATCCAAACCCGGCGCTCTTTTGTGACTCATCTGTCCCAAAAGTTCTAGCACCTCTTCCCTGGCGAATGGTAGATCATCGTTGGTGTTGGGTGAGGCTTGCGCTCTCTGGCGCAGCTCGCGGTGTCGCGGGTGCGTGTCTTGTGTGTGGGTGTCATCCGGGAAGAAATGGTCAAGTAAAGCCTGAGCCGTTTCCCTCCCATCCGACGTGTGGGTACCTTGAGCGTGCAGCGTAACCGGAGCCCTCCTCGGATTGGAGTCCTTAATGAGACGATTAGTTAAAGACCACACGTTCTCCCCGGTCTGCAAGTTGCAGAACTCTCTAAAATTATTCGAAGAGGCTTCCCTGAGTTCATCGGCATAAATTCTCTTTAAGGAAGAAAGTTCCGCAGCGAGCGCCTCCGGTGTGATGTCCTGATGAGGTGTGTGATGTGCCTGTGTGTTAGGGGTGCGATGTGTCTGTGTGTGTGCCCTGAGAACGTTGTTGTGTTTGACTGCAGCGTGAAGTTTCCGGTGTAGGTCAATTACCTCCTTTCTACGGGTCTCCAAGGCTTCTGTCCACCATGGTGGTTTATGGCGTCCCCCAGGCTTCTTGACCGGCATCGAATCCTGACACGCTGTGTGTATTATGTCTGTGATGTGCGCTATGAAAGAGTCCAATTGCTTTGTGTCCATGTTGTGAATGTCTTGTTCAAGTGTGTCCGCAAGAGTCATTTGTGTGTGTAGCGATGTTTTGAATTTGGCCCACTGGGCTTTTTCACTGTTGTACATAAAGGTGGAAGTCCTGTCTGTCGGTTGATCAAGTTTATGGTCCAGGGTGAGTGTATATTCGATGGCATTGTGCTGAGAAATTGGACAGCCCTCTAGGTTCACCCGCCAGCCAGTGACCCAGTCAGCGACGTCCGCCGACGCGAGCGTGATGTCAACGATTGACTCCCTTATTCTCCCGTGTGTTACCGTCTCAAACGTGGGGACCTCCCCAACATTGCAAACGAAAAGATCCCTCCCGTGTACCATGTCCATCACAGCCCTGCCCCTTTCATTGGATGTTCTGCTGCCCCAGAGTGGGTGCCAGCCGTTAAAGTCCCCGCCAACTATGCAACCGGCGCCTCCAACCCGGCCCACAAAGTTCTCTACCGCCGCCAGCGTGCCCAGAGTGTCCTCGTTGGGCTCAATGTACACAGATGCAAGATGAATTTTCCTCGGTCCCGCTCTTGCCTGCACGACGCACAGATTGGCCGAGGAAAATTGCGACAATCCAATGACAGAGGTTGTTGTCTTTGCCAAAATGCAAGCCTTGACTTTGTGACTGCCCGGAAATTGAAAGATGTTGAGACCCTGTATTGGTTTAACCTCGCTTCCGGCGCCGATGTACGGCTCCGAAACGAGGGCAAAAGAATGTGCGCTCTCCATGAAGAAGCGGGTGAACTCCTGGAGGCAGCTCTTTGATCTGTCTAAGTTACACTGAATTATACCAAAAGAGCTACACCCCATAATCGACGTTCGACTCCACCCGGTTCCTCATGGCTCGCAGGACTGGACATGCGGGTGAATCGGCTCTATGAGCCTCATCCCCTTTTAAGTTGAACTTCGCATTTCTGTTAATACAATTACAGCACTTAGGTGGGGCTCTCCTTTCCCTCTCCGGGCAGTCGGCCTCCTTGTGCGCCGTGTTGGCGCAGTGGACGCAGGGGGACGGCGAGTCGCGGCCGCAGTTTTTCATTGTGTGGCCGAATTGGAAGCACCGGTGGCACTGAAGGAAGGGGGTGAAGCCGTGCACGCGGACCCTTTGATGGTCTATGTTCACGCGCTCCAGCTCCATCACCCTCCTCCAGACTCCGGTCTCCGCTGACAACACAGCATTGTATAAGTTGGTGTTCTTGTTCTGCCTAAGGAAACGCAGCTGGATGTCGGTCTCGCTGGCTGGGTCCCCGACTCCCGGATTTTGTGTCTTAAGGACGTGTATGATTTCCTCTGCCGTGACATCCTTCGATATACCCTTGAGTATAAACATTGGCCTGGTTTTATTGGCCGCTACCGCGCTCACCTTATCCGAATCCTTTAGTCGGTTCAGCGTATCGTTACGCTGCTCTGCCGTAACGAATTCGACGCGGAGTTTGTTGTTCGACAGTGGTTTGACTTTGACAGGTGCATAGCTCGACTTCTTGTAGGTGATGGCCTGCCGGAACGCAGTCACCGCCTCCTGCCTGCTGCTGATAGGTCCCTTGGCCGTCACGATCGCCGCATAGCTGGTTGTAGGTGTAGGCACTGTGGTGGTGGGCGAGGTCCGCAGGGGGGGCGACGCAGAAACCGTCGCAGCCGTCTCCGATGTCACGCCCGCTGCCGTCGGCGGTGTCGGTTTTGATTTGCCGGCCAGCGACGCATACGTAGGTCGAGTCGCAGCGGCCGCGGCGGCGATCTTAGTTGTCGCAGCCGCGAGGTCTCTGCGTAGCCCGCGCACCTCGCCGACACAAACCTTAATCTCAGCGCGCAGTTGTTCATCGCCGATGGGGGAGCCCGCCGAGCCAGCCAGCCTGGCCTCTCCGGTGGGGGCGGGGGGATGCGCGACAGCGCCGCCGTCAGTGCCACTGCCGGGGGCCCCGTGTGAGGGTCCCGCTCCATCTTGTGTGCGCCGGGAGACCCCTGCCAGGGCACGGGTTGCCCGGCGGATCTCCTCGGCTGCAGATAGTATGACCCGCTTGTTAGCGGCCGTCACACTTTTGCCATCCTGGACGGCTTTAGTGATGCTGTTTGTCAGAGCTGTGACCACCTCCGCGAACGAGTCATAGTCTTTAACATTATCCGCAAGCACTGGTGGGGGGTTGGGGGTTTTGTCCCCACTAGGTTTCGGGATCCTAGTAGGGGTCCCGTTGGGGGTCCTAATCATTGTCTTTTCAGGTGGGGGTGAGGGGGCGTGGGAGGGAATTTATGGGGAGATGTATATAGAACAAATACATATATACACACCAATTATAAATATATACACATTTTTCATTAAGGGCACGCCATCTGAGGGTGAGTAGGGTGTGATGAGTGCCAATCCGGCCAAAATCGGCAAGCGGGAGGGGGGGATATGGCTGTTAGAAGTTTTTCCGAAAAATGATTTTTAAAAATAGCTGTATGTGAAAAGTGTCAATTCTTCCCTCAGGGCATGCAATCCGGCAGCGAGTAGATTGATATAGACTCAAGAACGGTGAGAATCCGACAGAAAATGAGGGAGTTATTGCTATTTAAAGATTTCGTTTACGTAATTTCAAACTGAAAATGAACTTTTTTCCCCGTGAGAATTTTTAAATTTTGAAAAGGGGACCCGAAAGGCGTCCCCAAAAAAATGAACTGCACCAAGTTTGGAGGGGATCCGACCTCGGTAACCCCCCCAAATAGGCCTCTGAGTTTAACAGATTGCTAAGCCGTCGCCCCCGCAGACTTTATGTCGGATATCTCAGGATCTATTAGGGGTAGCGGACTGAAAATTGGTAGCCGTGTACTATGATAGATTTCAAATATGTACCAATAAAATATATAGCTATGTCATGAATGGGAATAGAGATATGGGATTCGGAACTCTAAAGGAGAGGAAAATTTTTATAAAAAGTGTCCTCACCCCCTGAAATTTAACCGGCCACGAATGCTGATGGTGTCATTCTCTTAGTCCTCGTGCCGGGCACCTGACCCACTGTAACCCAACTGTTCAGCGGGTGTGTAACCCACTTTTCACCTAACGGTCACTTTTCACTTATTGTTCTATAAAACTGTAACTACCAATAATAAAAATCTGAAATTTTGCACATATATAAAGCGTCCTGATTCGCACACAGTGAAACAATAAAAATTTGGGGTCCTCGATCGTTTTGCCCAGTTATTTAGCAAAAACCCCTTTTTTGCCGCCAAAAACACAGTTATTCGCCTCTAGCTCCTCGGCGCATCGCACTAAAAATCCCGGAAAGGTCTCAGAAGATGCGCCTCGACCAGGCGCAACGAACTGCACTGTGAAAACGCGGTCGGCCCGCTGAAAATCACGCGCCGCACGCGAAAAACACTAAAGAACGATTTTTCCGAACACTAAAATGCGTCTATTTCGCTGATTTTTCCACCGATTTCACTGATTTTTTCACTGTTGGGAAGCGCTCGCCAATGCGCATCTTTTGATGTATCACAATGGTTATATTTGCAAAACTGACCCGCAACTTTGATTTTTTGAGCGCGGAGCTGCGCGGAAACGCTGCTTACTCCGTGCCCAGCGGCGCGCGACTGGTTAGGTTAGGTTAGGTTAGGTTAGGTTAGGTTAGGTTAGGTTAGGTTAGGTTAGGTTAGGTTAGGTTAGGTTAGGTTAGGTTAGGTTAGGTTAGGTTAGGTTAGGTTAGGTTAGGTTAGGTTAGGTTAGGTTAGGTTAGGTTAGGTTAGGTTAGGTTAGGTTAGGTTAGGTTAGGTTAGGTTAGGTTAGGTTAGGTTAGGTTAGGTTAG
The DNA here is from genome assembly GCA_029955525.1 of Oeneis ivallda. Taxonomy (NCBI): domain Eukaryota; kingdom Metazoa; phylum Arthropoda; class Insecta; order Lepidoptera; family Nymphalidae; genus Oeneis; species Oeneis ivallda. The sequence goes on from JARPMR010000021.1 coordinate 2,692,100, forward strand.
GTTAGGTTAGGTTAGGTTAGGTTAGGTTAGGTTAGGTTAGGTTAGGTTAGGTTAGGTTAGGTTAGGTTAGGTTAGGTTAGGTTAGGTTAGGTTAGGTTAGGTTAGGTTAGGTTAGGTTAGGTTAGGTTAGGTTAGGTTAGGTTAGGTTAGGTTAGGTTAGGTTAGGTTAGGTTAGGTTAGGTTAGGTTAGGTTAGGTTAGGTTAGGTTAGGTTAGGTTAGGTTAGGTTAGGTTAGGTTAGGTTAGGTTAGGTTAGGTTAGGTTAGGTTAGGTTAGGTTAGGTTAGGTTAGGTTAGGTTAGGTTAGGTTAGGTTAGGTTAGGTTAGGTTAGGTTAGGTTAGGTTAGGTTAGGTTAGGTTAGGTTAGGTTAGGTTAGGTTAGGTTAGGTTAGGTTAGGTTAGGTTAGGTTAGGTTTTTTTTTTTTTATTTTTTTTATTTTTTTTTTATACTAACCCTCTAACAGAATTAGAGATTGTGCCCTCCTGTTTTTTGTTTTCGACTCTTTCATTCCAGTTCTCACTCGTATGCCTCTCGCACTATCATTCCTCATACTATATCTTTCTTGCATTCCTCATCTTTCTCCCGATGGGTGGGTTCCCTTCCTTTGTTATTTCTATATTTTCTGTTGGTACTAGTTCTGGGTTTAACTTTATTTATTTTCTGTATTTACATTATTTTCTTACATCTATACAATTGTGTTATATCTTAATAATAACTATACAATATTAATTATTGCTACTTATTATTAGTTGTACATGCTAGTGCCTATCCTAATACTTTACAATTTTATATTCGTAAGCTGGTTACAGATATTATAACATTATATTTGTCCAGCATACTTTATGTACTATTTCTATTGTTCACTATTCTACATATATATTTACAAAATTTTAGGAATGCGGCTCTACTCTTGCTATCCTTCATTACGTTCGCTATATTGTTTGCTGCTATTTCGAACCCCAATTCTTTCTCCAACTTTGCCCTTCTATATGTGTGGACCGGGCAGTCAAACAGAACGTGAAGGACGGACTCTGACTCCCCGGGGTCGCAGACGCATGACGGACTCTCCTTGCACTTGAAACGATACAAGTACTCGGAGAATCCACCATGCCCCGTCAACACCTGGGTGACGAGTCCGTCCACCTCTATCTTGCTGACGATCCTGTATGCCGCCACCGCATCGGGGAAGAACTTCTTCGTGACGCCAGCGGTTTCACCAGCCTGATACCGACCGTTCCACTCGCCAAGAGACCGCATGCGAATGCTTCTCTTGACGAATGAAACGGGACAGCTGTCGTAGTCAAAACGGCGTTTTGATTTAAGTGCGGCCTCTTTGGCCAGGTGATCGGCACGCTCATTCCCCTCCAGTCCTGCGTGGGCCTTGATCCAGAACAGACTTATACGTCTGCTCTGGAGCAAAGCACCACGCAAAAACCCCCGTGCCTCTACGGCTAGGGGGTGGAGGGCCTTTGGGTTCTGCAAAGTTTGGAGCGCCGATAATGAATCGGAGTAGATGCCGACCGATCCGGCCAATTTTTCCGCAGCAATTTGTGCCGCCCGGCATATCGCCAGGAGCTCCGCCTGGTAAACTGTGCAATACGACGGCAAGGTAAGCTTGAGGGCATTGGTTTCGACTGCGCCACTCCATATGGATAGCGCCGCACCCACCTTGCCCTCAATCTTACTGCCGTCTGTATAAATGTTGAAATCGTTCGCATTGTTAGCCGCGAGTTGTTCTTGGTCCACCAGATATTCGAGCTCAATGTCGACATGACAGGCGGGATGTGGCGACCGTAGGGCTGAGGACATCCGCTCGACCTCACGATCTCCTATCCCTGGCTGGGGCACCCCCCTCTTCGCTTCATATAGCTCCGCAGCTTCGCGGACGCGGAGGTCCAGGGGGAGTATCCCAGCCAGTAACAGTGCCGAGTTTAGGGAGACCGTGCGGTATGCCCTACAAAGCTTCTGTGCGAAGCCACGCTGGACCACGTTCAGCTGCTTTTGGATTCCAAGCTTATCCACCGCAGGCGCCCATACGCCGGCGGCATACAGGATTACCGGTTCGACCACCGCTGTGTAAATAATGCGGATTATTCCGGAGTGAAGGCCCCAGCTTATCTTGGCTGCTCGTGCCAGTTGATGATAAAAGGCGACCGCGCGTCTACAGACGTTCGCAACATGGGAGTTGAATGTTAGTTTTCGGTCTATGGTAACTCCCAATAGCTTAATTTCATCGGTCAAGACAATGTCGACCCCGCCCATGTGAAGGCGTGGGTTGTCGTACTTCAGTCTGCGCGTCATAACCATTGCATTGGTCTTTTGAGGCGCAAAACGAAGTTTATTAGCTGTTCCCCACGCCGCGACACGTTCTAGGGCGGCGTTGGCCCGCTGCTCGATCTCGAGGGCCGTGTCACCTTCAAATACCATCACCACATCATCAGCAAAAGCCTGTACATACTCTCCACTGGTTTCCAGGTCTCGAAGCAATGGGTCCAAGAGTAAGTTCCATAATATTGGTCCACCGATAGATCCCTGCACACACCCCTTCCCAGTACCTATCACATGCTCTTCTCCACAGTATCTAACTCTAACTCGCCTGTCGCTCAGGTAACTGCTCATAAGTCGCCGGATATTTATGGGGCATTTCTCTTCCACCAATCTGACTTTTATTTTTGGCCACCAAGCGTTGTCGAAGGCGCCCTCTATATCCAATGAAATCAGGACAACTATTTTCTTTCTCTCCAAGTTTTGTCTTATGTGCTTCACTAAGGTATAGAGGGCATCTTCGGTGCTACGCTGGGGCATAAAGCCAAACTGGCGGGTGCTAAGGTTGGGTGCAAGGTGATATTGCAGCCTGGCGACAAGCATCTTTTCCAGCACCTTGCCAAGTACAGGAAGGAGTCCAATGGGACGATATGACTTGGGAGCCGTATAGGTGGGCTTCCCCGGCTTCCGGAGGAAGATCACCGTGGCCTCCTTCCAGGCCCTGGGAAAGTAGTGGAGTGCCAGGCACCGGTTAAACAGGCACAGGAAGAGCTCCGGGTCTAGGTTTATGGTGCGCAGACATATATCAGCGGTGAGGCCATCCGCACCTGGAGCCTTCTTCGGATTAAAGGAGGAGCTTGCCAATTTTAATTCCAGGAGAGTAAAGGGAGGGTCCCGCGTGTCTGAGGTAGTCTCAATATCTATGGATTCGGCCAGGACTCTCACCCGCCGGTGCTCCTCGGAGTCGTGCTCTTCGGAGTCCCCAGGGTAGAAAGTCTCAGCCATGAGACGGGCCGAACTTTTGGCATCGAATTCTATGCCATCCACTATCAGTGGTGGGTCCTCCTCCCGTTTGGTTGTCCTGCCCAGCACCCTGTAAATCCCCCCCCAGAGAGATTCCCGGTCTTGCTTCTCGCAAAAGTTTTTCCAAGATCTGGTCTGTGCTTCCTTTTCCTCGGCCTCGTACCTGGTTTTTGCCTCCAGGTACTCATCGACCACTTTGGCGCGACGAATCGGTGCCGCACACCGGATCCTTCTCTTCCTGGTAGCCACCTCGCGCTTTAGCGTCGCCAGCTCGTCGGACCACCATGGCACCGAAAGTGTTTCTTTCTTTTTAATTTTTGGAATTGCATGCTCACTCGCGTCAATCATTGCATGTATGAGTTTGTGTATGGTCTCTTCTAATTGTGTTACTGTTTCTATGTGTGTAATGTTAGTGGCTGTGATATTGTTGGATTGCAAAACTTGGCCTAGTTTCTCATGAAACCGGGTCCAGTTGGCTTTCCGTGTGTTGTATGTTCGTGTTGTACGTTTGATGTAGTTGTGTCTGACGCGTTTGAGGTTTAGCTTAAAAGTGATGCCATTGTGGTCCGAGGTAGTTAGGTCCTCGCATACGCGCCAGTCGTCCACCAGGTCGAGGAGGTCCAGTGATGCCGTCGTAATGTCCACATAACTGCAGTACCTTTGTCCGCCTCTTATAACGTCGAAGGTAGGAATTTCTCCTTTATTAAGTATAACCAGTCCAAGATCTTCTAAGGTGCCACGTAGTTCCTCGCCACGGCGATCCGTCGTGGGACTTCCCCACCACACATTCTTGGCGTTGCAGTCGCCTGCGACCACCCATCTCTGGGCTCCCAACTCAAGCCGGATCTTACGCAAGTGTGCAAGGTACAGGTCCATTGGCTGGTCAGGCTCGAAGTAGAACGAGACCAGGGCAATCTCCCAGGCGTTGGTTCGGATCCCCACCACTGAGATGTTGTTCGTGGTGAGTTTTGGGTATTGTATGACGTGGAGGTCAGCATTGAAAATAATTATTGCTGCCTTGACATTGCCCTCCCCGTTGTCCGCGCACTGGAAGACCCTGACCCCACTTCGACCCGATATCCTGCCCTCCCTGCCGACGTACGGTTCCTGCACCAATGCGACTTGAATTTCGCGTTTTCTGGCCTCAAGTAGAAGTTCGGTAAGTGCAAGTTTCTTGCGTTGAAGATTTGCCTGCACGAATTTAATGGCCATTGTGTCAACCGGCGGGTTAGGTTAGGTTAGGTTAGGTTAGGTTAGGTTAGGTTAGGTTAGGTTAGGTTAGGTTAGGTTAGGTTAGGTTAGATTAGGTTAGGTTAGGTTAGGTTAGGTTAGGTTAGGTTAGGTTAGGTTAGGTTAGGTTAGGTTAGGTTAGGTTAGGTTAGGTTAGGTTAGGTTAGGTTAGGTTAGGTTAGGTTAGGTTAGGTTAGGTTAGGTTAGGTTAGGTTAGGTTAGGTTAGGTTAGGTTAGGTTAGGTTAGGTTAGGTTAGGTTAGGTTAGGTTAGGTTAGGTTAGGTTAGGTTAGGTTAGGTTAGGTTAGGTTAGGTTAGGTTAGGTTAGGTTAGGTTAGGTTAGGTTAGGTTAGGTTAGGTTAGGTTAGGTTAGGTTAGGTTAGGTTAGGTTAGGTTAGGTTAGGTTAGGTTAGGTTAGGTTAGGTTAGGTTAGGTTAGGTTAGGTTAGGTTAGGTTAGGTTAGGTTAGGTTAGGTTAGGTTAGGTTAGGTTAGGTTAGGTTAGGTTAGGTTAGGTTAGGTTAGGTTAGGTTAGGTTAGGTTAGGTTAGGTTAGGTTAGGTTAGGTTAGGTTAGGTTAGGTTAGGTTAGGTTAGGTTAGGTTAGGTTAGGTTAGGTTAGGTTAGGTTAGGTTAGGTTAGGTTAGGTTAGGTTAGGTTAGGTTAGGTTAGGTTAGGTTAGGTTAGGTTAGGTTAGGTTAGGTTAGGTTAGGTTAGGTTAGGTTAGGTTAGGTTAGGTTAGGTTAGGTTAGGTTAGGTTAGGTTAGGTTAGGTTAGGTTAGGTTAGGTTAGGTTAGGTTAGGTTAGGTTAGGTTAGGTTAGGTTAGGTTAGGTTAGGTTAGGTTAGGTTAGGTTAGGTTAGGTTAGGTTAGGTTAGGTTAGGTTAGGTTAGGTTAGGTTAGGTTAGGTTAGGTTAGGTTTTTTTTTTTTTTTTTTTTTTTTTTTTTTTTTTTTTTTTTTTTTTTTTTTTTTTTTTTCTTTTTTAATACTAACCCTCTAACAGAATTAGAGATTGTGCCCTCCTGTTTTTTGTTTTCGACTCTTTCATTCCAGTTCTCACTCGTATGCCTCTCGCACTATCATTCCTCATACTATATCTTTCTTGCATTCCTCATCTTTCTCCCGATGGGTGGGTTCCCTTCCTTTGTTATTTCTATATTTTCTGTTGGTACTAGTTCTGGGTTTAACTTTATTTATTTTCTGTATTTACATTATTTTCTTACATCTATACAATTGTGTTATATCTTAATAATAACTATACAATATTAATTATTGCTACTTATTATTAGTTGTACATGCTAGTGCCTATCCTAATACTTTACAATTTTATATTCGTAAGCTGGTTACAGATATTATAACATTATATTTGTCCAGCATACTTTATGTACTATTTCTATTGTTCACTATTCTACATATATATTTACAAAATTTTAGGAATGCGGCTCTACTCTTGCTATCCTTCATTACGTTCGCTATATTGTTTGCTGCTATTTCGAACCCCAATTCTTTCTCCAACTTTGCCCTTCTATATGTGTGGACCGGGCAGTCAAACAGAACGTGAAGGACGGACTCTGACTCCCCGGGGTCGCAGACGCATGACGGACTCTCCTTGCACTTGAAACGATACAAGTACTCGGAGAATCCACCATGCCCCGTCAACACCTGGGTGACGAGTCCGTCCACCTCTATCTTGCTGACGATCCTGTATGCCGCCACCGCATCGGGGAAGAACTTCTTCGTGACGCCAGCGGTTTCACCAGCCTGATACCGACCGTTCCACTCGCCAAGAGACCGCATGCGAATGCTTCTCTTGACGAATGAAACGGGACAGCTGTCGTAGTCAAAACGGCGTTTTGATTTAAGTGCGGCCTCTTTAGCCAGGTGATCGGCACGCTCATTCCCCTCCAGTCCTGCGTGGGCCTTGATCCAGAACAGACTTATACGTCTGCTCTGGAGCAAAGCACCACGCAAAAACCCCCGTGCCTCTACGGCTAGGGGGTGGAGGGCCTTTGGGTTCTGCAAAGTTTGGAGCGCCGATAATGAATCGGAGTAGATGCCGACCGATCCGGCCAATTTTTCCGCAGCAATTTGTGCCGCCCGGCATATCGCCAGGAGCTCCGCCTGGTAAACTGTGCAATACGACGGCAAGGTAAGCTTGAGGGCATTGGTTTCGACTGCGCCACTCCATATGGATAGCGCCGCACCCACCTTGCCCTCAATCTTACTGCCGTCTGTATAAATGTTGAAATCGTTCGCATTGTTAGCCGCGAGTTGTTCTTGGTCCACCAGATATTCGAGCTCAATGTCGACATGACAGGCGGGGTGTGGCGACCGTAGGGCTGAGGACATCCGCTCGACCTCACGATCTCCTATCCCTGGCTGGGGCACCCCCCTCTTCGCTTCATATAGCTCCGCAGCTTCGCGGACGCGGAGGTCCAGGGGGAGTATCCCAGCCAGTAACAGTGCCGAGTTTAGGGAGACCGTGCGGTATGCCCTACAAAGCTTCTGTGCGAAGCCACGCTGGACCACGTTCAGCTGCTTTTGGATTCCAAGCTTATCCACCGCAGGCGCCCATACGCCGGCGGCATACAGGATTACCGGTTCGACCACCGCTGTGTAAATAATGCGGATTATTCCGGAGTGAAGGCCCCAGCTTATCTTGGCTGCTCGTGCCAGTTGATGATAAAAGGCGACCGCGCGTCTACAGACGTTCGCAACATGGGAGTTGAATGTTAGTTTTCGGTCTATGGTAACTCCCAATAGCTTAATTTCATCGGTCAAGACAATGTCGACCCCGCCCATGTGAAGGCGTGGGTTGTCGTACTTCAGTCTGCGCGTCATAACCATTGCATTGGTCTTTTGAGGCGCAAAACGAAGTTTATTAGCTGTTCCCCACGCCGCGACACGTTCTAGGGCGGCATTGGCCCGCTGCTCGATCTCGAGGGCCGTGTCACCTTCAAATACCATCACCACATCATCAGCAAAAGCCTGTACGTACTCTCCACTGGTTTCCAGGTCTCGAAGCAATGGGTCCAAGAGTAAGTTCCATAATATTGGTCCACCGATAGATCCCTGCACACACCCCTTCCCAGTACCTATCACATGCTCTTCTCCACAGTATCTAACTCTAACTCGCCTGTCGCTCAGGTAACTGCTCATAAGTCGCCGGATATTTATGGGGCATTTCTCTTCCACCAATCTGACTTTTATTTTTGGCCACCAAGCGTTGTCGAAGGCGCCCTCTATATCCAATGAAATCAGGACAACTATTTTCTTTCTCTCCAAGTTTTGTCTTATGTGCTTCACTAAGGTATAGAGGGCATCTTCGGTGCTACGCTGGGGCATAAAGCCAAACTGGCGGGTGCTAAGGTTGGGTGCAAGGTGATATTGCAGCCTGGCGACAAGCATCTTTTCCAGCACCTTGCCAAGTACAGGAAGGAGTCCAATGGGACGATATGACTTGGGAGCCGTATAGGTGGGCTTCCCCGGCTTCCGGAGGAAGATCACCGTGGCCTCCTTCCAGGCCCTGGGAAAGTAGTGGAGTGCCAGGCACCGGTTAAACAGGCACAGGAAGAGCTCCGGGTCTAGGTTTATGGTGCGCAGACATATATCAGCGGTGAGGCCATCCGCACCTGGAGCCTTCTTCGGATTAAAGGAGGAGCTCGCCAATTTTAATTCCAGGAGAGTAAAGGGAGGGTCCCGCGTGTCTGAGGTAGTCTCAATATCTATGGATTCGGCCAGGACTCTCACCCGCCGGTGCTCCTCGGAGTCGTGCTCTTCGGAGTCCCCAGGGTAGAAAGTCTCAGCCATGAGACGGGCCGAACTTTTGGCATCGAATTCTATGCCATCCACTATCAGTGGTGGGTCCTCCTCCCGTTTGGTTGTCCTGCCCAGCACCCTGTAAATCCCCCCCCAGAGAGATTCCCGGTCTTGCTTCTCGCAAAAGTTTTTCCAAGATCTGGTCTGTGCTTCCTTTTCCTCGGCCTCGTACCTGGTTTTTGCCTCCAGGTACTCATCGACCACTTTGGCGCGACGAATCGGTGCCGCACACCGGATCCTTCTCTTCTTGGTAGCCACCTCGCGCTTTAGCGTCGCCAGCTCGTCGGACCACCATGGCACCGAAAGTGTTTCCTTCTTTTGAATTTTTGGAATTGCATGCTCACTCGCGTCAATCATTGCATGTATGAGTTTGTGTATGGTCTCTTCTAATTGTGTTACTGTTTCTATGTGTGTAATGTTAGTGGCTGTGATATTGTTGGATTGCAAAACTTGGCCCAGTTTCTCATGAAACCGGGTCCAGTTGGCTTTCCGTGTGTTGTATGTTCGTGTTGTACGTTTGATGTAGTTGTGTCTGACGCGTTTGAGGTTTAGCTTAAAAGTGATGCCATTGTGGTCCGAGGTAGTTAGGTCCTCGCATACGCGCCAGTCGTCCACCAGGTCGAGGAGGTCCAGTGATGCCGTCGTAATGTCCACATAACTGCAGTACCTTTGTCCGCCTCTTATAACGTCGAAGGTAGGAATTTCTCCTTTATTAAGTATAACCAGACCAAGATCTTCTAAGGTGCCACGTAGTTCCTCGCCACGGCGATCCGTCGTGGGACTTCCCCACCACACATTCTTGGCGTTGCAGTCGCCTGCGACCACCCATCTCTGGGCTCCCAACTCAAGCCGGATCTTACGCAAGTGTGCAAGGTACAGGTCCATTGGCTGGTCAGGCTCGAAGTAGAACGAGACCAGGGCAATCTCCCAGGCGTTGGTTCGGATCCCCACCACTGAGATGTTGTTCGTGGTGAGTTTTGGGTATTGTATGACGTGGAGGTCAGCATTGAAAATAATTATTGCTGCCTTGACATTGCCCTCCCCGTTGTCCACGCACTGGAAGACCCTGACCCCACTCCGACCCGATATCCTGCCCTCCCTGCCGACGTACGGTTCCTGCACCAATGCGACTTGAATTTCGCGTTTTCTGGCCTCAAGTAGAAGTTCGGTAAGTGCAAGTTTCTTGCGTTGAAGATTTGCCTGCACGAATTTAATGGCCATTGTGTCAACCGGCGCAACCTTAGCAATATGCTACGGTGGAGCGGGCCAGCTCGTCCCACCTCCGCCTGATCGGGCAGTCGCTGCTGAAGGCATTGTGCTCCCGGTTGTCGAGCTTTGCCCTCAGGCAGTTTCTGCACGAAGGTGGGGCTGCCACGGCCCACTCGTCACAATTTGCTTTAAGGTGTGGCCCTCCACAATGGCTGCATCCATCCACGGATTCTTTGCAGAATTTTTTACTATGTCCATATCCCAAGCACCTCGAGCATTGGACCAGTGGTGACTGGTCCTCCGCCCTGACCCTCTGGAGATCTATATGGACACTGCCCATCCCTGTGATCCGTCTCCAGAGGGTAGGAGAGGTACTTAGGACTACGTTGGCCAAGTGTGGGTTACGGGTTGGTTTTCTGTATTTTATAAGGATCCGGTCATCCCCACTGTCGAGGCTGCCAAACAGCTCCCTATTCTGGTTCCTCAAGGCTTTTGTAATGTCCTCGTCAGTATTCACTGATAAGACTCCCTTGAGGACCAGAAGAGGGTCCCTGTTCTTGACTTCCTCGACAGCGAGGCCTGTCCCTTCCCCTGTCAATCTCTCTTTTGCTTTACACCGATCTTCCTCGGTACGGAAACCCATTATTACTTTCCGGTCTCGAGCCTTCCGGACTTTCTCGATTTTTACCCAGCCTTCCTTGGCGTCAATGGTCCGCCTCACCCTATCCAGCACTTGTTCGCCTGTTTCGGCAACATTTTTCGATGTGACCACCACCGAGTGTACGGTGCCTTGCAGTGGTCGCGGTGGCTCGGATGCAGCCACGTTGGCGTATGATCTCTGGTCTATTACGTCCTGGCACCTCGTGAGCTGGTCCTTAAGATCCACCAGCCTCCTCGAGTTCTCCGCTAGAAGCCGAGAGTGCTCCTCGAGCTTACTACTCAAGCCGAGATCCGGGGCCACCGTGAATGTGGAGTCGGCATCCTTATGGAGCGACTCCGCACTCCCGGCGCTCGCGGGCCCCATTCGGGCCCTCCCGGCCCCCAGCGCCGCCTCAGAGGCTGCCAGCAGCTCCCTGAGCCTGTCCAGGGCACCTAGTATGGAGTCTTTATACTCCTTTTTTAAGTTCCTGGACAGGTCCAGCGAGGATCTTGCCTTTGCGATCCACGCTTCAGCTTCTTTTAATCTATCCTTATGTGTGGTCGTCACTGGTGGGCGAGCGGTGGTCTCTACTTTCTTAGGGCTTTTCCCCCCTTTTTGCGTAGTTAATTTTGCTGCTGTGGTTACAGCCTGTGTCATTTGTGGCTTGGAGGTGGAAGGCCCCGCTATTGTTGCCTCCCACTTCTCCAGGCTCCGTCTGATTAGTTTTTTCTCCACTTTTGGAGGTGATATTGGGGGGGAGCCAGAAGGTGGACTGGATTCCCCTGATAATCTTTTGGGGGTCCGGAACATGTTTACTGTTTAGAGGGCTGCGTCAAGTAAAGTAAAATAATATATATAAAATAATAATTTAAGGGTCAAAGGATTGAGCAATAGCTCTAAATAAAGTATTTTGTCTTTGTTATTACTGCAATAGCAGTTCGTAAATGTCGAAAATTAATAAAATAATAATTAAAACTACTTAAACTATATCCCGCAGCTCAGTAGAGCTCGACTCTACCGCGACTCTACCGAAAACTCCAGATAGAGTCGCCCTTACACGTCTCTTTGTAGCCCTTACCGTGGGCTTGTCGGCAAAGAAAACCGCACTGCGCTACGAGCAGTGGTTCCCGAGATATTCTTGTTTGAAATTATTCAAAATGGCCGACCAAAAAGTTGCCTAGGTCTAGACCGATTTTGAAAAATTTATAACTCGGGAACCAGTCGTCGCAGGAAAGAGTGCGACGGCTCGTCGTGTTTGTCTATCTGTGAGCTATCTGCTCCCCGTCTCAGTTTTGACGTTTGGGGGTCGACTCTATTCGGGGTCGTAGACAGGCTTAGACGATAGAGTTCACCGCTAATTTGTTGACAAAAGAAACCGCAGCTTTCTGTGACAACTCCAAGCTGAGTTATGGCCCTATATAATTTTTAAAGATGGCCGCCAATATGGCCGCCACTTTAAATGAAACCCCTAACTTAGTCAATATTTGGTTTAATCCGCCCGAGTTTGGGCTCGTTGGATAGGGTTTTTAAAGAGCTGTTTGAATTTACTAACGAATTAAATAATATACTTACCCCCGATTTATGGGGGTCGAAAAACATAAATTTTTACACAAAAATTTCAATAATAAATTTTTAAAATACAATAAAATTAAAATAAAATTATCGCGGGCCTAACCTACCATGGGGCTAATTTTAGCGATGTGTCGCGGAGTTATTGCACCCTTATTTTAAGTACCACGTGCCACGTGGTACCTAACCTCTAATATTCAAAAATTTATAACTAAAAAACTATTGGGCCGAAAATTATGAAATTTGGAATGGTTGTAGAACTAGTTGAATACTATTTAATGAACAAAAAATAATTGGGGGGTACCGCTTTAAATTTAGAAATAAAAAATTTTGAAATTTTGACAAATTTTTAGGATGCTATAACTCCGCAACCACTTAACTTATTTTAATAAACGAGGTGTCTCCGTGCAGCTCGCGTAGTATCCCGTCGAATGAGACCAAAAACAGCGCCCTCTGTAGCCGGGAACTTGGACCACGTGGGCACGTGGTATCTGGTTTTTCTGGAATATCTCCGTGCGTATGCACGGAAAAAATCCGGATGAGGTGTCCAGTTGAAGAGCTCACTGAGGCGCGTCGAACAGCGTAATAAAATAAATAGGTTATCGATCTTTAAACGACGGCGTACGTCGTCAAAGTTTGAAAATTCTCAAACTTTACGGTTTTTTGGTCACTGCACTTCCAATTCTGCACCGATTTTTGAAAACTTTTCACCAGAACGTAGATCTAACGATTACGCAACTTTTGATATGCAGCACTTAGTGATATGTTGCGAAAAAACCACTTTTTAGATTTTTATAAACTTTAAAATGCGCGGAGCCTCGGTAAAAACACTCAGTACACGCGCGCTTTCGGTAGCGGGGAGCCGCGGAATGGTTAGGTTAGGTTAGGTTAGGTTAGGTTAGGTTAGGTTAGGTTAGGTTAGGTTAGGTTAGGTTAGGTTAGGTTAGGTTAGGTTAGGTTAGGTTAGGTTAGGTTAGGTTAGGTTAGGTTAGGTTAGGTTAGGTTAGGTTAGGTTAGGTTAGGTTAGGTTAGGTTAGGTTAGGTTAGGTTAGGTTAGGTTAGGTTAGGTTAGGTTAGGTTAGGTTAGGTTAGGTTAGGTTAGGTTAGGTTAGGTTAGGTTAGGTTAGGTTAGGTTAGGTTAGGTTAGGTTAGGTTAGGTTAGGTTAGGTTAGGTTAGGTTAGGTTAGGTTAGGTTAGGTTAGGTTAGGTTAGGTTAGGTTAGGTTAGGTTAGGTTAGGTTAGGTTAGGTTAGGTTAGGTTAGGTTAGGTTAGGTTAGGTTAGGTTAGGTTAGGTTAGGTTAGGTTAGGTTAGGTTAGGTTAGGTTAGGTTAGGTTAGGTTAGGTTAGGTTAGGTTAGGTTAGGTTAGGTTAGGTTAGGTTAGGTTAGGTTAGGTTAGGTTAGGTTAGGTTAGGTTAGGTTAGGTTAGGTTAGGTTAGGTTAGGTTAGGTTAGGTTAGGTTAGGTTAGGTTAGGTTAGGTTAGGTTAGGTTAGGTTAGGTTAGGTTAGGTTAGGTTAGGTTAGGTTAGGTTAGGTTAGGTTAGGTTAGGTTAGGTTAGGTTAGGTTAGGTTAGGTTAGGTTAGGTTAGGTTAGGTTAGGTTAGGTTAGGTTAGGTTAGGTTAGGTTAGGTTAGGTTAGGTTAGGTTAGGTTAGGTTAGGTTAGGTTAGGTTAGGTTAGGTTAGGTTAGGTTAGGTTAGGTTAGGTTAGGTTAGGTTAGGTTAGGTTAGGTTAGGTTAGGTTAGGTTAGGTTAGGTTAGGTTAGGTTAGGTTAGGTTAGGTTAGGTTAGGTTAGGTTAGGTTAGGTTAGGTTAGGTTAGGTTAGGTTAGGTTAGGTTAGGTTAGGTTAGGTTAGGTTAGGTTAGGTTAGGTTAGGTTAGGTTAGGTTAGGTTAGGTTAGGTTAGGTTAGGTTAGGTTAGGTTAGGTTAGGTTAGGTTAGGTTAGGTTAGGTTAGGTTAGGTTAGGTTAGGTTAGGTTAGGTTAGGTTAGGTTAGGTTAGGTTAGGTTAGGTTAGGTTAGGTTAGGTTAGGTTAGGTTAGGTTAGGTTAGGTTAGGTTAGGTTAGGTTAGGTTAGGTTAGGTTAGGTTAGGTTAGGTTAGGTTAGGTTAGGTTAGGTTAGGTTAGGTTAGGTTAGGTTAGGTTAGGTTAGGTTAGGTTAGGTTAGGTTAGGTTAGGTTAGGTTAGGTTAGGTTAGGTTAGGTTAGGTTAGGTTAGGTTAGGTTAGGTTAGGTTAGGTTAGGTTAGGTTAGGTTAGGTTAGGTTAGGTTAGGTTAGGTTAGGTTAGGTTAGGTTAGGTTAGGTTAGGTTAGGTTAGGTTAGGTTAGGTTAGGTTAGGTTAGGTTAGGTTAGGTTAGGTTAGGTTAGGTTAGGTTAGGTTAGGTTAGGTTAGGTTAGGTTAGGTTAGGTTAGGTTAGGTTAGGTTAGGTTAGGTTAGGTTAGGTTAGGTTAGGTTAGGTTAGGTTAGGTTAGGTTAGGTTAGGTTAGGTTAGGTTAGGTTAGGTTAGGTTAGGTTAGGTTAGGTTAGGTTAGGTTAGGTTAGGTTAGGTTAGGTTAGGTTAGGTTAGGTTAGGTTAGGTTAGGTTAGGTTAGGTTAGGTTAGGTTAGGTTAGGTTAGGTTAGGTTAGGTTAGGTTAGGTTAGGTTAGGTTAGGTTAGGTTAGGTTAGGTTAGGTTAGGTTAGGTTAGGTTAGGTTAGGTTAGGTTAGGTTAGGTTAGGTTAGGTTAGGTTAGGTTAGGTTAGGTTAGGTTAGGTTAGGTTAGGTTAGGTTAGGTTAGGTTAGGTTAGGTTAGGTTAGGTTAGGTTAGGTTAGGTTAGGTTAGGTTAGGTTAGGTTAGGTTAGGTTAGGTTAGGTTAGGTTAGGTTAGGTTAGGTTAGGTTAGGTTAGGTTAGGTTAGGTTAGGTTAGGTTAGGTTAGGTTAGGTTAGGTTAGGTTAGGTTAGGTTAGGTTAGGTTAGGTTAGGTTAGGTTAGGTTAGGTTAGGTTAGGTTAGGTTAGGTTAGGTTAGGTTAGGTTAGGTTAGGTTAGGTTAGGTTAGGTTAGGTTAGGTTAGGTTAGGTTAGGTTAGGTTAGGTTAGGTTAGGTTAGGTTAGGTTAGGTTAGGTTAGGTTAGGTTAGGTTAGGTTAGGTTAGGTTAGGTTAGGTTAGGTTAGGTTAGGTTAGGTTAGGTTAGGTTAGGTTAGGTTAGGTTAGGTTAGGTTAGGTTAGGTTAGGTTAGGTTAGGTTAGGTTAGGTTAGGTTAGGTTAGGTTAGGTTAGGTTAGGTTAGGTTAGGTTAGGTTAGGTTAGGTTAGGTTAGGTTAGGTTAGGTTAGGTTAGGTTAGGTTAGGTTAGGTTAGGTTAGGTTAGGTTAGGTTAGGTTAGGTTAGGTTAGGTTAGGTTAGGTTAGGTTAGGTTAGGTTAGGTTAGGTTAGGTTAGGTTAGGTTAGGTTAGGTTAGGTTAGGTTAGGTTAGGTTAGGTTAGGTTAGGTTAGGTTAGGTTAGGTTAGGTTAGGTTAGGTTAGGTTAGGTTAGGTTAGGTTAGGTTAGGTTAGGTTAGGTTAGGTTAGGTTAGGTTAGGTTAGGTTAGGTTAGGTTAGGTTAGGTTAGGTTAGGTTAGGTTAGGTTAGGTTAGGTTAGGTTAGGTTAGGTTAGGTTAGGTTAGGTTAGGTTAGGTTAGGTTAGGTTAGGTTAGGTTAGGTTAGGTTAGGTTAGGTTAGGTTAGGTTAGGTTAGGTTAGGTTAGGTTAGGTTAGGTTAGGTTAGGTTAGGTTAGGTTAGGTTAGGTTAGGTTAGGTTAGGTTAGGTTAGGTTAGGTTAGGTTAGGTTAGGTTAGGTTAGGTTAGGTTAGGTTAGGTTAGGTTAGGTTAGGTTAGGTTAGGTTAGGTTAGGTTAGGTTAGGTTAGGTTAGGTTAGGTTAGGTTAGGTTAGGTTAGGTTAGGTTAGGTTAGGTTAGGTTAGGTTAGGTTAGGTTAGGTTAGGTTAGGTTAGGTTAGGTTAGGTTAGGTTAGGTTAGGTTAGGTTAGGTTAGGTTAGGTTAGGTTAGGTTAGGTTAGGTTAGGTTAGGTTAGGTTAGGTTAGGTTAGGTTAGGTTAGGTTAGGTTAGGTTAGGTTAGGTTAGGTTAGGTTAGGTTAGGTTAGGTTAGGTTAGGTTAGGTTAGGTTAGGTTAGGTTAGGTTAGGTTAGGTTAGGTTAGGTTAGGTTAGGTTAGGTTAGGTTAGGTTAGGTTAGGTTAGGTTAGGTTAGGTTAGGTTAGGTTAGGTTAGGTTAGGTTAGGTTAGGTTAGGTTAGGTTAGGTTAGGTTAGGTTAGGTTAGGTTAGGTTAGGTTAGGTTAGGTTAGGTTAGGTTAGGTTAGGTTAGGTTAGGTTAGGTTAGGTTAGGTTAGGTTAGGTTAGGTTAGGTTAGGTTAGGTTAGGTTAGGTTAGGTTAGGTTAGGTTAGGTTAGGTTAGGTTAGGTTAGGTTAGGTTAGGTTAGGTTAGGTTAGGTTAGGTTAGGTTAGGTTAGGTTAGGTTAGGTTAGGTTAGGTTAGGTTAGGTTAGGTTAGGTTAGGTTAGGTTAGGTTAGGTTAGGTTAGGTTAGGTTAGGTTAGGTTAGGTTAGGTTAGGTTAGGTTAGGTTAGGTTAGGTTAGGTTAGGTTAGGTTAGGTTAGGTTAGGTTAGGTTAGGTTAGGTTAGGTTAGGTTAGGTTAGGTTAGGTTAGGTTAGGTTAGGTTAGGTTAGGTTAGGTTAGGTTAGGTTAGGTTAGGTTAGGTTAGGTTAGGTTAGGTTAGGTTAGGTTAGGTTAGGTTAGGTTAGGTTAGGTTAGGTTAGGTTAGGTTAGGTTAGGTTAGGTTAGGTTAGGTTAGGTTAGGTTAGGTTAGGTTAGGTTAGGTTAGGTTAGGTTAGGTTAGGTTAGGTTAGGTTAGGTTAGGTTAGGTTAGGTTAGGTTAGGTTAGGTTAGGTTAGGTTAGGTTAGGTTAGGTTAGGTTAGGTTAGGTTAGGTTAGGTTAGGTTAGGTTAGGTTAGGTTAGGTTAGGTTAGGTTAGGTTAGGTTAGGTTAGGTTAGGTTAGGTTAGGTTAG
Source organism: Oeneis ivallda (assembly GCA_029955525.1). Lineage (NCBI taxonomy): Eukaryota > Metazoa > Arthropoda > Insecta > Lepidoptera > Nymphalidae > Oeneis > Oeneis ivallda. The sequence goes on from JARPMR010000021.1 coordinate 2,708,881, forward strand.
GTTAGGTTAGGTTAGGTTAGGTTAGGTTAGGTTAGGTTAGGTTAGGTTAGGTTAGGTTAGGTTAGGTTAGGTTAGGTTAGGTTAGGTTAGGTTAGGTTAGGTTAGGTTAGGTTAGGTTAGGTTAGGTTAGGTTAGGTTAGGTTAGGTTAGGTTAGGTTAGGTTAGGTTAGGTTAGGTTAGGTTAGGTTAGGTTAGGTTAGGTTAGGTTAGGTTAGGTTAGGTTAGGTTAGGTTAGGTTAGGTTAGGTTAGGTTAGGTTAGGTTAGGTTAGGTTAGGTTAGGTTAGGTTAGGTTAGGTTAGGTTAGGTTAGGTTAGGTTAGGTTAGGTTAGGTTAGGTTAGGTTAGGTTAGGTTAGGTTAGGTTAGGTTAGGTTAGGTTAGGTTAGGTTAGGTTAGGTTAGGTTAGGTTAGGTTAGGTTAGGTTAGGTTAGGTTAGGTTAGGTTAGGTTAGGTTAGGTTAGGTTAGGTTAGGTTAGGTTAGGTTAGGTTAGGTTAGGTTAGGTTAGGTTAGGTTAGGTTAGGTTAGGTTAGGTTAGGTTAGGTTAGGTTAGGTTAGGTTAGGTTAGGTTAGGTTAGGTTAGGTTAGGTTAGGTTAGGTTAGGTTAGGTTAGGTTAGGTTAGGTTAGGTTAGGTTAGGTTAGGTTAGGTTAGGTTAGGTTAGGTTAGGTTAGGTTAGGTTAGGTTAGGTTAGGTTAGGTTAGGTTAGGTTAGGTTAGGTTAGGTTAGGTTAGGTTAGGTTAGGTTAGGTTAGGTTAGGTTAGGTTAGGTTAGGTTAGGTTAGGTTAGGTTAGGTTAGGTTAGGTTAGGTTAGGTTAGGTTAGGTTAGGTTAGGTTAGGTTAGGTTAGGTTAGGTTAGGTTAGGTTAGGTTAGGTTAGGTTAGGTTAGGTTAGGTTAGGTTAGGTTAGGTTAGGTTAGGTTAGGTTAGGTTAGGTTAGGTTAGGTTAGGTTAGGTTAGGTTAGGTTAGGTTAGGTTAGGTTAGGTTAGGTTAGGTTAGGTTAGGTTAGGTTAGGTTAGGTTAGGTTAGGTTAGGTTAGGTTAGGTTAGGTTAGGTTAGGTTAGGTTAGGTTAGGTTAGGTTAGGTTAGGTTAGGTTAGGTTAGGTTAGGTTAGGTTAGGTTAGGTTAGGTTAGGTTAGGTTAGGTTAGGTTAGGTTAGGTTAGGTTAGGTTAGGTTAGGTTAGGTTAGGTTAGGTTAGGTTAGGTTAGGTTAGGTTAGGTTAGGTTAGGTTAGGTTAGGTTAGGTTAGGTTAGGTTAGGTTAGGTTAGGTTAGGTTAGGTTAGGTTAGGTTAGGTTAGGTTAGGTTAGGTTAGGTTAGGTTAGGTTAGGTTAGGTTAGGTTAGGTTAGGTTAGGTTAGGTTAGGTTAGGTTAGGTTAGGTTAGGTTAGGTTAGGTTAGGTTAGGTTAGGTTAGGTTAGGTTAGGTTAGGTTAGGTTAGGTTAGGTTAGGTTAGGTTAGGTTAGGTTAGGTTAGGTTAGGTTAGGTTAGGTTAGGTTAGGTTAGGTTAGGTTAGGTTAGGTTAGGTTAGGTTAGGTTAGGTTAGGTTAGGTTAGGTTAGGTTAGGTTAGGTTAGGTTAGGTTAGGTTAGGTTAGGTTAGGTTAGGTTAGGTTAGGTTAGGTTAGGTTAGGTTAGGTTAGGTTAGGTTAGGTTAGGTTAGGTTAGGTTAGGTTAGGTTAGGTTAGGTTAGGTTAGGTTAGGTTAGGTTAGGTTAGGTTAGGTTAGGTTAGGTTAGGTTAGGTTAGGTTAGGTTAGGTTAGGTTAGGTTAGGTTAGGTTAGGTTAGGTTAGGTTAGGTTAGGTTAGGTTAGGTTAGGTTAGGTTAGGTTAGGTTAGGTTAGGTTAGGTTAGGTTAGGTTAGGTTAGGTTAGGTTAGGTTAGGTTAGGTTAGGTTAGGTTAGGTTAGGTTAGGTTAGGTTAGGTTAGGTTAGGTTAGGTTAGGTTAGGTTAGGTTAGGTTAGGTTAGGTTAGGTTAGGTTAGGTTAGGTTAGGTTAGGTTAGGTTAGGTTAGGTTAGGTTAGGTTAGGTTAGGTTAGGTTAGGTTAGGTTAGGTTAGGTTAGGTTAGGTTAGGTTAGGTTAGGTTAGGTTAGGTTAGGTTAGGTTAGGTTAGGTTAGGTTAGGTTAGGTTAGGTTAGGTTAGGTTAGGTTAGGTTAGGTTAGGTTAGGTTAGGTTAGGTTAGGTTAGGTTAGGTTAGGTTAGGTTAGGTTAGGTTAGGTTAGGTTAGGTTAGGTTAGGTTAGGTTAGGTTAGGTTAGGTTAGGTTAGGTTAGGTTAGGTTAGGTTAGGTTAGGTTAGGTTAGGTTAGGTTAGGTTAGGTTAGGTTAGGTTAGGTTAGGTTAGGTTAGGTTAGGTTAGGTTAGGTTAGGTTAGGTTAGGTTAGGTTAGGTTAGGTTAGGTTAGGTTAGGTTAGGTTAGGTTAGGTTAGGTTAGGTTAGGTTAGGTTAGGTTAGGTTAGGTTAGGTTAGGTTAGGTTAGGTTAGGTTAGGTTAGGTTAGGTTAGGTTAGGTTAGGTTAGGTTAGGTTAGGTTAGGTTAGGTTAGGTTAGGTTAGGTTAGGTTAGGTTAGGTTAGGTTAGGTTAGGTTAGGTTAGGTTAGGTTAGGTTAGGTTAGGTTAGGTTAGGTTAGGTTAGGTTAGGTTAGGTTAGGTTAGGTTAGGTTAGGTTAGGTTAGGTTAGGTTAGGTTAGGTTAGGTTAGGTTAGGTTAGGTTAGGTTAGGTTAGGTTAGGTTAGGTTAGGTTAGGTTAGGTTAGGTTAGGTTAGGTTAGGTTAGGTTAGGTTAGGTTAGGTTAGGTTAGGTTAGGTTAGGTTAGGTTAGGTTAGGTTAGGTTAGGTTAGGTTAGGTTAGGTTAGGTTAGGTTAGGTTAGGTTAGGTTAGGTTAGGTTAGGTTAGGTTAGGTTAGGTTAGGTTAGGTTAGGTTAGGTTAGGTTAGGTTAGGTTAGGTTAGGTTAGGTTAGGTTAGGTTAGGTTAGGTTAGGTTAGGTTAGGTTAGGTTAGGTTAGGTTAGGTTAGGTTAGGTTAGGTTAGGTTAGGTTAGGTTAGGTTAGGTTAGGTTAGGTTAGGTTAGGTTAGGTTAGGTTAGGTTAGGTTAGGTTAGGTTAGGTTAGGTTAGGTTAGGTTAGGTTAGGTTAGGTTAGGTTAGGTTAGGTTAGGTTAGGTTAGGTTAGGTTAGGTTAGGTTAGGTTAGGTTAGGTTAGGTTAGGTTAGGTTAGGTTAGGTTAGGTTAGGTTAGGTTAGGTTAGGTTAGGTTAGGTTAGGTTAGGTTAGGTTAGGTTAGGTTAGGTTAGGTTAGGTTAGGTTAGGTTAGGTTAGGTTAGGTTAGGTTAGGTTAGGTTAGGTTAGGTTAGGTTAGGTTAGGTTAGGTTAGGTTAGGTTAGGTTAGGTTAGGTTAGGTTAGGTTAGGTTAGGTTAGGTTAGGTTAGGTTAGGTTAGGTTAGGTTAGGTTAGGTTAGGTTAGGTTAGGTTAGGTTAGGTTAGGTTAGGTTAGGTTAGGTTAGGTTAGGTTAGGTTAGGTTAGGTTAGGTTAGGTTAGGTTAGGTTAGGTTAGGTTAGGTTAGGTTAGGTTAGGTTAGGTTAGGTTAGGTTAGGTTAGGTTAGGTTAGGTTAGGTTAGGTTAGGTTAGGTTAGGTTAGGTTAGGTTAGGTTAGGTTAGGTTAGGTTAGGTTAGGTTAGGTTAGGTTAGGTTAGGTTAGGTTAGGTTAGGTTAGGTTAGGTTAGGTTAGGTTAGGTTAGGTTAGGTTAGGTTAGGTTAGGTTAGGTTAGGTTAGGTTAGGTTAGGTTAGGTTAGGTTAGGTTAGGTTAGGTTAGGTTAGGTTAGGTTAGGTTAGGTTAGGTTAGGTTAGGTTAGGTTAGGTTAGGTTAGGTTAGGTTAGGTTAGGTTAGGTTAGGTTAGGTTAGGTTAGGTTAGGTTAGGTTAGGTTAGGTTAGGTTAGGTTAGGTTAGGTTAGGTTAGGTTAGGTTAGGTTAGGTTAGGTTAGGTTAGGTTAGGTTAGGTTAGGTTAGGTTAGGTTAGGTTAGGTTAGGTTAGGTTAGGTTAGGTTAGGTTAGGTTAGGTTAGGTTAGGTTAGGTTAGGTTAGGTTAGGTTAGGTTAGGTTAGGTTAGGTTAGGTTAGGTTAGGTTAGGTTAGGTTAGGTTAGGTTAGGTTAGGTTAGGTTAGGTTAGGTTAGGTTAGGTTAGGTTAGGTTAGGTTAGGTTAGGTTAGGTTAGGTTAGGTTAGGTTAGGTTAGGTTAGGTTAGGTTAGGTTAGGTTAGGTTAGGTTAGGTTAGGTTAGGTTAGGTTAGGTTAGGTTAGGTTAGGTTAGGTTAGGTTAGGTTAGGTTAGGTTAGGTTAGGTTAGGTTAGGTTAGGTTAGGTTAGGTTAGGTTAGGTTAGGTTAGGTTAGGTTAGGTTAGGTTAGGTTAGGTTAGGTTAGGTTAGGTTAGGTTAGGTTAGGTTAGGTTAGGTTAGGTTAGGTTAGGTTAGGTTAGGTTAGGTTAGGTTAGGTTAGGTTAGGTTAGGTTAGGTTAGGTTAGGTTAGGTTAGGTTAGGTTAGGTTAGGTTAGGTTAGGTTAGGTTAGGTTAGGTTAGGTTAGGTTAGGTTAGGTTAGGTTAGGTTAGGTTAGGTTAGGTTAGGTTAGGTTAGGTTAGGTTAGGTTAGGTTAGGTTAGGTTAGGTTAGGTTAGGTTAGGTTAGGTTAGGTTAGGTTAGGTTAGGTTAGGTTAGGTTAGGTTAGGTTAGGTTAGGTTAGGTTAGGTTAGGTTAGGTTAGGTTAGGTTAGGTTAGGTTAGGTTAGGTTAGGTTAGGTTAGGTTAGGTTAGGTTAGGTTAGGTTAGGTTAGGTTAGGTTAGGTTAGGTTAGGTTAGGTTAGGTTAGGTTAGGTTAGGTTAGGTTAGGTTAGGTTAGGTTAGGTTAGGTTAGGTTAGGTTAGGTTAGGTTAGGTTAGGTTAGGTTAGGTTAGGTTAGGTTAGGTTAGGTTAGGTTAGGTTAGGTTAGGTTAGGTTAGGTTAGGTTAGGTTAGGTTAGGTTAGGTTAGGTTAGGTTAGGTTAGGTTAGGTTAGGTTAGGTTAGGTTAGGTTAGGTTAGGTTAGGTTAGGTTAGGTTAGGTTAGGTTAGGTTAGGTTAGGTTAGGTTAGGTTAGGTTAGGTTAGGTTAGGTTAGGTTAGGTTAGGTTAGGTTAGGTTAGGTTAGGTTAGGTTAGGTTAGGTTAGGTTAGGTTAGGTTAGGTTAGGTTAGGTTAGGTTAGGTTAGGTTAGGTTAGGTTAGGTTAGGTTAGGTTAGGTTAGGTTAGGTTAGGTTAGGTTAGGTTAGGTTAGGTTAGGTTAGGTTAGGTTAGGTTAGGTTAGGTTAGGTTAGGTTAGGTTAGGTTAGGTTAGGTTAGGTTAGGTTAGGTTAGGTTAGGTTAGGTTAGGTTAGGTTAGGTTAGGTTAGGTTAGGTTAGGTTAGGTTAGGTTAGGTTAGGTTAGGTTAGGTTAGGTTAGGTTAGGTTAGGTTAGGTTAGGTTAGGTTAGGTTAGGTTAGGTTAGGTTAGGTTAGGTTAGGTTAGGTTAGGTTAGGTTAGGTTAGGTTAGGTTAGGTTAGGTTAGGTTAGGTTAGGTTAGGTTAGGTTAGGTTAGGTTAGGTTAGGTTAGGTTAGGTTAGGTTAGGTTAGGTTAGGTTAGGTTAGGTTAGGTTAGGTTAGGTTAGGTTAGGTTAGGTTAGGTTAGGTTAGGTTAGGTTAGGTTAGGTTAGGTTAGGTTAGGTTAGGTTAGGTTAGGTTAGGTTAGGTTAGGTTAGGTTAGGTTAGGTTAGGTTAGGTTAGGTTAGGTTAGGTTAGGTTAGGTTAGGTTAGGTTAGGTTAGGTTAGGTTAGGTTAGGTTAGGTTAGGTTAGGTTAGGTTAGGTTAGGTTAGGTTAGGTTAGGTTAGGTTAGGTTAGGTTAGGTTAGGTTAGGTTAGGTTAGGTTAGGTTAGGTTAGGTTAGGTTAGGTTAGGTTAGGTTAGGTTAGGTTAGGTTAGGTTAGGTTAGGTTAGGTTAGGTTAGGTTAGGTTAGGTTAGGTTAGGTTAGGTTAGGTTAGGTTAGGTTAGGTTAGGTTAGGTTAGGTTAGGTTAGGTTAGGTTAGGTTAGGTTAGGTTAGGTTAGGTTAGGTTAGGTTAGGTTAGGTTAGGTTAGGTTAGGTTAGGTTAGGTTAGGTTAGGTTAGGTTAGGTTAGGTTAGGTTAGGTTAGGTTAGGTTAGGTTAGGTTAGGTTAGGTTAGGTTAGGTTAGGTTAGGTTAGGTTAGGTTAGGTTAGGTTAGGTTAGGTTAGGTTAGGTTAGGTTAGGTTAGGTTAGGTTAGGTTAGGTTAGGTTAGGTTAGGTTAGGTTAGGTTAGGTTAGGTTAGGTTAGGTTAGGTTAGGTTAGGTTAGGTTAGGTTAGGTTAGGTTAGGTTAGGTTAGGTTAGGTTAGGTTAGGTTAGGTTAGGTTAGGTTAGGTTAGGTTAGGTTAAGGTTAGGTTAGGTTAGGTTAGGTTAGGTTAAGGTTAGTTAGGTTAGTTAGTTAGTTAGGTTAGTAGGTTAGGTTAAGGTTAGTTAAGGTTAAGGTTAGGTTAGGTTAGAGTTAGGTTAGGTTAGAGTTAAGGTTAGGTTAGGTTAGGTTAGGTTAAGGTTAAGGTTAGGTTAAGTTAGGTTAGGTTAGAGTTAGGTTAAGTTAAGTTAAGGTTAAGGTTAAGTTAAGGTTAGGTTATTAGGTTAGGTTAGGTTAGGTTAGGTTAGGTTAGGTTAGGTTAGGTTAGGTTAGGTTAGGTTAGGTTAGGTTAGGTTAGGTTAGGTTAGGTTAGGTTAGGTTAGGTTAGGTTAGGTTAGGTTAGGTTAGGTTAGGTTAGGTTAGGTTAGGTTAGGTTAGGTTAGGTTAGGTTAGGTTAGGTTAGGTTAGGTTAGGTTAGGTTAGGTTAGGTTAGGTTAGGTTAGGTTAGGTTAGGTTAGGTTAGGTTAGGTTAGGTTAGGTTAGGTTAGGTTAGGTTAGGTTAGGTTAGGTTAGGTTAGGTTAGGTTAGGTTAGGTTAGGTTAGGTTAGGTTAGGTTAGGTTAGGTTAGGTTAGGTTAGGTTAGGTTAGGTTAGGTTAGGTTAGGTTAGGTTAGGTTAGGTTAGGTTAGGTTAGGTTAGGTTAGGTTAGGTTAGGTTAGGTTAGGTTAGGTTAGGTTAGGTTAGGTTAGGTTAGGTTAGGTTAGGTTAGGTTAGGTTAGGTTAGGTTAGGTTAGGTTAGGTTAGGTTAGGTTAGGTTAGGTTAGGTTAGGTTAGGTTAGGTTAGGTTAGGTTAGGTTAGGTTAGGTTAGGTTAGGTTAGGTTAGGTTAGGTTAGGTTAGGTTAGGTTAGGTTAGGTTAGGTTAGGTTAGGTTAGGTTAGGTTAGGTTAGGTTAGGTTAGGTTAGGTTAGGTTAGGTTAGGTTAGGTTAGGTTAGGTTAGGTTAGGTTAGGTTAGGTTAGGTTAGGTTAGGTTAGGTTAGGTTAGGTTAGGTTAGGTTAGGTTAGGTTAGGTTAGGTTAGGTTAGGTTAGGTTAGGTTAGGTTAGGTTAGGTTAGGTTAGGTTAGGTTAGGTTAGGTTAGGTTAGGTTAGGTTAGGTTAGGTTAGGTTAGGTTAGGTTAGGTTAGGTTAGGTTAGGTTAGGTTAGGTTAGGTTAGGTTAGGTTAGGTTAGGTTAGGTTAGGTTAGGTTAGGTTAGGTTAGGTTAGGTTAGGTTAGGTTAGGTTAGGTTAGGTTAGGTTAGGTTAGGTTAGGTTAGGTTAGGTTAGGTTAGGTTAGGTTAGGTTAGGTTAGGTTAGGTTAGGTTAGGTTAGGTTAGGTTAGGTTAGGTTAGGTTAGGTTAGGTTAGGTTAGGTTAGGTTAGGTTAGGTTAGGTTAGGTTAGGTTAGGTTAGGTTAGGTTAGGTTAGGTTAGGTTAGGTTAGGTTAGGTTAGGTTAGGTTAGGTTAGGTTAGGTTAGGTTAGGTTAGGTTAGGTTAGGTTAGGTTAGGTTAGGTTAGGTTAGGTTAGGTTAGGTTAGGTTAGGTTAGGTTAGGTTAGGTTAGGTTAGGTTAGGTTAGGTTAGGTTAGGTTAGGTTAGGTTAGGTTAGGTTAGGTTAGGTTAGGTTAGGTTAGGTTAGGTTAGGTTAGGTTAGGTTAGGTTAGGTTAGGTTAGGTTAGGTTAGGTTAGGTTAGGTTAGGTTAGGTTAGGTTAGGTTAGGTTAGGTTAGGTTAGGTTAGGTTAGGTTAGGTTAGGTTAGGTTAGGTTAGGTTAGGTTAGGTTAGGTTAGGTTAGGTTAGGTTAGGTTAGGTTAGGTTAGGTTAGGTTAGGTTAGGTTAGGTTAGGTTAGGTTAGGTTAGGTTAGGTTAGGTTAGGTTAGGTTAGGTTAGGTTAGGTTAGGTTAGGTTAGGTTAGGTTAGGTTAGGTTAGGTTAGGTTAGGTTAGGTTAGGTTAGGTTAGGTTAGGTTAGGTTAGGTTAGGTTAGGTTAGGTTAGGTTAGGTTAGGTTAGGTTAGGTTAGGTTAGGTTAGGTTAGGTTAGGTTAGGTTAGGTTAGGTTAGGTTAGGTTAGGTTAGGTTAGGTTAGGTTAGGTTAGGTTAGGTTAGGTTAGGTTAGGTTAGGTTAGGTTAGGTTAGGTTAGGTTAGGTTAGGTTAGGTTAGGTTAGGTTAGGTTAGGTTAGGTTAGGTTAGGTTAGGTTAGGTTAGGTTAGGTTAGGTTAGGTTAGGTTAGGTTAGGTTAGGTTAGGTTAGGTTAGGTTAGGTTAGGTTAGGTTAGGTTAGGTTAGGTTAGGTTAGGTTAGGTTAGGTTAGGTTAGGTTAGGTTAGGTTAGGTTAGGTTAGGTTAGGTTAGGTTAGGTTAGGTTAGGTTAGGTTAGGTTAGGTTAGGTTAGGTTAGGTTAGGTTAGGTTAGGTTAGGTTAGGTTAGGTTAGGTTAGGTTAGGTTAGGTTAGGTTAGGTTAGGTTAGGTTAGGTTAGGTTAGGTTAGGTTAGGTTAGGTTAGGTTAGGTTAGGTTAGGTTAGGTTAGGTTAGGTTAGGTTAGGTTAGGTTAGGTTAGGTTAGGTTAGGTTAGGTTAGGTTAGGTTAGGTTAGGTTAGGTTAGGTTAGGTTAGGTTAGGTTAGGTTAGGTTAGGTTAGGTTAGGTTAGGTTAGGTTAGGTTAGGTTAGGTTAGGTTAGGTTAGGTTAGGTTAGGTTAGGTTAGGTTAGGTTAGGTTAGGTTAGGTTAGGTTAGGTTAGGTTAGGTTAGGTTAGGTTAGGTTAGGTTAGGTTAGGTTAGGTTAGGTTAGGTTAGGTTAGGTTAGGTTAGGTTAGGTTAGGTTAGGTTAGGTTAGGTTAGGTTAGGTTAGGTTAGGTTAGGTTAGGTTAGGTTAGGTTAGGTTAGGTTAGGTTAGGTTAGGTTAGGTTAGGTTAGGTTAGGTTAGGTTAGGTTAGGTTAGGTTAGGTTAGGTTAGGTTAGGTTAGGTTAGGTTAGGTTAGGTTAGGTTAGGTTAGGTTAGGTTAGGTTAGGTTAGGTTAGGTTAGGTTAGGTTAGGTTAGGTTAGGTTAGGTTAGGTTAGGTTAGGTTAGGTTAGGTTAGGTTAGGTTAGGTTAGGTTAGGTTAGGTTAGGTTAGGTTAGGTTAGGTTAGGTTAGGTTAGGTTAGGTTAGGTTAGGTTAGGTTAGGTTAGGTTAGGTTAGGTTAGGTTAGGTTAGGTTAGGTTAGGTTAGGTTAGGTTAGGTTAGGTTAGGTTAGGTTAGGTTAGGTTAGGTTAGGTTAGGTTAGGTTAGGTTAGGTTAGGTTAGGTTAGGTTAGGTTAGGTTAGGTTAGGTTAGGTTAGGTTAGGTTAGGTTAGGTTAGGTTAGGTTAGGTTAGGTTAGGTTAGGTTAGGTTAGGTTAGGTTAGGTTAGGTTAGGTTAGGTTAGGTTAGGTTAGGTTAGGTTAGGTTAGGTTAGGTTAGGTTAGGTTAGGTTAGGTTAGGTTAGGTTAGGTTAGGTTAGGTTAGGTTAGGTTAGGTTAGGTTAGGTTAGGTTAGGTTAGGTTAGGTTAGGTTAGGTTAGGTTAGGTTAGGTTAGGTTAGGTTAGGTTAGGTTAGGTTAGGTTAGGTTAGGTTAGGTTAGGTTAGGTTAGGTTAGGTTAGGTTAGGTTAGGTTAGGTTAGGTTAGGTTAGGTTAGGTTAGGTTAGGTTAGGTTAGGTTAGGTTAGGTTAGGTTAGGTTAGGTTAGGTTAGGTTAGGTTAGGTTAGGTTAGGTTAGGTTAGGTTAGGTTAGGTTAGGTTAGGTTAGGTTAGGTTAGGTTAGGTTAGGTTAGGTTAGGTTAGGTTAGGTTAGGTTAGGTTAGGTTAGGTTAGGTTAGGTTAGGTTAGGTTAGGTTAGGTTAGGTTAGGTTAGGTTAGGTTAGGTTAGGTTAGGTTAGGTTAGGTTAGGTTGAGGTTAGGTTAGGTTAGGTTAGGTTAGGTTAGGTTAGGTTAGGTTAGGTTAGGTTAGGTTAGGTTAGGTTAGGTTAGGTTAGGTTAGGTTAGGTTAGGTTAGGTTAGGTTAGGTTAGGTTAGGTTAGGTTAGGTTAGGTTAGGTTAGGTTAGGTTAGGTTAGGTTAGGTTAGGTTAGGTTAGGTTAGGTTAGGTTAGGTTAGGTTAGGTTAGGTTAGGTTAGGTTAGGTTAGGTTAGGTTAGGTTAGGTTAGGTTAGGTTAGGTTAGGTTAGGTTAGGTTAGGTTAGGTTAGGTTAGGTTAGGTTAGGTTAGGTTAGGTTAGGTTAGGTTAGGTTAGGTTAGGTTAGGTTAGGTTAGGTTAGGTTAGGTTAG